>WFMF01001086.1:0-12043 GCA_011033025.1 Beroe forskalii | reverse complement strand
CAGTTAACCTTGAGCCACGCCCAAAAATCCCATCTTTCCTGCCAATGTGGGCCCTTTTCTGCCACCAGTATCGGGTGTGGCTCCTATGATGGCCTGGCTACTCCTAAATATGATACCTAACAATAGAAACTCATATCAAGCACATTTGAGGCCTTAAAATCCCATTTCGCCTCAGGCGACATTTGTCCCTTTTTGCCACCCAGCTTGCAACATTTCTTGCATTTATGGGGTGTGGATTCTGGGCGTGGCCACGGGCTGGGAATGGTTGATTTAGTGTCTAGGAACCCTAAATCAACGTTTCTGATCGAAATAAAATGATTTGGAGTGATTTATCGGCTGAAATCGCATGTCCACACTTGTCCCTTTCTTGCCACCATATTGGCAGGAAAGATGGGATTTTTGGGCGTGGCTCAAGGTTGGGCGTGGCTCCTATGATGGCCTGGCAACTCTTAAACATGATATCAAACCATAGAAACTCATATCCAGCACATTTGAGGCCTAAAAATCCCATGTCGCCTCAGGCGACATTTGTCCCTTTTTTACCACCCAGCTTGCGACATTTCGCGCATTTATGGGGTATGGAATCTGGACGTGGCCACGGGCTGGGAATGGTTGATTTAGTGTCTAGGAAGGGTAAAGCGGGGTGAAGTGGGACAATTTGAGACATATTCAGGTGCCACAGTCACACTTTTAACGAAAAATTAATTTTTGGTTGATGATTTTAGCAATGAACCCATCCTCTTTCCATAGAATTGGTCGAAAAAATCCCAACCAATGGTTTCATATAGAAAAAAGCTGTCCATCTTTCCCCGCAGCATGTCCCACTTCACCCCTCATGTGGAGGTAAAGAGGGACAGTCTCTGTAGCCCTGAGATAACCATTTGAGAAGTTTATTCTTCATTGGACATGTACAGTTCTTTAGAATAAGTCGAATAAACCACTTTGGAACGGAGAAAGATTGAGTCTAATTGGGCAAATTAGAGAATTGAATGAATTGGTCCACTTTACCCCAAAAATTATTCTTTAGATTTAAACTTTCAAATTTCATAAAGAGGTTCATATATGGCCAAACATGGAAAATAAGTACCTCTTTGGCAAGAATTTTGGTTTTGGTCATTTTACAGCCTTTTTTAAAATGTCCCACTTTACCCGCGCTCACCTAAAAACTTCGTAAATTTGTTGTATAGGGGAACCATTTATCGATTTTTCTCCATTCCAACGGTTCAGTTGTCATCTGAGTGAAGCTTAAAATGACGAAATTTAATGAAAATGTAATTACCTATAATTAACACACTGTGGAAGAGGGACACTGATAGTTAACAAGGATAATTATCACAATATAAGCAATAAAAGCATTTGCAATTCATAATTTGTTTATTAAAACATCCCTTATAAGTTTCTCATGCATGAAATTTTATTTTCATTGAAAATCATGTTAATGGGGAAAAGTGGGACAGTCAAGTCAGATCAAATGAAATCATGTATTCCTAAGGAAACAATTATGCTGTGGGAGGTTGTTTTCATCAAGATTTTTCACTTTGGTTGTAGTATACTTTATTTTTTCTTGAAAATAGCACTAAATGATATGGTATAATAATTTTGGGGGGAAAGTGGGACAGTTGCGCAAAAATTGTCAAAAATTTCAATAAAAATCAATAATTTCAATTCATGATACTGTATTAAAAAGTTTTAATAGGCATTATTGATATTCTCACATACATAAGTCACAAAAACATGGCGATTTTCGATTAGTTCCATACTTTTTATCAATTGTCCACATTACCCCACCAATCCAATATTCAAGATTAAATTCCTGTTCCACTTTCCCACTCACCTGTAAAGTCTTGTTGGCAATAGAATTCCATCTAAATTATAACAAATAAATGTCTAGATCATTATAAAAATCAATTGTGCTGTACCACTTTACCCACAATGGGTAAAATATATAAAATATGACTGTCCCACTTTGCAGTGGCTTTTATTGCATGAAATACTGTTGGGGTGTTGCTTTGGAAAATTTTCGAAAATTTGTCCCACTTTACCCCACATCGGTCTTATGCATCATTTTGACAGTGTTCCTCTTTACCCAAAGTGTAGCCTTCACCATAGCTTTGCATAGGTGAAGGTTTTTTGAAATTTCGTTAAGTGTCCCACTTTCCCCCCAGGTGTTCCATTTCACCCCAATTTGTCCCTCTTTACCTCCTGTCCCACTCCACCCCGTTTTACCCAACCCTAAATTAACTTTTCTGATCGAAATAAAATGATTTGGAGTGATTTATCGGCTGAAATCGCATGCCCACAATTGTCCTTTTTTTGCCTCCATATTGGCAGGAAAGATGGGATTTTTGGGCGTGGCTCAAGGTTGGGCGTGGCTCCTATGATGGCCTGACAACTCTTAAACATGATATTCAACCATAACAACTCATATCAAGTACATTTGAGGCCTTATAATCCCATGTCGCCTCAGGCGACATTTGTCCCTTGTTGCCATCTGACGCAGATCAACTGAATTTGGTTCAATACTTGCATATCGGCTTAAGTGGATTATGGATGAGTAAGTCATTTACTTTTTTTTACATCTGGGCAGATTATGTGGGATTTGGGTTGGTTAGCAAGGTATGGCTTAGCAACCATGGTGACCGGCCCGGCGAAATAAAGACAAGATATCTTACCTGGAAACGCTTTGTTCCTTCATGAAACATATTATTATTTTGCCTTCATCTTTGCCACTCGACTGGGAATAGTGCTTATACTCAATTATTGTCAAATTACTGTCAACGTACATGATACTATGATAATGTATGTCATCTTCAGGCTGAAATTTGGCTCTTTTCACCTTCAAATTGGGCAGTTAAAGTGGGGTCGGTTGATTTAAAGGCCATAAAAGCATCTACCTACGCGATTACGAGTTAAAACAAGAACTACAACTTTATAAAAATTCAAGTTACTACTGGAATCGTCTAAATGGCCGCTTATAATGGCTCGAAGATTGAAAGGCAATTTTTGACTTTGGTCGGATGAAAAAGGTCGGCTTGACGGCTTAATTCAAAACGTACAAATCAATCATCAAAGACAATTAACAACTTATTAAGCAACTAACTAGTCAAACTAATTGATGTAAATCGCTTCAATGAGATAGTAGATGACTCACGATTTTGTGTAACGTTCATGGGAGGAAGTTGCACATGTTCATGCGCGCGCGACGCGCGCATTTGGAGTGTCGAAATTCGCGGCGCGGCTTGTCCCATGTCGCGTAAAACATGTCCTGCACAAGGAGTAGACGTAACACGCGCTGATGTGAAATGTGGAAGTTAAGCGCAAATATCTAATTATTTTGCAAATTAATAGCATGGCGCGGCGCGCGCGCATATCACAAATTTTCTAAGGTGGCCCGATAATCTCGTGTCATCGGACACTTCGTTTCAAGTTCCTGATAAAACTATAAAAGCGTCAAATAACTGTTAGATGGGTTTTAATTTTTTGAAATCGCCTGCAATGTTAGGCCGTCTAATTGAGGCCAACTAATTAAGATTGAAAACCGATTCCAACAAACCTTAATAATCCCCAGATACGACTCCCTGATCCGTGACACAGTTTGTTGCTTCCTTGGAATCAGTCTCGCCAGAAAGTTTGGTAAAGTCTTCAAGATCCGCCCCATCATCAAGGCGCCTATGACTCTAGCTTGGGATCCCAAGAACCCCCATAGTGTTGCCCGGTGGCTAAAGTTCGTCGTTCAAGGTAGGAACGCTTATGTCAGCAGATTGCTCGATTGACGAAGGGCTCGATGAATACGCGAAAATTCCCTGTTCATGCGTCAACTTTCTAAAATATATCGAAAGTACATCATTTTGCGCTTCTTTATCGAGCCCGGCGTCAATCGAGCGATTTGCACTAAAATTAATATGCGGAATGTTGGGGAGGTACTTTGCTATAACAAGTAAAAGGCTATTACTCTTATCAGGAACCTCTTTTTCGCGCCGTCTTTCTACTCCTTACGTTGCCGTTTCGGTGTAAGCATATGGTTAGATGATTCTTTGGTGGGATATTACAGCGAGAGGCATATGCATTGCAACACTCGTAAAATAAGATGGAAATATTGAGGGGATCAGGACTTACGTTCATGAATTTCACTCATTCGCGAGAAATGACCCAACAAGAAGTCAAGTTCTAACATTTTCTCCCTGTAGGAATATCCCTGTGGCAGATTACTTTAGTTTACAACGCCGACTTGGGACCTCACAACTTTAACCCAGGAAATATACTCCTACTTCTTGCATACGCTTCTACAATCATGATAAATCTCACGATCACTTCCCCATTATATGTGTGCACATGCATTGATCGATGAAGGGATTAATAAAGACGCGCATTTAACAATTCCATGGAATTTATGTCATTTTAAACTCCCTCCCTCCTGGCTGACTACGTAATATGCCCCTACAATTTTTACCAATTTAATCCTTGCTTCTCCTCAGATAATCTGTTACTGGAATGTAAACGATTTCCCGGACTGCACGCGTCGTCACGTGATAGTCTGGCACTTGGGGTGGATGGTTTTCTCTGTCTACCTCTTCCTCTACACTATTAACCCCTCGTTTGATAGCGCCATGTACCTGATATTTGTGGTGGAGTGTAGTGCCAGTATAGCGCTGTACTGGTTCGATATCTACCTTAGATGAGTGCCGGAGTTTACTGGGGCAGTTTAAAGTGTAATTCGCGCGTCTTTTGTGTGCGCGGCGTATAGACATAAATAGAATGTCTATACGCCGCACAAACTTAAGCCGCGCACGCAAAAGACGCACCAGTTGCAGTTTGAACTGTCACGGTTACTCTGAACTGAGAGAGAATTTATGTTATGAATTTGGAATCCATCAATGGTACAGCTCTTGCCGTATGAGGGCAACTATCAATTGTGTACTTTTCAAAGATATTCTTTAATTAAAATCTGGCTCGAATTAACCATGGAGTTTCTGCAGCATTTCATGTATAAACTCGCATGTAACATCAAGCATGTGACACACAGTTGCTTGCACGTTAGATACTAAGCTTGTTAGTTAGTTCTTAAGTTAGTCTTGCTTTAGTCGCGCCGGAATGCTTTAGATATAGTCAAACAACAACAGTATTTGAACATGTACAACCATGGCATAATTAGTTACGAACCGTCCATCGTATTTCTGTGCGACATACAATCATGTTGAGAGTATGTTTAAAGATAGTCGTTAAGTTACATATTAATTTCCAAGGTATTTTAAGGTGATTGGTGAAGCGTCTAAAGTCTAGAAGAGTAAAAGACGGGTAAAACAGCACTTGCAAGTATTAGCTTGGCAGTACAACGATTTGACCGGTTCGCATTGATAATTTGCAACTACCCACTTATAAAGTTTCTAAATTTTAATACAGCAAGCCTTGGAGCTGACTGATTGATAATATTGCATGTTGCCATATAAATGTTTTGGAATGTCGCCTCTCCATTCGACTTGGAAGTATTCCTGTGGAAACTGAATATGCGAGCAACACTTTTATTGCTTATAAAAGTGTACACTTCTGCTGCTTTAAGCTCCCCTATAATATACAGTATGAGCTCTTACAACATTATATCTTGACTTAGAGTGGTGAACTTGTGACGTAGCACCGCAAACTTGCCATGTGTAACTATAACTCATGGAATATACAGGGCGACTCCCTTCTTGTCTGAGTTTGATGTTCCCTGTTTCCTGAGTATAGAAAAGTGGTGTTTCCAAAAGCGAGCACTTTTGGATCTGGCCATTGAGTAAGTTTGAGCAGCTAAAACTCGTCCCATTAGAACTTCAGGGCACCTTTCTAGTCTGTGTACGCGCAATTCGCTAGTTGAGTATTAGAGTATTGCTTATTCAAGGGATAGAAGAATATCTGAAAAGGCTTAACAGACATACTATTTATGTGGTACATTAATTCTGGGAATAGAATTTTTGGTGGAATATAAATTTTCGAAAATATGGGCTGCGAAAAAGTAGGGAATTTTTTTCTTTAAATTTCCAGTTTTGATTCCACATAAGTAATATGTATCGTAAGGAAGTTAACTATTGAAAAGGACGTGAATTGGATATGAAAATGGAAAGAAAGTGAGAGATCTGCTCTTGGAATTGTTTCAGAGTAAATTGTATATTGTACATATTGCATGTTTACTTATGTAGTTAAGGTTAATTCGTTCTTTTCATTCAGAATTGTTTCAACTACTCTATAAAGCATTGTTTTATTTATAAATTTTATTAAGAATTCTATAGTAGCCAAATAACAGCCAAATGTGGTGCTTGAGTAGAATAGGGAATTTGTAAGTAGCAATTGAATTCACAATTCACTCGATGTAATTACGCACCTTGCACAATTCCTTCTGCAAAACAAAACATAACATGGACTATGGTAATTTAATCAAGTCATGATAACGTGTGAAAATTGGAACACAATGGAGATCTTTATGTGTTAATCTGAATAACCCCTAATCCCATATACAGCACAGTATGGAGGTATGATTCCTATTTAATGAAGTGATGACACCTGTGTCTATCACTAATAAACTCGTGAAATCTGTTTGCACTGTGTTTTGATGATGAAACTTAGACTAACTATTAATTCCGTGTGAAATGGTTTACGCATCTGCTCATCTCGGTATCACACATCACACTACTGCTTTGCTGTTATATCCAACATTCCAACAGTGGTCACGTATTTATATCTTGATCAAATTTATAGCTTGATCAAATTTATAGCTTGATCAAATTTCCGTTCATATCGTATCCCATCCCCAGAATGACGTATTTAATTTTCTGGCTCAAATTCAATGCTAGATCTGAACTTCGAAGTTATGGTTGTGACATTAATCGCAGTGATAACTGAATTTAGGACACCGAAAGCAACATCACAGTCGGCGTTGCTTGGATATTAGATACTTTCGTGCCGACACTGAAATGTACCATCACGTGTAACAATACGACGTGAAGCATGTTTTTAGCGAAGATGCGGAAGGCGCGGGACACTTTTTGTATTGCTTTATGCGCGACGAACGAATTTTCAAGTGCGTGCGTGACGTGCGCGCGTGCACTTCAAAATTCGTTCGTCGAGTCGCTTCATGCGACGCTCGCTCGTTGCTAAACTCGCACGCAGCCGCTGCGTGCGAACCTTCTCTGGGGGTAAGCAACGCTGCTTACCCCAGGGAAGCGCTACGCAGTACGCACATCTAGTATATTAATTACTGACGTGGAAAGGAGTTGAGAACAGGAATGCGACGTGCTTGTCTGACGTCGCGGTCGTCAGACCCATTATTTGTCTGGCAACGCCTGACAAAGATAACCCAGATCAGCGCGCAGCAAACGCGTATTTGGTAAGGATGAAAACGTGTTCTTGAACTGTGTTGGATAAACTATTGTCAGACCCCGAAGGCGAAGGGGTCAGACAACGTCTGACAAGTTCCTAAGCCCGCAATAAGGTGTGTGTACGCGCCGCGCGAGCCACACAGGGATATACGTGTTTAGCAATCTGACAAGGCCCCCTTGCCTTCGGCGGGCGCGCGCATCACTTATTTTAATTAAACGCGCGCGCGCCATACACATTGATTTGACACATCGCGCAATACTCCGTAAAATTAATTGTATGCGTTTCCCATCGAGTTGCTCCCAGGACATGTTTTACGCGACATGGGACAAGCCGCGCCGCGAATTTCGGCACTCCAAATGTGCAACTTCCTCCCATGAACGTTATATTACACAAAATCGTGAATCATCTACTATCTCATTGAAGCGATTTACATCAATTATTTTGACTAGTTAGTTGCTTAATAAGTTGTTAATTGTCTTTGATGATTGATTTGTACGTTTTGAATTAAGCCGACCTTTTTCATCCAATCAAAGTCAAAAATTGCCTTTCAATCTTCGAGCCATTATAAGCGGCCATTTAGACGATTCCAGTAACTTGAATTTTTTAAGTTGTAGTTCTTGTTTTAACTTGTAATCGCGTAGGTAGATGCTTTTATGGCCTTTAAATCAACCGACCCCACTTTAAATGCCCAATTTGAAGGTGAAAAGAGCCACAATTTCAGCCTGAAGATGACATACATTATCATAGTATCATGTACGTTGACAGTAATTTGACAATAATTGAGTATAAGCACCATTCACAGTCGAGTGGCAAAGATGAAGGCAAAATATGTTTCATGAGGGAACAAAGCGTTTCCAGGCCTTAAGTGTGTTGTTAAGGTAAGATATCTTGTCTTTATTTTGCCAGGCCGGTCACCATGGTTGCTAAGCCATACCTTGCTAAGCAACCGAAATCTAGTGTCTAGGGTTCCTAGACACTAAATCAACCATTCCAAATCCATGGTCACGCCCAGATTCCACGCCCCATTAATGCGCGAAATGTCGCAAGCTGGGTGGCAAAAAAGGGACAAATGTCGCCTGAGGCGACATGGGATTTTTAGGCCTCAAATGTGTTTGATATGAGTTTCTATGGTTAGATATCATGTTTAAGAGTTGCCAGGCCATCATAGGAGCCACTCCCAACCTTGAGCCACGCCCAAAAATCCCATCTTTCCTGTAAATATGGTGGCAAAAAAGGGACAAGTGTGAACATGCTATTTCAGCCGATAAATCACTCCAAATCATTTTATTTCGATCAGAAAAGTTAATTTAGGGTTCTTAGCCCGTGGCCACGCCCAGATTCCACGCCCCATAAATGCGCGAAATGTCGCAAGCTGGGTGGCAAAAAAGGGACAAATGTCGCCTGAGGCGACATGGGATTTTAAGGCCTCAAATGTGCTTGATATCAGTTTTTATGGTTAGGTATCATGTTTAAGAGTTGCCAGGCCATCAAAAGAGCCACGCCCAACCTTGAGCCACACCCAAAAATCCCATCTTTCCTGCCAATATGGTGGCGAAAAAAGAGACAAGTGCGGACATGCGATTTCAGCCGATAAATCACTCCAAATCATTTTATTTCGATCACAAAAGTTAATTTAGGGCTCCTAGACACTAAATCAACCATTCCCAGCCCGTGGCCAAGGCCAGATTCCACGCCCCATAATTGCACGAAATGTCGCAAGCTGGGTGGCAAAAAAGGGACAAATGTCGTCTGAGGCGACATGGGATTTTTAGGCCTCAAATGTGCTTGATATGAGTTTTTATGGTTAGGTATCATGTTTAAGAGTTGCCAGGCCATCAAAGGAACCACGCCCAACCTTGAGCCACGCCCAAAAATCCCATCTTTCCTGCCAATATGGTGGCGAAAAAAGAGACAAGTGCGGACATGCAATTTTCGCCGATAAATCACTCCAAATCAGAAAAGTTAATTTAGGGCTCCTAGACACTAAATCAACCATTCCCAGCCGGTGGCCTTGCCCAGATTCCACACCCCATAAATGCGCGAAATGTCGCAAGCTGGGGTGTAAAAGGACAAAAGTCGTCTGAGCACATGGGATTTTGACCCAAATGGCTTAAATGAGTTTTATGTTAGTATCAAATTTCCAGGCCCAAGGGCCACCCCCTTTGGCCACGCCCTCCCCCCTTCCCCAATATTGGGGACAAAAGGGGGAAGGATTTCCCCTAAATCACTAAATATTTTTTTTAAACACAAAAAAAATTTGGGTTCTTAAATCAAATTCCCCCTGGCCACCCCGATTCCCCCCCAAAAAGCGCAAATGCGCAAGTGGGTGAAAAAAAATGTGCCTGAGGGGATGGGGTTTTAAGGAAAAATTGCTTGAAAGAGTTTTATGTTGGGGATCTTTTAAGAGTTCCCGGCCATCAAGGGCCACCCCAACCCTTTGGCCCCCAAAAACCCACTTTTTGAAATGGTGGCAAAAAGAGAAATGGGCTGCTTTCGCCATAAAAACCCCCAAAATTTTTTATTTCAACAAAAATTAATCGGGTTTAGCCAAAATCCCATTCCCAGCCCGTGGCCATGCCCAGATTCCATGCCCCATTAATGCGCAAAATGTCGCAAGCTGGGTGGCAAAAAAGGGACAAATGTCGCCTGAGGCGACATGGGATTTTAAGGCCTCAAATGTGCTTGATATGAGTTTTTATTGTTAGGTATCATATTAAGGAGTTGTCAGGCCATCATGGAAGCCACACCCAATACTGGTGGCAGAAAAGGGCCCACATTGGCAGGAAAGGGCCCACATTGGCAAGAAAGATGGGATTTTTGGGCGTGGCTTAACCGTGGCTCCTATGATGGTCTGGCAATTCTTCAACATGATACCTAACCATAAAAACTAATATCAAGCACATTTGAGGCCTTAAAATCCCATGTCGCCTCAGTGATGGCTTGGTCCCCTTTTGCCACCCAGCTTGCGACATTTCGCGCATTTATAGGTATTGAATCGGAAAAAATGATACGTTGGGAATGGTTGATTTAGTGTCTAGGAACCCCAAATTAACTTTGTGATCGAAATAAAATGATTTGGAGTTATCTATCGGCTGGAAATCGCATGTCCACTTGTCTCTTTTTTGCCACCATACTGGCAGGAAAGATGGGATTTTTGGGCGTGGATCAAGGTTGGGCGTAAACTCGCACTATGATGCCTTGTCCCCAAATTTTTTCCCCCCCCCTGCGACCCATTGGGGGTAATTTTTGGGGGGTTTTTTGGGCTCCCCTTAATGAAAAAATTTGAATAAACCCAGCAAATTTTTTTTTTGGGGGGAAATTTTGGGGGGGTGGCTCGGGGGGAAAGTCCCCGGCCCTAAAAACCTTTTTAAAATAAAATTTGAGGCTTAAATCCCCGCAACCTCGGAAATTTTTTTCCCCCCCGTGGCATTTATTGGGGGGTAACGGGACCAGCAAAGGGTTGGTTGGAACCCCAAATTAAAGGTCGAAAAAAAAAAGATTTAACCCGGGTGGCCCTGTCCACACTTTTCCCGCCACCGGCAGGAAAATGGATTTTGGGGGGTTTTAGCAACCCAAAGTATTCCCCGCTCATATCAAACATTGAAAACCCGCCCTCAGGGACATTTTTTCCTTTTTTCCCCCCTTTTTTTGGCTTTATGGCTGGGAACGGGGCACGGGGGAATGGGGATTTTGTGTTAGGCCCCCAAATTCTTTTGTCGAAAAAATGAGGGTGTTTATCGGCAAATCCTTTCCCGCCCCACCAATTGGGGGTGAAAGGTTTCGGGCCCTTTTAACCTGGCAAACCAAACATGAATCTAACCAAAAAACTCTTCAAACATTTGAGGCCCTTCCCCGTCGCCTAGGGGTTTTTTCCACCCGCGGCATTTTCCCTTTTTGGGGGTGAAATTGGGGGAAAAGGGGAAAAGGTTGATTTGTGTCTGGGAACCCCAAAATTTAAATTTTTTTGGGTCGAAATAAAATGATTTGGGTGATTTTTCGGCTAAAACTGTCACACTTTCCCCTGTTTTGGGAGGAAAAATGGACCCAAGGGGGGGGGGTTTAATGGCCTGGCAACTCTTAAAGATATCTAAATAGAAACTCATATCAAACACATTTGAGGCCTAAAATCCCCCTGCCTCAGGCAAATTTTTCCCTTTTTTCCTTTTTATTTCCCCCTTTGGGGGGTGGAATTCGTCCCCCGGGGGTTTATTTGGTTTTGGAACCAAATAACTTTTGTATAAATAAAAGATTTATATTTAAAGGTAAATCCCTGCCCACTTTCCCCTTTTTTCCACCCTTTGGGAAAAAATATTTTGGGGCGTCTAAAATTTTGGGGTCTCCAATGGTGGCAATCTTAAAAAATTCCAAACCCTGCCTTATCAAAAATTTATAAAATAGGTACAATTTTTTTCCCCCTTTTATTAAAATGATTTTGTGCGGGTTAGGGTATTTTTTTTTTTTTTTTTTTTTTTTTTTTTTTTTTTTTTTTAAAAAAAAAAAAAAAAAAAAAAAAAAAAAAAGTTTTTTTCAACCTTTTAATCAAAAAAAAAAAAAAAAATTTTTTTCCAGTTTTTTTAAAAAATTTTTCGTTGAAACATTTAACAAAAAAAGGGAGTTTCCTTTTATTTTTTAAAAAATAATTTTATAAAAAAAAGGCCCGAAAATTTACTTTTTTTATTGAACCTTTTTTAAA
>WFMF01001085.1:0-12066 GCA_011033025.1 Beroe forskalii | reverse complement strand
TTGCTGTACCAAATGACTAATAAGTCCACTTAAACTTTTACCCTGTATAGGTATAATGCCCTAAACACTAATTTTTAAGCAGTTAACTACAGATTTAGTTAGTTGGGGAACATCTTTTTTGATGTCAACAAATTTGTAAAGGGCCCTATATATATAGAACATCATGTACACATGTAGTCAACGAAAATTTTCATTCTACAGGAATGCCTCGTTTAGTACCTGGGTACTAAAATACGTGGTCATCAGCTGGAATTTGAAAATCAGTTGGTACCTGGTACTAAAATACGTCGATATCTACTGATTTCTGTAGGTATCAGAGTGTGAAATATTTACTTTTCCCCGTAAACTGCGGGAAATTATCTCAACATTTAATTTTCTGCCTGATCACACGTTAATAGATAATGCGATACATTTTTGGAGCCAAATAACACGCACGTTAGCACAAAATTAGAATGAGCGGGAACAGCAACTTCTCGATTGCTAAATCCGACGCTTATTAATGACTGACTGAGCTACCTGGCCACCAAACATTCTGTAAACATTTAGCAATTTTGTTTGTACAATGAACATGATATTCTGTAATATCTCGCTCTTACGAATACCTAGTGCTCTCGTATGGCGAGTGCTCACATGAATTGAAACTTACATTTTCAATGTGTAATGAGCTGTGTAAGCTACAAAGATGGTCACAAAACTTCGAACATGGTGTAGTCACCCATAAATCCTGTAAGGGGTTAGGACGTAGGTACTTTACCAACACACCTAAGTGTTAAATGGTTATGAAAACCTTGATAAAGATCCAAAAGTTTCGAGTGGAATCATTAAAGTGGCGATTTAGGGCAATTCTTTAGCTAGTCACGTGACCATATTAAGTATTTTAGTTCTCGTCCCCTTAGCCGAAATGGAAAATTTAACTTCATCACTATCAGGTCGCAAATTAATTTTATATATTTTGACAAAACGATTGCAGTATCTAAAGTTCATAATATGTAAACATTAAAAACGTATTTTATTAATTTTCATGATCATGATCTAAGTCACGCGATCAAAATCCGAAATTTTGATTCTATGCTTTTGGCTTGGGCCCAATCAAAGTTTTCGGATACTGTTAGGGTTTTCAGAGCTATAAAACAAGCTGGAATACCCTCTATGTCGAAAGATTGTAGGTAAAGATAAAGAATCACCTCCAACTTCACTTGGAAAAGCATGACGTGCTAAAATATCATATGACTGGTTCAACCATGAAACTTCAGTTTTGTTCTCAAAAACTGCTACCAGAGTCATTTTAGAACCAGATTACAGCTGATGAAGCAACAAAAACATTCCACCATCATGATTATCTCAACAAAAAAAACAACAATAATCGACGCACCCAAATGTAGGGGCTAGGGCTTTATAAAAAAGGAATGAAGGGAATGAAATGGAGGGGAGAGCTTGGGTCAATTGGTTATGAGTAAGCCTTCAATGGACAAAATAAATCCAAAATATACCGAAGAGCATAAAAAATGCTTATAACTGTGGGAAGATGTTTTCCCACAAGGTTATTTTGCAGGGCAGTGGGCACGAATTTCAACTTTGCCTGGCAATAAAATAAATGAGGAGTTCAGTTGTATGTGATGATTGAAACTATTGTAATTGTGCCTATTTCAATATCAAATACTCAAATAGCACTTTTTCAGATTCCTTTGTACTACCAGAGTCTGGAATTAAATTTTCTATTCTGGAACTGCTCCAAAAACTTAAATTTAGGGTGGGTGTCTTAATTTTTTATGCCAAAACCACTTAGTACCCAGGTACCAAAATACAGGTGGGTGGTCTCAACTCAAAAAAAGGCCAAAATGCAGGATCGTCGGCCCTGTGTCTGCAACTTAGTACCTGAATCTCCCCCGATTTAAGTAAGAGCACGTCTTAACTCTTACTTCAGGGTGGTTCACGCCTAGGATAATTTTTGAAACCTCGATTTTGAGATAATGGTTGATCCTAAACGTCAGTCACGGTGGCGCCAATGGGTTTTGAGCTCCAAGCCCAGACAAAAAGTTGGCCCGCCAGATGAACCTTTTGGGTCTTAATTAGGCTATTGAATACAGAAAATATATTATTATGCCCGAGTTCACTTTGTTGCTGTAGTAAGCAACTAGAAATTGTAGCTAGAAATAACAGTTAACATCATTAAGTATCTACTATCTCTGTAGCTGGGCTCACTGTTACTTGTGGCGCTGTGTGCTCACTGCTCAGGGCAAAGTAACCACATCTTAACAATCCTATACTACCACAAAACAAAACATTGGGTGTAAAACACGTCAGGTGTGTGTGTGTGTGTGTGTGTGTTTCTCTCAACTTCTCAGTAATTCAAACACACAACATTTAAATGCCAGACATTCCTTGTGTTTTAGACGTAATTTGATCGGTCTTGCTCATACATAGGTCAAGCGGTCACTTTTATATTGCAGCTATGTAGTGTAACAATTTGACACCAGCCTTACAGCCTAAACTAAACTTGCACAGCCCAAACTAAGTGTTTAGTGTACAACCCAAAACAATACGAAAGGTATACTGGAAAAGAACAACTTATACATCTTAGTTCGAAAATCTAATACTAACCTATGAATACGCCCGACAGGGAACTGCAGTCCAGCTCTCATGGACCTTGACATGGCTTGTTCTCTGGGTTTTGAATCTTTGCCAGCCTTCCCACCGGCCATGTTTCTCTTGCCTGCCATCTCACTGAACTCAAAACCACAAGAATATAATATTATACATTAATCACGAGTAAAGGTGATTCGAGGGGCACGCCTGGAGGATGAGGCGACAGTCAAGTTTACTTTCACGGTCGTGCATTCGTACAAATTACATAAATTTTAGATTTTGACGTAAGTCTTAGTTCTTACAGTCTCACGGATCAATGGTATTATGTTATTTGGGCGTACAACCTTCAATTTCACTACATCATTGACAAATTTTAAGGAAAACACTGATATAGAAATTTGTTAAACAATGTAATAAATTAATCAGTTAACCTCAAATCGCACTAGAAAATAATTACATAATTTACATAATGAATAGCACCTCCTAAATTCCTAGACTTTGAATCTCTTATAATCAACTTCATAACAATCAAACCTGCTTAGTGCCTGCCAAGTTACCCGATAAAAACCATCACAACCTACCAGGTATACTACGTCTTAAATGGCTGTGGGAAGCCGAGGCAGCTGGACAGATAGTGTGATTGTGTGTACAGCATTGGGACTTTTGGTTGCTTGAAACCTTGTTTTATTATCATACTCTGTAAAAACCATCACAACAGAGATTTAGAGGATTGAGAAGCAACCATGCGGAATTAGGGGGTGGTTAAGATAAAATAAATTATACTGACGCACATCGCACAGTTATACACCCTTCGACAGCTATTTGGAGTTATATTTATAAATCATTCCCGACGTTTCTCAAAACTGTTCAGATAACACCTAACATTGAAATTGAATGCCACTTTACTGAATTACTGATCACAAAAGTTTATTAATCCTAACCCGCCATGCAACTAGCACAGTATTGTTAATATTAATAAAGGGGTCATTAAGGACTAAGGTAACCTCAACTGATTTCTGCTGTGCGTTTGGTTTCCTCTTGCCCTGCGTTTTCCGGATTTGCAGTGAGCAATGAGAGGAGGTCCGCTAGAAGGTGAGTATTGAGGAGCCCCTGTGAGACTAGTGTTTGGACAGGGGACAGGGCGCACATGTTAACATCGTCTGTTTCGGGGAGTTGTGTCTGACACGTGTTTGTTGTGTTACACTGGTACACTCCCAAACAGTACCTGAAAAAGGGTGTGAATAGTCACTTTATCATGCCACTTTGATCAAAATAGGTACCACATAAGAGACCACCTACCATTGCATCCCTGGGGGGGGGGGCAACCCCCCAAAACCCCCCAAAATTAAACCCCCTATTGGAAATTTGTAATATCCACTAGGGGGTTAAATTAAACCCCCCAAAATTAAACCCCCTATCGACAGCAAAAATTATTCTAGTATGATTCAAAAAAGCACCAAAATGAAGAAACAAAAAAGGTACCA
This sequence comes from Beroe forskalii, assembly GCA_011033025.1. Taxonomy (NCBI): domain Eukaryota; kingdom Metazoa; phylum Ctenophora; class Nuda; order Beroida; family Beroidae; genus Beroe; species Beroe forskalii. The sequence continues at coordinate 7,996 of WFMF01001085.1, read as the reverse complement.
TTTGAAAAAGTTGCCAAAAATCACGAATAAAAAAGGTACCATTTCGAAAAGGCGCAAAAAATCAGACACAAATTTGGTACCATTTCAAAAGGATACATCTGAAAGATCAGAAACGAAACGGGTACCAATTGAAAATGATGCCAAAAATCAACAACAAAATTGGTACCATTTAAAAAAGGGGATGAATACCTGAAACAAAAACGGTACCATTTCTGAAAGGTGCAAAAATCAGAAACGAAAAATGGTACCATTTGCAAAACGTGTGAAAAATCACGAACAAAAACGGTACCATTTCAAGAAAGTGCCAAAAATCACAAAAAATGGTACCATTTCAAAAAAGTTCCAAAAACTATGAAGAAAAATGGTACCATTTGGTAAATGTGTCAAAAAACGGAAACAAAAATGGTGCTATTTTTAAAAAGAGCCAAAAATCACGACCAAAAATGGTACCATTTTGAAATGGTGCAAAAAATCAGAAACAAAAACGGTACCATTTGAAAAAGGTGCCGAAAATCAGAAACAAAAATGGTACCATTTTGAAATCGTGGAAAAATCACAAACAAAAATGGTACCATTCCAAAAAAAGTTCAAAGACCGGACACAAAAAATGGTACCATTTTGAAAAATCGCCAAAAATCGCGACCAAAAATGGTACCATTTTGAAAATGTGTCAAAAACCGGAATGAGAAATGGTACCATTTGGTAAATGTGCAGAAAATAAAGAACAAAAACAAACGGTACCATTACAAAAAAGTGCCAAAAATCACAAACAAAAATGGTACCATTCCAAAAAAAGTTCAAAAACCGGACACAAAAATGGTAGCATTTTGAAAAATCGCCAAAAAATACGACCAAAAATGGTACCATTTTGAGATGGTGCAAAAAATCAGGAACAAAAATGGTACTATTTGGAAAAAATGCCCCTTTTTGCACAGTTAAGGTTGTTTTTTTAAGAATTAAGCCCCCCAATACCCCCCAAAACCCCCCCCCCAAATTAAACCCCCTATTGGCGATTTTTTATATCCACCAAAATTGAGGGGGTTGGCCCCCCCATCCCTATTCCCTAGAAACGATGCGTTGATTAGAAACTTGGAAGAGATTGCTTGCTCTAAAAGAGGTAGCTTGCTCTAAAACAGTGACCTACTTGCTCTAAAACATTGGCTAACTTGCTCTAAAACAGTGACTATTATCGTATCGAATGATTTGATATTAGCAGCAGCTTTGAGAATATGATCATTGGAAACAGATTCACGTACCTGTTACCGTCTGTGACAACCACGTTGACTGCCTCACTCTCTTCTACCGCTGGGAGTAAGTCCACCCGGCAAGGGAAGCCAAGTCTGTGTTGGGTTGTGGCCAAGGTCTGTCCGAAGCCAGTCATCAGCACAGCTGCTTGTAGGGCACGATCAGATAGATCAGAGCTAACCACCTGTTGGAGTGTCAGATATACAGTAAGTAATATACAGTGCGAATGTCAGATATGTAGACAGTAAGTAATGGATATTCTACGTCAGCAGTTAACGTTGTTACTTGTTGTAGATTTTAAGATTTAAAGACTACGGAATTATATAATGAGAAGAAACCTATGAAAGATTCATCAATATTTATGATTGAGAACGACATTGCAAAAACGAAATAGCAATATTTACTTTGAAAAGCGTGTGATTGTAGGGGAATATGGTCTCCTTGATGAAGCCAGGATACTGTTCGACTTGCCGAGTTTCTTTGAACAACACGAGTCTCTTGGTACAAATATCATGGAGGTTGTTCTCTAGCATTGCCCACTCATGTTCAGAGTTGTTTTCACGGGGCCCCATTCCCCTCAGTTCTCTGTATGACAATAACTTAGAACTCCTGACCATCAAGTCGATGAAGTTGTGAAACTGGAAGTTGTGACAAGACTTCTCGTAAGAAAGGACACTATGCCGCCAAAATGCAGCAGTTTGATGGTTGCTGGAGATATAGGAATCAATCAGGAGTGGACCACACAGCTCACTACGAGAAAAAAGGAAATGGAGGAAATTCTGTAAGAATCCACTTGAGTAATGTTTAGCAAGTTGATCTAGTTGGATTGGTGTCCGTTTACTACCAAGTTCAAACTGCTTTTGGTGAAGAAAACTGTTGAAAGAAGAACAACATCCCTCAACATGATTGACGAAATCTGATATGAGTGCCTCACTGATTATGTCCTTTCCTCTGTTTAGAGATGAATATGATATGGGCTTAGCTGTCCTCGTCAAATTGCAGAGAAAATGTACTGGATCACAGCATTCAGTTTTAGGATATGAATCAACTTGATAGGCATACAGTTTTAATATGGGATCAACGTTTTTATGCTGGAGATCACTAGGTATCACGATAGAATCGAGTTTATATCCTATTGTTCCTTTGGTAGGTATCCACCGCTTCTTAGGTCTTTTAGCCCAGTCCCTAAGGGACCAGGTATTCCCGGGCAAATTTACCATGTGACCATGTCTATACCCACAGATCTGCTTTATGAGAGGACATTTTCTTGTGACAGTAGCCATATTTCTTCAAATACCTAAAATAATTTAAAATAACCATAACGGTGGCATGTTAAACTCCTATATGCAGGGCTTTTCCAATTTTCAAAGTGTGGCATATTCATGCAAATCATTTTATAACAAACGTATAAACTTACTCAAGAGCTTACGTACTCAAGAGCTCAATGAATTTTGTAACTGCAGAGCAGATCTGATTATAGTCTATTAATAATACTTGATGATATTAGATCAAGGAAGATCAATCAACTGCAGATGCGCCCTACTTTTTTCAATTCACTGGATTGGCATAATCAATTTGCAATGAGCCATGAAAAGCATAAAAAATTATAACTTTTCGATATTTTATCATGGGTATTAAAAATCGCTGACTATTTATTATATTTGTTTATTTGGCAAATCAAGAACACTCAACACAAGTAATCAACAGTTGGTAAATTGAATAATTAATTACTATATAATATAACGTCAGTTGATGATCAAGAAAATATATAATATTCGCAAGGGACTATATTATATACTACGTTAATATGTTAATGTATGTAGATTATTCATTCAAATATTTATGTAGCATCAAGAGACATATATAGCACAACGCTGCAGAAATCATACACTTGAAAGAAGAGCAAAGCCTGAATGGAAGCCAGCATCAAATTCCAAGGAGCATTTAAACTACAGTACCATACAGTACCATGAAATAATTTTCAAAGAGGTGTTAACCCTAGAAAACTTATTTTCAAAATAATGGCTGAGGGGATTGGGCCTAAAGAACCTTTGATGCCACCATGATGGCCACTGTTTGCCCACAATGGTGAAGCTTTTTGAAAAGAAACGTAGGTGCAATATGAGAAGGACAATTTCGATAGATAATGGTCCTTGCAAGCTTGCAGTATAAGCATACAAAATTTCAGCCTGATTGCACAAAAATGCAAGTTATTTTCATGTATACCAATTTAAAAGCATGTTACCAAACCTAATTGGGGATTTTTGGTCATATTTAGCCAAACATTGGTAAAATGGAAGATCTGATACACTAATAAAAATTCCACTCCATGAAATTTAAGAGCAAAATTTAGTTTTGAAGTGACACTGAAAATTTCATAAATTGCCTTTGAAAAATTGACACCATCTTGGGGCAAAAATGTGTATAACTGCTATGGCAGTGCCAAAGGGTATTCAGAGGGGTTGGGGGCTCAAATCCAAATCAAAAAATTAACTCATCAGCAGGAACTAATTGCCAATTGATCAGCCATTAAATTGATAAATTCATTCTAAGTTTTAGGAGATGAGCCCACCCACTTAATTTGTCTGCAACCATACAATTCCGAATTGAACCACGTTATATCAAGACTGCATTTTAAAACCGACTTGATAATATATTATATATCTTTGATTCTGAGGAATGATGCTGCACAGATAAAGGTGAAGCATGCATTTATTAAGGGCAGTTTTGAAATGATTTGATTCCAACAAATTCGAATGGGCAAGCAAGTCAGATAAATTCATCATTAACATTAAGATTTCACAGAGAAATTATTTTACCATTTTAAATATTTCAACAACTAAAATTTCTATTAACTGCACTCACTCTTTTGTTAAGGAGTGCTCAAATTTACATAGGTAGTAGGTAAATAGAGGACATTGTCATATCATTTAGCTGAATGATATTGCAAGAAATAGCACTACAACAAACATGCTATGCCTTCAGAGGCAAAATAAGTTTAAATGTAGTCAATTTAATTAGTTACATGATAATAAGCAATAGCAATAATATGTGAATGGTCTCTAACTTTTAAAGTTTAAATATGAAACGGATGATAAAATGTAGCAATTTAACAACAAAACCATAATTAGGATAATGCATTTACATTTTATGGAAGCCATCAATATTACATCATAACTTTTTCAACCCCCACCCCCCATATGTCATCATTGGCTGACCCCCTCCCCCATGCTGACATCAGTATTGATTTTGATTATATCAGATTGAAACGGCAGACACGAAATATCAATCATACACTCAGTTTCTTTTATAAGAAACTGTCTATAAGAAACTAAGCCTAGGATTCTCAAAAACTTAAGAAACTTAGCCTAGAATTCCCGAAAAATTAAGAAACTTCACTCATTTGAAATTAAGAAATTAAGAAACTTCTAGCCTAGAATTTTGAAATTTGTGTATAAAATCCTATTGAAACTGGAATTCTTTTAACATGAAACGTCTGGCTTCTGGGGGCTGCGCCCCAGACCCCCATTTTTTGATTGTGAACATTTTGATACTAATTAAGTACTTCTATTGGACCTCTATTACAGTATTACACTGGACATGACGTGATGATTGCTATGTGAAGGAAGTTAGAAAATGGCTCTTCCCTGATTTGTCGGTTAAAAGTTATATGTTAGATACCAAAGCTCAAGCAGAAATTGCTGTTGAGACTGACAGACCCGGACAGACTATAGCTTTATATTATTGTATACATACAGTTGCACAAATCTTAAATTTATAAACTAGCTTAAAATATCTATAAGTTTGATTTTACAGTCTACAGAGAAGGTTTCTGTATTGGAAGTTTCACAAGTATTATGCTGTATAGTAAAGTATGCGGAATTAAGAAACCGATTAAGAAACTTTTAGGCTCAAAATCGTGAAAAAATAAGAAACTTGTAGCCTAGGATTACAATAAGTTTCTTATAAAAGAAACTGAGTGTATACATGTGGTGCGATTCATTTTGTTAAATTCGTTAAAAATAAACAAAATGGGGTTCTACTTGTTTCAGAGAACAGTATTTTATTCATTCAATGGGCTGTCACATCCCCAGTAAATTTGGAAATCTTATATATAATATTGAAGAAATACAATGGTCAATGGGTACTCCAAAACAAAATATTGTGAAAAAAAGTTTGCAAATCGTATCCTATGAATTTGAAAATTCAAAATTTTTGTTGATGTCAGCAAACTTGAAACCCCTCTCTCCCCCTGTCATCACCTGTCAGCATTTGAAAAACCCCTCCCCCTTCAGGTGATGACATTATATGTAACACTGTGACAGCTCCCTATATTAATGCTCCATTTTACTTCTAAGCATAATTTTAATTACTGTAGGGTAAAGCGGGGTGAAGTGGGACAATTTGAGACATATTCAGGTGCCACAGTCACACTTTTAACGAAAAATTAATTTTTGGTTGATGATTTTAGCAATGAACCCATCCTCTTTCCATAGAATTGGTCGAAAAAATCTCAACCAATGGTTTTCATATAGAAAAAAGCTGTCCATCTTTCCCCGCAGCATGTCCCACTTCACCCCTCATGTGGAGGTAAAGAGGGACAGTCTCTGTAGCCCTGAGATAACCATTTGAGAAGTTTATTCTTCATTGGACATGTACAGTTCTTTAGAATAAGTCGAATAAACCACTTTGGAACAGAGAAAGATTGAGTCTAATTGGGCAAATTGGAGAATTGAATGAATTGGTCCACTTTACCCCAAAAATTATTCTTTTAGATTTAAACTTTCAAATTTCATAAAGAGGTTCATATATGGCCAAACATGGAAAATAAGTACCTCTTTGGCAAGAATTTTGGTTTAAGGTCATTTTACAGCCTTTTCAAAAATGTCCCACTTTACCCGCGCTCACCTAAAAACTTCGTAAATTTGTTGTATGGGAACCATTTATCGATTTTTCTCCATTCCAACGGTTCAGTTGTCATCTGAGTGAAGCCCAAAATGACGAAATTTAATGAAAATGTAATTACCTATAATTAACACGTTGTGGGGGAAGAGGGACACTGATAGTTAACAAGGATAATTATCACAATATAAGCAATAAAAGCATTTGCAATTCATAATTTGTTTACTAAAACATCCCTTATAAGTTTCTCAGGCATGAAATTTTATTTTCATTGAATATCATGTTATTGGGGAAAGTGGGACAGTCAAGTCAGATCAAATGAAATCATGTATTCCTAAGGAAACAGTTATGCTGTGGAGGTTGTTTTTCATCAAGATTTTCACTTTGGTTGTAGTATACTTTATTTTTCTTGAAAATAGCACTAAATGATATGGTATAATAATTTTGGGGGGAAAGTGGGACAGTTGCGCAAAAATTGTCAAAAATTCAATAAAAATCAATAATTTTAATTCGTGATGCTGTATTAAAAGTTTTAATAGGCATTATTGATATTCTCACATATAAGTCACAAAAACAGGGCGATTTTCGATTAGTTCCATACTTTTATCAATTGTCCCACATTACCCCACCAATCCAACAATCAGATTAAATTCTGTTCCACTTTCCCCACTCACCTGTAAAGTCTTGTTGGCAATAGAATTCCATCTAAATTATAACAAATAAATGTCTAGATCATTATAAAATCAATTGTTATTGCTGTACCACTTTACCCCACAATGGGTAAAATATATAAAATATGACCGTCCCACTTTACCAGTGGCTTTTATTGCATGAAATACTGTTGGGGTGTTGCTTTGGAAAATTTTCGAAAATTTGTCCCACTTTACCCCACATCGGTCTTATGCATCATTTTGACAGTGTTCCTCTTTTACCCAAAGTGTAGTCTTCACCATGCTTTGCATAGGTGAAGGTTTTTTGAAATTTCGTTAAGTGTCCCACTTTCCCCCCAGGTGTTCCATTTCACCCCAATTTGTCCCTCTTTACCTCCTGTCCCACTCCACCCCGTTTTACCCTATAAGAGTAATTATCAATTGCATGCTAATTAATTCTGATGAATGATGATGTTATTAGAGATGACATTCAAACTTCAAACTGCCAAAAACTGTATGTCAATCAAATTAGAAAATTTATCCATATTAGCACTATCTTGCAAGTTGCAAATTCGAAATTAAATTAATTGATTATTCAACCACACTGATATTATAGTAACTTGGAATATCAATGAGATTAAAAATGTCACTCTTATTTTCCACTTCACCGAATTTTTGATTATTCTAAGTTTCATAGATCTAAGACTACTTTACTTTGAAACTGAATTTTCCTTGAACTTGCATACTATCAGCACCATCTGCAACTGAAAATGATAAAGTGAACTTATGTTTATAAATTAACTAAACATACTTCATAAACAGTCACCATCAGAATAAATAAGAATATCGAATAAAATTAAGAATAATAAACTGAAACCCAACACAGTCTTCTGGGCAAAGTATTAAGTATTATATATAATAGGTATACATAACGATAGATATGTGAACAGTATGAGGCACCAATGAGAAGATATGTGATATAAAGCAATCAAAATTGTCCAATATCATAAATGCCAATATTATAATAAACCAACAAATTGGTAATTGAAACCACAATTGATTTGAGTTTATGACACTTAATTCTGCACACTCTCAAGCTTCTGCCTCGACTTGTTGTGTAGCATCTGACTCATTACTTTTCTCATTAGCAGAGGAATCAGCTGATATCTCTTTATTGTCATTTTATCTTCTGTTTCAAT
>WFMF01001084.1:0-12242 GCA_011033025.1 Beroe forskalii | reverse complement strand
CAGGTTCGCCCAGATTGTTAAAAGGGTCCCCGACCCGGGTTCCCCCAACCCATTTCCCGGGGCCAAAGTCCCCCAAAGCCCGCCAAAGTCCCCCCCAAAGTCCCGCCCCAAACCCCCCGCCCCAGGTCCCCAGGCCCGCCCCAGGCCCCCCACCCAAAGCCCCAGCCCAAAGCCCCCAAGGGGTCCCCCACCCAAAAGCCCGCCCCAAAGGGTCCCCGCCCCAGATTCCAAGAGCCCAGGGCCCCGGAAAATTTTGACCAAGTCCCCCATTGTTAGAGTCCCCCAGGCCAAAAGCCCACCCAAGTCCCGCCCAGGTCCCCAAGCCCCCAACCCCAAAGGGCCCAAAGGCCCCTGACCCGGGTCGGGTCCGCCAAAGTCAAACCCAGAGCCCCGGGCCCGAACCCGCCCCGGCCCCAGCCCGGCCCAAGCCCCCGGCCCAGGCCCGGGGGTTGCCCCAAATTCTGACCGGGGGCCCTGGCCAGGCCCCCGGGCCCAGGGCCCCCCGCCCGGGTCCAAAGTCCCCCAGAGCCCGGGAGTCTGACCCAAGCCCAAGTCCAAGGCCCCCCAACCCGGGGGTCGGCCGGAGCCCCCGGGCCAGGTCAGGCCAGGGTCCCCCCCCCCGGGGCCCCCCGCCCAGAGCCCGGCCCAAGTCCCCCACCCGGGCCCCCCGACCCAGGTCCGACCAAGCCCCAGACCCAAAATTGACCAGAGCCCAAAGGTCCAAAGAGTCAGAGTCCGACACAGAGTCCCCCCCCCAAAGCCCCTGCCCCAAGCCCCCGGGCCCAGAGTCCGACCCGAGCCCCCCGGCCCATAGCCCCCCGACCCAGGTAAAGGGCCCCCCCGCCCCAAGTCCCTCGCCCCGGGGTCCTTTTCCCCGAAACTTACCATTCTTAAATTAATTGACCTTTTCATTTTTTTGAGTAGATGCCCAGGGGAAAATTGTCTTACATGGTATCAAAATTTTTTTGTGGTGCATGATTGTATTACCCTTAGTACTTCACACATTCCACACATAGCAGAAGGTATAATAATAAACAGGAATGCGGGAGAGTGTCTTACTGCCTCGCAGTAATGTATTAGAGTATTATATGCCGCGCACGAAAAATAGGCGGTTTAACGTCATCAACTCACTAAATCATGATATTATAATGACGTCATCAAGCCCGCCTATTTCTCGTACGCGGGGTTTAGATGTACTCGCAAGAAAGGAGGTCATGTTTTAGGCGGATGTAACGAAAGAAGGCTGTTGTGCTGCAGAACTTATGATTAAAACTGAATTATAGCCTATAGATTCTTATATATGTTAGGAAAATTATATGAATTTAAGCAATTATCCTTTGAAACATATTAAGTTGAAATTCATATTATTTTTGGCAATCCTAAATTGCTGTAATTGCCTATTTGGAGGATGGGTAAGATCAGGAAGATAACTTGATTACCTACTTGATTACGATGTACGAATTTATGCAATACCCTGCCATTTTTGCCTCTAGGTCTCGGTTAATGAGCAGAAGATTACTGAGAATTAAGTAGTTACCCGTTTCTTTATACTTCGATACAATAAAATGTAGAATTAAATGTAGGTAATCATAATATTATACTATCATAGTACATCTCACGATGCACCTCTGCAACAGTCTGCTTACAAGGAAACGACCGGTTACAGTTTCTCAATATTGCCGGTTTCGTTTGGCTAAAAATTCCCGGTTAACCGGTATTTCGGTTTTTCAAAAAACCGTTCTTTTCCTAATGTTTACCTATTGCATTTTCAGTCAGATAAAAGCAACTTGAACAATAACACAGAGATATAATCAAATCACAGCACTTCTGTACTGTGGTTTGTAGATTAAAGTGATATTATACTGTACTACATCTGCAGTCTGCTTACCTCTTGTATTTCTGTACTGTGGTTTGTAGATTGAAGTGATATTATACTGTACTACATCTGCAGTCTGCTTACCTTGTATTTCCTGTCAGTCTGTGGTTTTCTGTAGATTTAATTGATGATATTATACTGCACTACATCTGCAGTCTGCTTACCCCTTGTATTTCTGTACTGTGGTTTGTAGATTAAGTGATATTATACTGTACTACATCTGCAGTCTGCTTACCCCTTGTATTTCTGTACTGTGGTTTGTAGATTAAAGTGATATTATACTGTACTACATCTGCAGTCTGCTTACCCCTTGTATTTCTGTACTGTGGTTTGTAGATTAAAGTGATATTATACTGTACTACATCTTCAGTCTGCTTACCCCTTGTATTTCTGTACTGTGGTTTGTAGATTGAAGTGATATTATACTGTACTACATCTGCAGTCTGTTTACCCCTTGTATTTCTCTACTGTGGTTTGTAGATTAAAGTGATATTATACTGTACTACTTCTGCAGTCTACTTACCCCTTGTATTTCTGTACTGTGGTTTGTAGATTTAAGTGATATTATACTGCACTACTTCTGCAGTCTGCTTACCCCTTGTATTTCTGTACTGTGGTTTGTAGATTAAAGTGATATTATACTGTACTACATCTGCAGTCTGCTTACCCCTTGTATTTCTGTACTGTGGTTTGTAGATTAAAGTGATATTATACTGTACTACATCTGCAGTCTGCTTACCCCCTTGTATTTCTGTACTGTGGTTTGTAGATTAAAGTGATATTATACTGTACTACATCTGCAGTCTGCTTACCCCTTGTATTTCTGTACTGTGGTTTGTAGATTAAAGTGATATTATACTGTACTACATCTGCAGTCTGCTTACCCCTTGTATTTCTGTACTGTGGTTTGTAGATTAAAGTGATATTATACTGTACTACATCTGCAGTCTGCTTACCCCTTGTATTTCTGTACTGTGGTTTGTAGATTAAAGTGATATTATACTGTACTACATCTGCAGTCTGCTTACCCCCTTGTATTTCTGTACTGTGGTTTGTAGATTAAAGTGATATTAGACTGTACTACATCTGCAGTCTGTTTACCCCTTGTATTTCTGTACTGTGGTTTGTAGATTAAAGTGATATTATACTGTACTACATCTGCAGTCTGCTTACCCTTGTATTTCTGTACTGTGGTTTGTAGATTAAAGTGATATTATACTGTACTACATCTGCAGTCTGTTTACCCCTTGTATTTCTGTACTGTGGTTTGTAGATTAAAGTGATATTATACTGTACTACATCTTCAGTCTGCTTACCCTTTGTATTTCTGTACTGTGGTTTGTAGATTAAAGTGATATTATACTGTACTACATCTGCAGTCTGCTTACCCCTTGTATTTCTGTACTGTGGTTTGTAGATTAAAGTGATATTATACTGTACTACATCTGCAGTCTGCTTACCCCTTGTATTTCTGTACTGTGGTTTGTAGATTAAAGTGATATTATACTGTACTACATCTGCAGTCTGCTTACCCCTTGTATTTCTGTACTGTGGTTTGTAGATTAAAGTGATATTATACTGTACTACATCTGCAGTCTGCTTACCCCTTGTATTTCTGTACTGTGGTTTGTAGATTAAAGTGATATTATACTGTACTACATCTGCAGTCTGCTTACCCCCTTGTATTTCTGTACTGTGGTTTGTAGATTAAAGTGATATTATACTGTACTACATCTGCAGTCTGCTTACCCCTTGTATTTCTGTACTGTGGTTTGTAGATTGAAGTGATATTATACTGTACTACATCTGCAGTCTGCTTACCCCTTGTATTTCTGTACTGTGGTTTGTAGATTAAAGTGATATTATACTGTACTACATCTGCAGTCTGCTTACCCCTTGTATTTCTGTACTGTGGTTTGTAGATTAAAAGTGATATTATACTGTACTACATCTGCAGTCTGTTTACCCCTTGTATTTCTGTACTGTGGTTTGTAGATTAAAGTGATATTATACTGTACTACATCTGCAGTCTGCTTACCCCTTGTATTTCTGTACTGTGGTTTGTAGATTAAAGTGATATTATACTGTACTACATCTGCAGTCATTTCTGCAGTTTGTAGATTAAAGTGATATTATACTGTATTTCTGTACTGTGGTTTGTGTAGATTAAAGTGATATTATACTGTACTACATCTGCAGTCTGCTTACCCCTTGTATTTCTGTACTGTGCGTAGATTAAAGTGATATTATACTGTACTACATCTGCAGTCTGCTTACCCCTTGTATTTCTGTACTGTGGTTTTGTAGATTAAAGTGATATTATACTGTACTACATCTGCAGTCTGCTTACCCCTTGTATTTCTGTACTGTGGTTTGTAGATTAAAGTGATATTATACTGTACTACATCTGCAGTCTGCTTACCCCTTGTATTTCTGTACTGTGGTTTGTAGATTAAAGTGATATTATACTGTACTACATCTGCAGTCTGCTTACCCCTTGTATTTCTGTACTGTGGTTTGTAGATTAAAGTGATATTATACTGTACTACATCTGCAGTCTGCCCACTATGTATTTCTGTACTGTGGTTTGTAGATTAAAGTGATATTATACTGTACTACATCTGCCGCTTACCCCTTGTATTTCTGTACTGTGGTTTGTAGATTAAAGTGATATTATACTGTACTACATCTGCAGTCTGCTTACCCCTTGTATTTCTGTACTGTGGTTTGTAGATTAAAGTGATATTATACTGTACTACATCTGCAGTCTGCTTACCCCTTGTATTTCTGTACTGTGGTTTGTAGATTAAAGTGATATTATACTGTACTACATCTGCAGTCTGCTTACCCCTTATGTTCTGTACTGTGGTTTGTAGATTAAAGTGATATTATACTGTACTACATCTGCAGTCTGCTTACCCTTGTATTTCTGTACTGTGGTTTGTAGATTAAAGTGATATTATACTGTACTACATCTGCAGTCTGCTTACCCCTTGTATTTCTGTACTGTGGTTTGTAGATTAAAGTGATATTATACTGTACTACATCTGCAGTCTGCTTACCCCTTGTATTTCTGTACTGTGGTTTGTAGATTAAAGTGATATTATACTGTACTACATCTGCAGTCTGTTTTACCCCTTGTATTTCTGTACTGTGGTTTGTAGATTAAAGTGATATTATACTGTACTACATCTGCAGTCTGCTTACCCCTTGTATTTCTGTACTGTGGTTTGTAGATTAAAGTGATATTATACTGTACTACATCTGCAGTCTGCTTACCCCTTGTATTTCTGTACTGTGGTTTGTAGATTAAAGTGATATTATACTGTACTACATCTGCAGTCTGCTTACCCCTTGTATTTCTGTACTGTGGTTTGTAGATTAAAGTGATATTATACTGTACTACATCTGCAGTCTGCTTACCTCTTGTATTTCTGTACTGTGGTTTGTAGATTAAAGTGATATTATACTGTACTACATCTGCAGTCTGCTTACCCCTTGTATTTCTGTACTGTGGTTTGTAGATTGAAGTGATATTATACTGTACTACATCTGCAGTCTGCTTACCCCTTGTATTTCTGTACTGTGGTTTGTAGATTGAAGTGATATTATACTGTACTACTTCTGCAGTCTGCTTACCCCTTGTATTTCTGTACTGTGGTTTGTAGATTAAAGTGATATTATACTGTACTACATCTGCAGTCTGCTTACCCCTTGTATTTCTGTACTGTGGTTTGTAGATTAAAGTGATATTATACTGTACTACTTCTGCAGTCTGTTTACCTCTTGTATTTCTGTACTGTGGTTTGTAGATTAAAGTGATATTATACTGTACTACATCTGCAGTCTGTTTACCCCTTGTATTTCTGTACTGTGGTTTGTAGATTAAAGTGATATTATACTGTACTACATCTGCAGTCTACTTACCCCTTGTATTTCTGTACTGTGGTTTGTAGATTAAAGTGATATTATACTGTACTACATCTGCAGTCTGCTTACCCCTTGTATTTCTGTACTGTGGTTAGTAGATTAAAGTGATATTATACTGTACTACATCTGCAGTCTGCTTACCCCTTGTATTTCTGTACTGTGGTTTGTAGATTAAAGTGATATTATACTGTACTACATGCAGTCTCTGTATTTCTGTACTGTGGTTTGTAGATTAAAGTGATATTATACTGCCTACATCTGCAGTCTATACCCCTTGTATTTCTGTACTGTGGTTTGTAGATTAAGAGTATTATACTGTACTACATCTGCAGTCTGCTTACCCCTTGTATTTCTGCACTGTGGTTTGTAGATTAAAGTGATATTATACTGTACTACTTCTGCAGTCTACTTACCCCTTGTATTTCTGTACTGTGGTTTGTAGATTAAAGTGATATTATACTGTACTACTTCTGCAGTCTACTTACCTCTTGTATTTCTGTACTGTGGTTTGTAGATTAAAGTGATATTATACTGTACTACATCTGCAGTCTGCTTACCCCTTGTATTTCTGTACTGTGGTTTGTAGATTAAAGTGATATTATACTGTACTACATCTGCAGTCTATACCCCTTATTTCTGTACTGTGGTTTTGTAGATTAAAGTGATATTATACTGTACTACATCTGCAGTCTTACTTACCCCTTGTATTTCTGTACTGTGGTTTGTAGATTAAAGTGATATTATCTAAATCTGCAGTCTGCTTGGTGTATTATACTGTACTACATCTGCAGTCTGCTTACCCCTTGTATTTCTGTACTGTGGTTTGTAGATTAAAGTGATATTATACTGTACTACATCTGCAGTCTGCTTACCCCTTGTATTTCTGTACTGTGGTTTGTAGATTAAAGTGATATTATACTGTACTACATCTGCAGTCTGTACCCCTTGTATTTCTGTACTGTGGTTTGTAGATTAAAGTGATATTATACTGTACTACATCTGCAGTCTGCTTACCCTTGTATTTCTGTACTGTGGTTTGTAGATTAAAGTGATATTATACTGTACTACATCTGCAGTCTGCTTACCCCTTGTATTTCTGTACTGTGGTTTGTAGATTAAAGTGATATTATACTGTACTACATCTGCAGTCTACTTATATTTCTGTACTGTGGTTTGTAGATTAAAGTGATATACTGTACTACATCTGCAGTCTGCTTGTATTTCTGTACTGTGGTTTGTAGATTAAAGTGATATTATACTGTACTACATCTGCAGTCTGCTTACCCCTTGTATTTCTGTACTGTGGTTTGTAGATTAAAGTGATATTATACTGTACTACATCTGCAGTCTGCTTACCCCTTGTATTTCTGTACTGTGGTTTTGTAGATTAAAGTGATATTATACTGTACTACATCTGCAGTCTCTGCTTACCCCTTGTATTTCTGTACTGTGGTTTGTAGATTAAAGTGATATTATACTGTACTACATCTGCAGTCTACTTACCTCTTGTATTTCTGTACTGTGGTTTGTAGATTAAAAGTGATATTATACTGTACTACACCTGTCTGCTTACCCCTTGTATTTCTGTACTGTGGTTTGTAGATTGAAGTGATATTATACTGTACTACATCTGCAGTCTGCTTACCCCTTATATTTCTGTACTGTGGTTTGTAGATTAAAGAGTGTTATACTGTACTACATCTGCAGTCTGCTAACCTCTTGTATTTCTGTACTGTGGTTTGTAGATTGAAGTGATATTAAACTGTACTACATCTGCAGTCTTCTTACCTATTGCACTTTCAGTCAGATAAAAGCAACCTGTACAACACCCTGATATCGGAGACGGTAGCTTGTATAGACGCTTACACAGAGATCAAGTTCCGTCAGAGTTACCACGCCAAGGTAATTAAATGAATTCCAGCCGGTCGTACTTCTTGCGTTCTTCTGATCTTAACGGCTACGCTCGTTCGGCATTGAGGTCAAATAATACATACGATGCGTGCGTTATTCATTGAAATAGAGGCACAATCTTGGGAAATATTCATTACGATTTTGTGACTAGAAAACTTACTCGTTTTAACTAAACGAGTAATCGGTTTTTTATTTTCAAATTGAAATGCCTGAGTCTGAAAAGTGAAAATTAAAATATTTACAAGATTTTACTTCTATTCCAACAGCTATAACAGCCAATGACAGGAATTGAAGGATCCAGGTTATCAAGGCAGTGCTGGTTAAGGAAGTGAAATCCATAATCTATTCGCCCGAGACTTCGCTGCAAAGGGTAGCTCCTCATTTAACCCTCCTGCACAGTTTCCTGTACACTCGGATGAGTGAACAGTGAACTGTGTGGCTGCATAGGCTTGATATACGTTAGCACAATGTGAATGGAACGGAATCGAGCCAGACCTGATACCCTCACACCAAGCCATGGCCATTTCGAACAAATTTGCAACATTTTGGAGTTTTCATCCTGTTGTCAAAATAAATTGACACTAAAACTGAGTATCTTATGACCACCTTCTATAATCAAACTCTTGGAGCAGGTTAAATGACCTAAAAAGTAAAACTCATTTTTCCGCTGAAACCTGTATTGAATTAGCTTGTGATGATTTACGTGCGCGTCGCACTGAGTTTTTGTATGTAAGGCGCGCAGTGATTTTCGTAGTACAAACGCCCTGAAAAATACTCACGTTGTTAATTAATTTGCGCGCGTGGTGGCGCGCTGAACTCCTTTTTTAACCCATAAATTTCTAACGCGGTATCTGCGTCAAATTCTGCCTTGTCAGACGTTGTCTTACCCCTACACCTTCCTGCCCAAGAATACCATTTCAGGAACCATCTAAGAAACCATTTTCCTGCCTTAGAATACCTTTACCTGCCCTAGAATCTTTTTCTGCCCTAGAATACACTTTAACTGCCCTAAATAGTCTTGCGAAGTTTAAGAACCCTTTACCTGTCCTAGAATACCCTTTCCTTGCCCTATAATACCCTTTACCTGCCCTAGAATACCCTTTTCCTACCCTAGTATACCCTTTTCCTACCCTAGAATACCCTTTTCCTACCCTAGAATACCCTTTACCTGCCCTAGAAAACTCTTTCCTACCCTAAAATACCCTTTACCTGCCCTAGAAAACCCTTTCCTGCCCTAGAATACCCTTTCCCTGCCCTAGAATACCCTTTCCCTGCCCAAGAATACCCTTTTCCTGCCCTAGAATCCCCTTTTCCTACCCCAGAATACCCTTTCCCTGCCCTAGAATACCCTTTTCCTGCCCTAGAATCCCCTTTTCCTACCCTAAAATACCCTTGTCTCTACCCTAGAATCCCCTTTTCTTGCCCTAGAATACCCTTTTCCTGCCCTAGAATACCCTTTCCCTGCCCTAAAATACCCTTTACCTGCCCTAGAATACCTACCCTTTTTCAACCCAAGAATACCCTTTTCCTGCCCAAGAATACCCTTTTCCTTCCCTAGAATACCTACCCTTTTTCAACCCAAGAAGACCCTTTTCCTGCCCTCGAATACCCTTTTCCCGCCCCATAATACCCTTTTCCTGCCCTAGAATACACTTAACCTGCCCTAGAATACCCTTTTCCTGCCCTAGAATCCCCTTTTCCTGCCCTAGAATACCCTTTTCCTGCCCTAGAATACCCTTTCCTACCCTAGAATACCCTTTACCTGCCCCATAATACCCTTTTCCTGCCCTAGAATACCCTTCCCCCTTGTCTGCCCTAGAATACCCTTTTCCTGCCCTAGAATACCCTTTTCCTGCCCAAGAATACCATTTTCCTACCCAAGAAAACCATTTTCCTGCCTTAGAATACCCTTTTCCTGCCCTAGAATACCCTTTTCCTGCCCAAGAATACCCTTTTCCTACCCTAGAATACCCTTTTTTCTGCCCTAGAATACACTTTAACTGCCCTAGAAAACCCTTTCCTACCCTAGAATACCCTTTACCTGCCCTAGAAAACCCTTTCCTGCCCTAGAATACCCTTTCCCTGCCCAAGAATACCCTTTTCCTACCCTAGTATACCCTTTTCCTACCCTAGAATACCCTTTTCCTACCCTAGAATACCCTTTACCTGCCCTAGAAAACTCTTTCCTACCCTAAAATACCCTTTACCTGCCCTAGAAAACCCTTTCCTGCCCTAGAATACCCTTTTCCTGCCCAAGAATACCATTTTCTTGCCCTAGAATACCCTTTTCCTGCCCTAGAATACCCTTTTCCTACCCAAGAATACCCTTTTCTTGCCCTAAAATACCCTTTTCCTGCCCTAGAATACACTTAACCTGCCCTAGAATACCCTTTTCCTACCCAAGAATACCCTTTTCCTGCCCTAAAATACCCTTTTCCTGCCCTAGAATACACTTAACCTGCCCTAGAATACCCTTTTCCTGCCCTAGAATACCCTTTTCCTACCCAAGAATACCCTTTTCTTGCCCTAGAATACACTTTACCTGCCCTAGAAAACCCTTTTCCTGCCCTAGAATACACTTTACCTGCCCTAGAATACACTTTACCTGCCCTAGAATACCCTTTCCTGCCCTAGAATCCCCTTTTCCTACCCAAGAATACCCTTTTCTTGCCCTAGAATACCCTTTTCTTGCCCTAGAATACCCTTTCCTGCCCTAGAATACCCTTTTTTCTGCCCTAGAATACACTTTAACTGCCCTAGAATACCCTTTTCCTACCCTAGTATACCCTTTTCCTACCCTAGAATACCCTTTTCCTGCCCTAGAATACCCTTTACCTGCCCTAGAATACCCTTTTCCTGCCCTAGAATACCCTTTTCCTGCCCTAGAATACCCTTTTCCTGCCCTAGAATACCCTTGCCTGCCCTAGAATACCCTTTTCCTGCCCTAGAATACCCTTTTCCTGCCCTAGAATACCCTTTTCCTGCCCTAGAATACCCTTTTCCTGCCCTAGAATACCCTTTCCCCTTGCCTGCCCTAGAATACCCTTTTCCTGCCCTAGAATACCCTTTCCCCTTGCCTGCCCTAGAATACCCTTTCCCCTTGCCTGCCCTAGAATACCCTTTTCCTGCCCTAGAATACCCTTTCCCCTTGCCTGCCCTAGAATACCCTTTTTCCTGCCATATAATACCCTTTACCTGCCCTAGAATACCCTTTACCTGCCCTAGAATACCCTTTCCTGCCCTAGAATACCCTTTTCCTGCCCTAGAATACCCTTTCCTGCCCTAGAATACCCTTTTTTCTGCCCTAGAATACACTTTAACTGCCCTAGAATACCGTTTCCCTGTCTTGGAATACCCTTTTCCTACCCAAGAATACCCTTTTCCTGCCCCATAATTCCATTTACCTGCCCTAGAATACACTTTACCTGCCCTAGAATACCCTTTACCTGCCCTAGAAAACCCTTTTCCTGCCCTAGAATACCCTTTACCTGCCCTAGAATACACTTTACCTGCCCTAGAATACCCTTTTCCTGCCCTAGAATACCCTTTTCCTGCCCTAGAATACCCTTTACCTGCCCTAGAATACCCTTTCCTGCCCTAGAATACCCTTTTTTCTGCCCTAGAATACACTTTAACTGCCCTAGAATACCCTTTCCCTGCCCTAGAATACCCTTTTCCTGCCCAAGAATACCGGAATACCCTTTCCTGCCCTAGAATACCCTTTTCCTGCCCTAGAATACCCTTTCCCTTCCTTGGAATACCCTTTACCTGCCCTAGAATACCCTTTACCTGCCCTTTAACACCCCCACTTTATTTTCAGAGCTCGAGCAGCTAGCCAACCGTGTTGTTGAGATGTGACTCATTAGGTCTTGTTGTGCCATCAGTGTGAGGATACCTGATTATAGCTGCACTATTTGCAAGCAGTTCGATAGACGATGAGAGGAAATCACTGAAGCAATGAATTACTAAAGCAGGAAACCTTGCGGGAGCCGAAAGGTGCATTGTGCAATCTTGGAGGTTCGAAATCGCAGTTTGTAATTGTATTGTAAGTTTTATTACATCGAAACGGAGCAATGCTCGGATATCAATGAAGCATTGTTTAGATTTACATGCGTTTTTAAGCAAATTTCACTTTACTGAGATAATAAGGTTCATATATTGATAAACACTTGCTCATGGATCTATTTCTACAATAAGCATAATGTAATACTAATTATAAATGTGATTAAAAAGATTTAACCCATATTTATTTTGAAGTTAAATATCCAGTGTCAGTAAGAAAAATGTTGATAAATTTATTTATTTTCTTCATCAACGTTTTCTATCGAGCATTGTATGGATTGAAAAAAGCGTCGATTGAACGTAAGTTGAAGTTTATGCCGTCCTCAACATAGATAATAGTTGACTGAAAGCTCGGGGGTTTGACGGTATGTGTTAAACTTCGAGCACCTTTTGATGACAATACCGTGGTTTATAATGGAACAGTTCCACCAACAACGTCTAATAAATTTTAACTTGATTTCAT
>WFMF01001083.1:0-12292 GCA_011033025.1 Beroe forskalii | reverse complement strand
TTTTGGTTTTCTAGAAATTGGGGGGTTTCAAAAATTTATATTTGTGGGTCATTCGACTTGATTACCTTGAAACAAGTTCAGATGCAGTAGAAACACGTAAACTTGATGTCAGTTTCTGTATTTCATGTTGAGTTTCACGTCGATGAGTTGAAGGAATTGATAAAAACGTGACCAATGTTGTTTTTCCGAGTTAGAATAAGGTTTGGTTATGTGGGCTCAAAAAGAATGTGAAATGGATTTTCCACTCAATTCAGCAGAAAGGTTACTACGCCAACCTTAATAAACTAATAACTTGATGTATCAATAGTATTATATTTACTCTTTTATTTGTTTTTAATCATTTTTGTAATTTTTTATTTTTGTATTTCATGTTTTTTGTTTTATGTTTTTGTTTTTTTGTATTTTTTGTTTTTTGTTTTTTGTTTTTTGTTTTTTTGTTTTTATGTTTTTTGTGTTTTGTATTTTTTTGTTTTTGTTTTTTTTGTTTTTTGTTATGTAAATGTGATTTTTGAAAAACAAAAAACAAAAAAAACAAAAAAAACAAAAAAATATGTCGGCCACCCCCCTAATGCTGAAAATTGGAAAAAAGGTCGAAAGAAACAATATCGAGTTATAGATTCACCAGTTGCGCGCGTTGCTATGGCTAATTGCTGTAGTGCGCGCTAAACTGCACGTGCATTCAACGTGTATTTAAAAAAGTTTCAACTGTTTAGATTCATAATTTATGTTCTCAATGGAATTTTTGAATCGGGTAAAAAGTTTGCGACAGAGTGCTATCAACAAAAAGCTATAGTGGTATGCATCCTCATTCCTCATTCCTGCATGGTACTGATGAGACACTTGGATGCAATCGGTGCTATACTGATCTAACAATACCTTTCCGAAACAAAAAGAAAAATATAAAGTTAATAATCAAGGAAATAATCAAGCAAGCAGCGCTGAAACACTCTCCATCTAAAACTCACATTTTATCGCTCAAGAGCTTATGGATGTCCGTCAATTTA
Organism: Beroe forskalii; assembly: GCA_011033025.1. NCBI lineage: Eukaryota > Metazoa > Ctenophora > Nuda > Beroida > Beroidae > Beroe > Beroe forskalii. The sequence continues at coordinate 11,288 of WFMF01001083.1, read as the reverse complement.
TGAGCATAAAAATGAATTGAAGTTTCATTCCGTGCAAAAGACTCTGCGAGCAGATGTTAAAAGTTTAAATTAAACAGATGCAAAAAGTAATCACACAGAAATTAACAAATTATTTTTTGTAATTTTCAAATGTGATGTAAGAAATCGCTACAATGGTATGTGATATAAGAAATCGCTACAATGTTGGCGTATAGAATAGGGATTTCTTCGTCAATCTAATCGGACTTGTACAATGGTTACGACCATCTTCAATAGTAACATTGAAAGATCAAAAGAACTCGACATTATAAGTAAAGAATAAATCCGAATTCATCGTTCAGTTATACATAAGAAAACAACAATCTGTACACAACTCAGAATGAAACAACTCAGAACTGCATGGTATGTAGATAAGAATGCTGCTAATATAGATCCAACTGCTGCTCCCATTGAACCCAAAGCCATCATACCATATGCTGCACTTGCCAATCTTTTTGTCCCAAAGAAATACTTGTCTGTCTCCATGAGACTTAGATCAATCCTAGAGATACAGAACGCCAAGTTGGCTATTCCAATTCCAAAAGCTATACAAATCAGGTCGTCCAGTCGAAGTAAAACAACCAAGTAAGAAGCAGCTATAATTGTAGAAACTATTGTGTGAATGACCCTGAAAGGTATGTGCTTGAGCAGGAAATACCCTGCAATTCGTCCAACCATCTTGACACCCCCGAATATGAGAGCCAAGATAAGAAACTGGGTACCATCCACATTAGCATCTTCCTTGTGGTTCATCTCATTGCTATATCTCATCAGGGCAGGTGCTAGGATTATGCTTCCCCAACCTTGTAAGAAATTAATGAAATTTGCAATGCTTGCCTTGAATAACCTACATTTCAAGTTAGGAACTTCGATGGTATCTTCCTCCTTACTATCAATAGATTCACATTCACTTTCCCCAGAAGATTCTGTTGAAGCTTTGATAACTGGATGTTGGGTCTCGGACAGAACAGTATGTAGCAGGATGACGGGTGGTATCAGCCAAGGGATGGAAGAACTCACAATAAGGACTCTCCAGCCAAGGAAATCCAGCAGTAAATATCCTAAGATTGCCGACCATGCGGCACCAACAGAAAACACTAAAACTTTAATAAAGGATCCAGCATTATAAACGTCATATGCTGAAACTTCCGTTGCCAGAAAGACACTTAATACAGAAAAGTTTAGTCCCACACATGCTCCTCTGATACCCCTGGATATCAATAGGACGGTGAAGTTTGGAACTAAGGCTGAAAATATGGTTCCAAAGATGGTTGAGTATAAGGAGAACAAAAGAACTCGTCTCCTGCAGAATCTGAAATTTTTTTCGCACTTTATTTCTATCAAGAACCATGAAATGAAGAATGAAGATAAATCGAATTGGAAATTGCATAAAAAGTATAATAAAAACATAGATGAGCCAGATGCAATGATTATCATATTAATGAGTAGCTGTTATAAAAGTTTTTATAGTAGGGTACGAAAAGGAATATAAAACATCGGTCGTGTCACTATGACGTCTTTTTTGTTTATTAGAATAGGAGCGACAACTTTCGTGAAGAGACCAATGGACCATCTTTTGCAATACAAACCTTCCAAGGAGCGGTGCAATGATCAGGCTGGAGAGTGACATGGCGACTGCAGTGCTGACTGCAAGCAGTCCCTCCTGTCTTCTTGTGACACCCAACTCAGCAGAAACTACTTGTGTGAAAACACCTGAGTATTGCAGAAATAACGATAAAGAGCTAAATAATTAAAGTTGTCAGTATTTATGAAGGTATCGTTTTCTAGCTTGAACTCAAACAAGGTCCATTTCAAAAGGCCTACTTATCCACGACTAAGAAGCTTGACAAGACCTTAAAACAGAGTAGGTATTTTCCAGCACTATCGCATTAAGGTTTTTGGGCTAGACACCCTACTAGAGTGGAAACAAATGACAATCAATAGAGATAAAATAGCGAAACACTAAAATTTATTAAGTGATATATTACTTAGTTATTCATTACTTAATTATTCATTTGTTCACTTTGAAGTATCAAATAATATTTATACCTGGAAGATAAATCTCAACGGCATCGCCGAATACGGTGCACCACGAAACAGCATATAGAAACTTGTCTCGCCGTGTAAGCTTGAGATTTGAGAAATCAACTGATGCTAAGCCCTTCTTTTTCTTCGGGGGTTTCTCCAATAACGGTAAATCATTATTGTTTTCCAGAGATTTTTCAGTCATTTTCCTTTCAGTTTCCCTCAATAATTTGAATCAATGAGTGTTTGACACTGCAAGGAACGAATTGTAGCGAAAGCATCAGACAAATAACTTGTATCTGTGCATCATGCAAGAGGCTCGCTATTCAACACCAATGTAGCGTAATGAGTAAATCAGTAAAAATGAGTTAATCAGTGGTAAAAAGCTACAGTGGTATGAAACCGGCGTGGTACTGATGAGACACTGATAATATGCAGTCGGAACGATATAATAGTCGATACTGATAACTGATTTAGCAATAAAATCCCCAAACAAAGCAAAAAAGGGTAGAATAAATAATAAAACGAATTACGAATCAAGCAAAAGGATAGGGGTGAAGCATCGTCGGTGCAAAAGACTCTGCGAGCAGATGTTAAAGTTTGAATTATTGAATTAAACAGGTGCAAAAATTTATCGCATAACAGTTTACGAATTATTATGAGTTTGGTCTTTTTCAAATCTTAAAGTATGAGGTACCTTAGTACACTTAAGAACGGCGTCACTTAATTAGTGCGGTTTGGAAAAAACCGCACTAATTAAGTGTATAGTATTTAAGTGCGCATAAAATTAAGTGTATGCTAATTAAGTGAACAATTTTGTGAATTTTGCGTTTTTTCGATTTTGTTTTTTTCGGACATGATTTAATGAATAACTGTACTACCGGATTTAAATGTATAGGTACTTGATAAGTTTATAGTGGCCAAAACAAATAAGTACAATTCAAAAACGAGCTGTATATCGTGACCGTTAGCTAAAACTTAAATAGTTTAAAGAAATAAATTGTAATGGATACTATAACTTATTACTGTAGAAAATTTGATTTACTTTCATAATTGCAAAATTTTCGATCGTTGGTCCTATGAAAGTATGAATATGATGTCCTGCAATCAAGAGGAAAATTTCAAATTTATTCAAATCTTCAAATTTCCACATCGTTTTCTATCTCATAAAAACCGCACTAATAAAGTGCTCCGATCTTAAAGTGCGCGCAAATTACGTGATGCTGTTCTTAAGTGTACTAAGGTATAAGAAATTCACTGCAGCGGTGGTTCGTCGTCTAAAAAACGCCACGCAATTCTTCACATGTGCCCCACCTCTTTGTGTACCATCACGGGGGAGGATACTGGATAACTACGTAGGAATATAGGCGACGGCATTATATCATAATCATTATGATGTGTGAGTGACTATAGTGTGGGGCAATAAAAGGTGTTTTGTTTGCTAAGAAAGGGCTAATGTTAAAATGCCATAGTTCCATGAAGGCGTTAAATAACACGTGGAGTACCTTAACCTCCAATATTTTAGTCGGGTAAAAATATAGTCGGAATTATTATAGTCGTAAAATGTTAGTCATAGAGGGTCTGGGTGTATGGTCGGCCGAAATTTTAGTCGGCATTTTTGGTGATTTTTAGCCTCAAATTTCGATTTTCAAAGCGTTTTTCTTTACATTTCTTCGATTTTCGATTATCGAAAATCACGAATTTTAGTATGGCTGACTGAGTCAATCGCTACAACCGTCTAAATTCTTACAAAATTCATCTTAGATGCTAGAATGACGTCATAAGAATCCATTTTCAGACCATATTGCACTCTCATAATATGCTGAATTGCAAAAACCTACAAAAATTATGCTTGGAAAGCTAAAGTCTGCTGTTTCTATAGTCGGTAATAATTATGGTTTGCCGAATTCATAGTCGAAATTCGCATTTTGACTAAAAAATAGGCCGACTATATTTTCGGAGGTTAAGGTATACTCATAATACGCATTTTAATTAAATGAGTTGTGAATTTCCATTGAATCACTCAAAAATTCAAGGTCTGAGAGCTTCGGAATCATCAATCCGTCCAGACTCCAGCATAATGTGATGGTTTCTCATTGCGGTCATTTTGATGTGCTTAGTTTTGTCTCAAGTTCAAGAGAAATCACAGTTATGGTTGAGGCTGAATTCTGGGTTAACAGAGTAATTTGAGGCTGAATTATGGTCTTGCAGCCAGATGAGAAGTAGATTTTTTGGCTATTACTCAAAAACGCAAGGTCTGAGAGCTTCAGAACCGTGATTCCTCAACCATAATGTTATGATTGCGGTCATTTTGATGTGCTTAGTTTTGTCTCAAGTTCAAGAAAAACCAAAGTTATGGTCTAGGCTGAATTATGGTCTTGCAGCCAGATGAAAAGTAGGTTTTTTGGCTATAACTCAAAAACGCAAGGTCCGAGAGCTTCAGAAGCGTGATCCGTCTGCCATAATCTACGTCTGATGATTGCAGTCATTTTGCACTACCTATGGGGTTCCTCAAGTCTTTCCCAAGGCAAGTAACGTGTTTTTTAAGTGCGCATATAAAAATCAAAAGCAGGTAGGTGCAAAAATTGTTCTAGCAGATTTTCCTCATCATATGGGACAAATCTTTTTGGTGTTTTTTGGGACTATAGACAACACATTCCTGAAGAGATTAGCTTGTACTAAATTTATTCACAGATGGTCCCTGATTGAGAATAAAGAGAACGACAAGGTAAGATGTCAAAAATTTCATTACGAAAATAATGACACTATTTTACAAAGCAACGTTTCAATATGATCAACATACCATGCTGAACATGGTATGTTGATCATATTGAAACGTTGCTTTGTAAAATAGTGTCATTATTTTCGTAATGATATTTTTGACATCTTACTTTGTCGTTCTCTTTATTCTCAAACTTGCTAAGAATGCTATATTTAACGTTCCTATGGTCCCTGATCAGTGATAATTTTCCCTAACTAAATAGTAGAACTCTGAAATGATAATAATATTCCAAGTAGGAGCCTCCGCCCTCCCAGTAGAACTCACACAAATGGAGTGGAAAACAAGCGATTTTTTTGTAATGTGGTAGAAAAAAGGTGTCTCCGAATAACGACATGCTTCTTTTTTGGCGTAAATGATTCTCCAATTTCCATAATTAATGCTCAAAGTTGGAAAAAGGTCGAAAGAAACAAGATTGAGTTTGAATTCACCAGTTGAATTCACCAGTTGTGCGCGTTGCGTACCCCTGCAGCTAGGTCACGTAATGATGGCTGCATAGCATTGAAAGGGATGATGCTGTGACTGGACTTTTTAAACACTTTTCCCTTGTTTGGCAATTTCACCCGGTTTATGGAATAAGGTGACTATCGAATGAATATCGAAATGCTGCGCAGCAAAGCCGTGCAGAGGAATGGTTTAGTCTGATACTGGAAATAACAAAGCATGAAATTTGAAAATCAGATGAAAAGTGAAATCAACTTAGTGAACGACTGTTATAAAGTCTCGATTCTAGAAAGACAATCAATATCATTAAGTCAGTGTCATGATATAACATCTATGCTTTGATTTCATAAATTCCTCTTCACGAAATTTCAATTTTCTTTATGATCACTCAGCCAATATGACCGAAGGAGAGCGGTGATGGTGTTTGGACTTGAGAAGTCAGCCAGCGGAGTTGTGCAGGATAAACTGAAAGATGTGCTTCGAGTCAGCTGTTCTACGGCACGGCACTTGGTCAAAGACTGTCACCATATTATAGCTGTCAGGACAGGTTTTGTCCGCCCGGTAAAGGCCTCTTTTCATAGCAATGAAACAGCAGCATTAGCTCTGAAATGGCTTGCGGCCTGCGGGGAAAGAGAGGAAAGGAAAGGACTTGTTTCTCAACTACGAGAGAAGATACGGAATGATCCAGGACAATACCATTACATCAGCAATGGTACCGTGTGCAGCAGGGAAAGGGGGACAAATCCTTCACCCCGGACACCAGCATCGTCCTCCCAGCCGGCTTTCTCGCCTTCAATCCCGCCGTCAACTCCTAGGACTGCCTTGGATCGGGCCAGTGCTTCGAACCCTTGCCCTGCCTCGCGCAGAATGGGACTTGCTGAACAACCCCATCCAACTTCTTGAGTGTGTGTTGTTTTTTATGATTTGGAGTGCTAATTTTTCAGTGTGTGTCGACGTAACAGTGACAATCAGGCCACGATGTGCGGTGAAAACATGCCTGTACGGCATCTCAATGTGCCTGTGGTCTTATTTAATATCCATTATTGTTATTGTTTTAATTTTATTCCTTTATTTCGGCACATGCCAGCCCCACCGTGGGTTTTAAAACAAACGATTGAAAATAAAAGTGATAATGTGCAAAGTGAATAATAAATTTGAGGCTTAATGAAGCTGCTTTGTTTGGTGTAAACATTCACACCGTTTGATGCGAAACGTAAACCAATTCAATAAAATGGTGCAAAATCTACAACAAACTGATTACAAAAAATTGGTACCTAATTAAGCGCCTGCATACGGGAACAAGGGAAACACCTGGATACGGGAAGACGGGAGTTGTGCCAGCTGGCCCAATTCTTGTTATTTGAAATGCATGTCACCATCAGTTCGGCCTTAGGGCGTTAATAATCACTCACCCACCACAACCCACCAACCTTCCTCACCCACCACTACCAGCCTCACTCACCCTATCTCCCCAGTCAGAGGAAGAGATCCTGGACCTGCTGCAAGCGTCTCCCTTCCTCGGCATCATGCCTCGTCCGGTGGTGAGGGACGAGGATAACGAGGAAGCGAGGGCGGAGAAGGTGAAGGAGAAGGTGAGGAGGATGGAGGAGCAGTACTCCTCCCTCGTGCTCACGCAGATCGAGAAGACGGGAACTCCCGAGGTTAGTCTACTTTCTTAACCTTTCTTGTCTATAACAATATTATGTTCATAGCTTTTGAGGTTTCAAGACCCAAAAAGCAATTCCCGTTCATTAAATATAATACTTCTATGTGTATTGAGTACTCACCTATTTCCATGAGTTGTACTCCCAACCATTTGTCCGTTCAGCAAGTCGACATTGCCCGGGACAGTATGCAGCTAGCCAAGGAACGGCTCTGTAAGAACCTATCCATCCTCTCCTACGTGCTGGACAAGCTGAAGTCTTACCTTGACAACGAGGGGTGGACGGGCGATGCACCTGTTAATGGTGTCATGTAAGTTTCGAACATGTCAAGAACTGCTGTCAATGTGCAAACTTCATGTATGCTATGAACTATGGTATTCACAATGCTATTCACTGTGTTATTTCATAAAATGCAACATGTACACTCGTAGCATACTTACTATATCACCTTACTATAATTGGCCGGCTGACTAGTGACTATGCCAGGAAATGTAAGCCTGCACCCACCCCAGCCTACTTGGCTGGCTACCAGGAAATGTAAGCCTGCACCCATCCCAGCCTACTTGGCTGGCTGCCAGGAAATGTAAGCCTCCACCCACCCCAGCCTACTTGGCCGGCTGCCAGGAAATGTAATCCTGCACCCACCCCAGCCTACTTGGCTGGCTGCCAGGAAATGTAAGCCTCTGTAAGCCTGCACCCACCCCAGCCTACTTGGCCGGCTGCCAGGCTGCACCTCACCTGTGGCCTGCCAGGAAATCCAGCCTACCCACCCCAGCCTACTGGCTGCCAGGAAATGTAAGCCTGCACCCACCCCAGCCTACTTGGCCGGCTGCCAGGAAATGTAAGCCTGCACCCACCCTCAGAAATGTAAGCCTGCACCCACCCCAGCCTACTTGGCCGGCTGCCAGGAAATGTAAGCCTGCACCCACCCCAGCCTACTTGGCCGGCTGCCAGGAAATGTAAGCCTGCACCCACCCCAGCCTACTTGGCCGGCTGCCAGGAAATAAGCCTGCACCCACCCCCTAGCCTACTTGGCCGGCTGCCGAAATGTAAGCCTGCACCCTCACCCAGCCTACTTGGCCGGCTGCCAGGAAATGTAAGCCTGCACCCACCCCAGCCTGCACCCAGAAATGTAAGCCTGCACCCACCCTCACCTACTTGGCTGGCTGCCAGGAAATGTAAGCCTGCACCCACCCACACCTACTTGGCTGGCTGCCAGGAAATGTAAGCCTGCACCCACCCCAGCCTACTTGGCCGGCTGCCAGGAAATGTAAGCCTGCACCACCCCAGCCTACTGCACCTGGCCTTGGCCGGCTGCCAGAAATGTAAGCCTGCACCCACCCCAGCCTACTTGGCCGGCTGCCAGGAAATGTAAGCCTGCACCCACCCCAGCCTACTTGGCTGGCTGCCAGGAAATGTAAGCCTGCACCCACCTACTTTGGCCAGCCTACTGCCAGGAAATGGCCGGCTGCCGGAAATGTAAGCCTGCACCCACCCACACCTACTTGGCCGGCTGCCAGGAAATGTAAGCCTGCACCCACCCCAGCCTACTTGGCTGGCTGCCAGGAAATGTAAGCCTGCACCCACCCCAGCCTACTTGGCTGGCTGCCAGGAAATGTAAGCCTGCACCCACCCCAGCCTACTTGGCTGGCTGCCAGGAAAATAAGCCTACCCACCCCAGCCTACATTGCCAGAAATGTAAGCCCACCCACCCTCACCTACTTGGCCGGCTGCCAGGAAATGAAAGCCTGCACCCACCCCAGCCTACTTGGCTGGCTGCCAGGAAATGTAAGCCTGCACCCACCCCAGCCTACTTGGCTGGCTGCCAGGAAATGTAAGCCTGCACCCACCCCAGCCTACTTGGCTGGCTGCCAGGAAATGTAAGCCTGCACCCACCCCAGCCTACTTGGCCGGCTGCCAGGAAATGTAAGCCTGCACCCACCCTCACCTACTTGGCTGCCAGGAAATGTAAGCCTGCACCCACCCCAGCCTACTTGGCTGGCTGCCAGAAATGTAAGCCTGCACCCACCCCAGCCTACTTGGCCGGCTGCCAGGAAAATGTAAGCCTGCACCCACCCCAGCCTACTTGGCCGGCTGCCAGGAAATGTAAGCCTGCACCCACCCCAGCCTACTTGGCTGGCTGCCAGGAAATGTAAGCCTGCACCCACCCCAGCCTACTTGGCCGGCTGCCAGGAAATGTAAGCCTGCACCCACCCCAGCCTACTTGGCCGGCTGCCAGGAAATGTAAGCCTGCACCCACCCTCACCTACTTGGCTGCTGCCAGGAAATGTAAGCCTGCACCCACCCCAGCCTACTTGGCTGGCTGCCAGGAAATGTAAGCCTGCACCCACCCCAGCCTACTTGGCCGGCTGCCAGGAAATGTAAGCCTGCACCCACCCTCACCTACTTGGCCGGCTGCCAGGAAATGTAAGCCTGCACCCACCCTCACCTACTTGGCCGGCTGCCAGGAAATGTAAGCCTGCACCCACCCCAGCCTACTTGGCCGGCTGCCAGGAAATGTAAGCCTGCACCCACCCCAGCCTACTTGGCTGGCTGCCAGGAAATGTAAGCCTGCACCCCCCCAGCCTACTTGGCCGGCTGCCAGGAAATGTAAGCCTGCACCCACCCCAGCCTACTTGGCCGGCTGCCAGGAAATGTAAGCCTGCACCCACCCCAGCCTACTTGGCTGCCAGAAATGTAAGCCTGCACCCACCCCAGCCTACTTGGCTGGCTGCCAGGAAATGTAAGCCTGCACCCACCCCAGCCTACTTGGCTGGCTGCCAGGAAATGTAAGCCTGCACCCACCCCAGCCTACTTGGCTGCCAGGAAATGGCCTGCACCCACCCCAGCCTACTTGGCCGGCTGCCAGGAAATGTAAGCCTGCACCCACCCTCACCTACTTGGCTGGCTGCCAGGAAATGTAAGCCTGCACCCACCCACACCTACTTGGCTGGCTGCCAGGAAATGTGTTTCAGCACCCACCCCAGCCTACTTGGCTGGCTGCCAGGAAATGCCTGCACCCACCCCAGCCTACTTGGCCGGCTGCCAGGAAATGTAAGCCTGCACCCACCCCAGCCTACTGGCTGCCAGGAAATGTAAGCCTGCACCCACCCCACCTATCACTTGGCTGGCTGCCAGGAAATGTGCCTGCACCCACCCCAGCCTACTTGGCTGGCTGCCAGCCAGGAAATGGCTAAAATGCCTGCACCCACCTCACCTACTTGGCCGGCTGCCAGGAAATGTAAGCCTGCACCCACCCCAGCCTACTTGGCCGGCTGCCAGGAAATGTAAGCCTGCACCCACCCACACCTACTTGGCTGGCTGCCAGGAAATGTAAGCCTGCACCCACCCCAGCCTACTTGGCTGGCTGCCAGGAAATGTAAGCCTGCACCCACCCCAGCCTACTTGGCCGGCTGCCAGGAAATGTAAGCCTGCACCCACCCCAGCCTACTTGGCCGGCTGCCAGGAAATGTAAGCCTGCACCCACCCTCACCTACTTGGCCGGCTGCCAGGAAATGTAAGCCTGCACCCACCCCAGCCTACTTGGCTGGCTGCCAGGAAATGTAAGCCTGCACCCACCCCAGCCTACTTGGCTGCTGCCAGTAAATGTAATCCTGCACCCACCCCAGCCTACTTGGCCGGCTGCCAGGAAATGTAAGCCTGCACCCACCCCAGCCTACTTGGCTGGCTGCTAGAAATGGGCCTGCACCCACCCCAGCCTACTTGGCTGGCTGCCAGGAAATGTAAGCCTGCACCCACCCCAGCCTACTTGGCTGCCAGGAAATGTAAGCCTGCACCCACCCCAGCCTACTTGGCTGGCTGCCAGGAAATGTAAGCCTGCACCCACCCTCACCTACTTGGCTGGCTGCCATAGAAATGTAAGCCTGCACCCACCCCAGCCTACTTGGCTGGCTGCCAGAAATGTGCCTGCACCCACCCCAGCATACTTGGCTGGCTGCCAGGAAATGTAAGCCTGCACCCACCCTCACCTACCACCTACTTGGCTGCCAGGAATGTAAGCCTGCACCACCCTCCCTACTTAGCTGCACCAGGAATACTTGCACCACCCCAGCTTGCCAGGAAAATGTAAGCCTGCACCCACCCAGCCTGGCCTACGAAATGTAAGCCTGCACTGCCAGCCTACTTGGCCGGCACAGGAATGTGTAAGCCTGCACCCACCCACACCTACTTGGCTGGCTGCCAGGAAATGTAAGCCTGCACCCACCTCACCTCTGGCTGCCAGGAAATGTAAGCCTGCACCCACCCCACCTACTTGGCTGCTGCCAGGAAATGGCTAAGCCTGCACCCACCCCAGCCTACTTGGCCGGCTGCCAGGAAATGTAAGCCTGCACCCACCC
>WFMF01001082.1:0-12317 GCA_011033025.1 Beroe forskalii | reverse complement strand
CCCTTTCATTATCTATGACAATGATGTCACTCAGAAAAATTTAATTAAGCGCACCTAGCGCTTCAAAGACTAGGGTTAGGGTCAGGATTTGTTAGGGTCAGGGTTAGGATTAAGGTTAGGGCCATATTTAGGTTTAGGATACAGAAAATTGACGTTTAGATCTGTGACGTCACTCAGAGCCGTTTACATGGGAGATATACCCAATAGCAGGGGCCAGGCAACGCCTGGCAAAACTTATTAGCAAAAATAATAAATATAGAAAAGAACAAAAAGTTACCATTTCTGGTTGCATTTTTTGAAGAGGGTGTTGCCACATGCTATGTCGAAGGGGTCAGACAACGTTTGACAAAACATGGGCGCTTGCGCGCGCAAAATAGGTCCTAAGTACAAGTACAACGTTTGCGTAGGACAAAAACAAATTAGGAGGGTGCTTTTTCAGTGTACCTGCCAGGACATTGTCCATTGTAATTCATAATTGAAAATTACTATTGTTTCTCTCTCACCCCCCCGCTTATAGTTATAATTAGAGTTAGAGAGGTTAAGGGGGCCTTGCCAGCCGTTGTCTGGCTCATTCTTTTTTGACTTTTCGAATATCTACGCGCGCGCGCGGCGAAGAGTGCCAGGCAAGTCTGGCAAAGGGTGCCGAAAATGATTTTGATAATAATAATATTTATAAATTAATGTCAAAAATCAAAATAAAGGAGTTTGTCAGCTGTCAGTAGCTTCTTCCCCATTAAAAATAATAATATTGCTTCTAGCCGAAGTTACGAATATTTCAAATCGTGGGTTCGCCTTGTCCTTCGCATGTGACTTTGTCATTTGCGAAGAAAAGACGCGCACATTTGGCAGCGCCTTCCTAAGGTGTGTGTACGACTACGCGCCGCGCAACGCAAACAGGGGTATACGTGTTTAGCAAGGTAACGCCCGAACAAACTGAAACAGGGACTCGAAGTCGAACTCAAAGCATGTGACAAGGTTCGCCTGTTATTACTTTTTCAGTGCGCGCAATTAACTGAAAATAAACTTGAAAATTTATCTCCTACAGTATTTAAAATTAAGGGATCAAACGCTTGAAATTTGGAAGTTATGCGATAGCTGACCATTATCTCATTCTCAGTCATAATTTCGCCTGCGGCGGGAGCGCGCGCTTTGCACGCGCGCCCGCCGTAGGTGAGGGGGTTAGACAACGTGTGAAAAGTTCTAGGGCATCAAACAAAACTTCTTGTTCTAATTGAGCCGATTTTATTTTTCTAAATTTGGGCCTCGGATCGATTTTTGAAAACCGAAATTCGCTATTTTTTCATGCCCTAGAATTAGAAAATCGCATTGACTATCAATTTGAAACATTAAAATCAAAAGCTTTCCTCAAAAACTGTAGGAGATACATTTTGTTTTTAAAATTATATTTGGCAAATCGAGTGAATTTTTTGTCAGGCGTTGCACAGATGCACTTGCCTGACGACGAAAGACAAAGTTTTTAGGAAAGTAGAAATAGAACGAAAAGTAGTAGTAGTAATACTAATAGAATTTAGTGCGCGAATGCAGTTAAATTAAATTTATAGGCAAACTCGTGATTTGAAAAATTCATAACTTTCATGGATTCAAAACCTACTGGCAGTTGCAGCTGACGTTCTGTTCAATAAGAAACAAACACCAAAAAACGGAAATTGACTTAATGAATTCTGAACCCCCCTCCCCCCGCCCCTTAATCATTATGGTGTCGCCAGCATACGACGAAGGGGAAAACCCAACCACACATGCGCAAAATCATATTGGTCGATGTTAAAACAATTTCCGGGTTATACACCGTCCATCAAATCATTTCCATATTGCGAAATCATTAAAATACGAATCTTGGATTTGTAAAACAAAGTGGTAAACTAATTTAGATTCACAGAACAGGATTTTCAATTAGCTAAAATATATAAACAAGTTCAATTAAATATAATGCTGCTTAATTTAATTCCATAGCATATATTATCACCAGCAATCATATCGTTAAATGAGATATTGAGAGCTAAAGAAAATTCTTGAAAGACTGAGCGAACAGCCCTGAGGGGTAGTGCCCCACGAATAATGTACTTGGGACTTAATAAAATGCACACTTCACACTTTTAATGCTGAAGCACACCTTATATGCGTGCCTGTGTTAATTGGGAATATGAAATGGGCGGTTAAAATTGTCCTGAAATGGCTACTTTCAGGTGTTGATTATTAAAAAGTTAGATTGGTAAATGGAAAACGAGTTCTTAGATCACAACACTTTGTTATGGAGTTAATAGTATTACGTATTATTGCATAATATATTAACGAAAGTTTCAATCAATATATTAGAGTCGATTTCATGGTCAGAACACAGATTAACTATTAGTTGAAGAGAACTGTTCACAGAAATATGATAAGCACACGTTGAATGCTGAATCTGAAGGAGTATTCTTCTCTCATCAGTGGTAATCCTGATCATGTTATATTTTTGTGAACGCGCCTCACTTTCACAATCGCAATTTTGACATAGTTCAACTTTTAGTCAATTACACCGACCAATCAATCGAATGCACGTTCAGACTCATCAGTTATAGCAGGTCTAGAGAAATGTTTCTATAGCATGCAAGCCTTCACACGGTCGTGATAAAATACATATTGTAACAAGAACTAATCCCCAAAGATAGATTGCTGGACAATTGACGTGGTTCTAATCACGTCAATCATCCATTTTTACTGAAGTTACTGACACCTAGGATAAAATTTGCTTGAGCTTACTGCTTAAACGCGGCAAGTTCAAATCATAAATTCAAGAAATAAATAATAAATAACATTTCGCAACACAAATTACAAAAATCATCAATAAATATCGGAAAAGAGTTCTGATTTCGCGGCATTACAGTTTGTCTCCGTTTGTCTAGTTCTACGCCGCAGACCTTGCCGCCGCCGCCGCGCTGCTCAGCATTATATACAGTAAAAACTACAGTTCGTAGCCGGGTCGAGTGAGCTATAAGTGGGTGAGGGGCTGCATGGCGCCACCGTTCATCATGAGGGTAGAGTCGGGGTGCATCCCGTAGTGGGCCGGGTCTTGCGCCGTCAGGTACATGTTGATCATGTCGGTCAGGTCCCTGGGGCACTTGTCCGTCGAGCCGCCGATGGTCGGGGAGGAGATGGACGGCTCTGACTTGACGGTGACTTGTGGCTCCGTCTTCACTCCGCCGCTGTGCTGCGCCGTTCTGTACATGGGAGATGCGAGTTGCTGGGAGTAGGGGCTGGTGCAGGTCCCGGGGCTCATGTACCCGTGGTAGGGATTCGTCACGAACTCTGGGTACCGGCTTCCGATCTCCGTAGTGGCGTAGGGAACTGCAGCAGGGCCCGTGCTGCGGTGCAGGGCTGCCTGGCTCTGGTAGGCCTCCATCATCGCTTTGTAGGTGGAGGTAGGGATGTAGCCGTTGTTGGTGGGGAGGGAGTTCTGCATCATGAGGGAGGACCTGTCCATCAGGAGTCTGTTGTCTGCGCCCACCGGGCAGGGAACTCCGAAGCGATCCTTCTTCATGGTCGTCTTGGCTTTCCTCCGGGGCCGGTATTTGTAGTCTGGGAACTCCTTCATGTGCAAGGCTCGCAGTCTCTTAGCTTCCTCGATGAAAGGTTTCTTCTCGTCCTCCGTCAACATTTTCCAGTCCATTCCGAGCCTCTTGCTGATTTCAGAGTTGTGCATCTTAGGGTTTTCCTGAGCCATTTTCCGTCGCTGGCCTCTCGACCAGACCATGAAAGCGTTCATGGGTCGCTTGATGCGTTCTGTTTTTTCCTTGAGGGTGGTAGAAGTGGGGGTGGTGGAAGTTGGCATGTTGGAGGAGGGGGAATGGCCTTGCGGGGGAAGGGTCTGAATAACCGTGTTCAAACCCCCAAGTGACGTCAAACTAGCTGCAGAATACCCATGATGGGCAATGCCGTTTGACAGGTTCATCATACTGTAAAGAGCCAAACAAAAGGTTTGAGAAAACAATCGACAAGCGGTGCAACACTCTGAGAAATTCACTTGTATAGAAAGAACTTTACTCTGCTTCGCCGCCTATCCCACGCGCTTTAGTATCGCCAAGGCGGTCACGTGCCGCGCGCACGTGACCGTCTCACGTGCCCCTGATGATGAACTCCACGTTAACTGCGTGATATTGTGTGTCACGTGACTTTGTTAAGAGCCAATGAGAGAGCGCGCAGCCGGTCACGTGCCATGGCGCTCTCTACACACACACTGAGTTGAGAAGAACGGTTGAGAGGGCGAGAGCGAGAGGATCTGATATACCTGAAATATAATGGAGCATTCTTAGACACAATTAACCTCAATGTCTCAAACCTGGACGAGACTTTGAACCTAACTATATTCATCTTTCAAAACTTGTTAATTGGGGCTGATTAATTGAGTTTATCATAGTTATGACAAAAATTGGTTACAAAATGAAAATGATAGCTGGAATATATTAGCTAATAATTTCTATTGCGAAATATTGAAAAGTGTGAAACTCTGACCCGGAAAGCCCCCAAATTAAAAAAATCAAAATAAAACTAAAAGGCAATAAACTAAGAACATTCTAAGATGGCACCAGACCAGCACTACCTTAACTTCCTAAAATTATAGTCGGCCTTTCTCAGTCAAGATTAGAATTTTGACTATAATTTTGGCATACAATAATTTTGGCAAACCATAATTACCACCGACCATAGAAAAATTGAATATCATTTTCTTGGTTAAGTTTGTTTTGAAATTTGCGACATTCATTGCAAATTGGAAAAGCCAGTTACGATAAATGATGCTCAAAAATCTAATAGATAAGCTTAAAATCGTCAATAACGTTGACTAAATGCCTAGACCCACCGTGACTAACATTTTACGAGTACAATAGTTTCGAATATTTTTTAAACCGACTAGAATATTGGAAGTTTAGGTAGTTCTATGAGCTTCATTGTCACCATCACTACAGCAAAGCTCTACGAGGGTTGTGCTGGAGACGCGATCAGGGAAGGAATGGGAGCTTATAAATCCTGGGGAGCAGGGAAACTTGGAGAAGAGCTCAGAGAAGCAGGAAGAAAAGTGAGGAGTGTAGAGAGGCAAATAAAGCTGAGACAGCTAGAATGTGACGCACAAAAGCTAGAGTAACAAGAGAGCAATGGTCAGGACAAAGATCGCGCTGGTGCTCGTAAAGCAGCATTTTGTCTGCTAAACAATACAGTCTGCAGAGTTACTTGCTTTGTTAGCTAGCCCACCATCACAATACACGATTTTCGATGACTGCGAGTAACTGTTTGAATAGCTCGCATTGTGATATATTGAAGCTGAGACAAAGCGATTCTCTGCAGCTCAACTATATGGACTCGGGACAATGTAACTGCAAAGATAATACTCAAACGTAGAATGTATACATTGAACCATGGACACAATGTACTTTATTATCATGTATTCAATCCCTTGTATACCCAATTGTATGGGAGCCAATGTATATGACAATGGGCATACTGCATGTATACGCAGCTTTGTTACAGCGTGATCATTCAAATATAACATATTGTGGTGTCCAATGCTCGCCTTGCCTCACTTTTCTTTTTTGTTGTGTTGCGATGCCATTATATTTCAATTCTAACGAATGATCCTTCCTAGATTCTAAAATCGAGCAGAGCCGTGTTATCTTACGGAGGTATAATCTTGCGTTTTGAACTCGGCACAATTTGTCTTTCGTAGGTAGAGATTAGTTGTGGCAGCAGAAGTATAAACAGGGAGAGTACAAGTATAGGCTACTATGAAAGCAGAGGTAAGTAGTTTGACTTTAGATTTCATAAATCCTATGGGGACTCCAAGACCTTAGGGGGACGTCACATATTTCTCCAGCATCGTTTTGGCCATTTCAGATCCCCTGTGTCATCATCCGTCAAGATTGGCTAACCCCCCCTTCCCTACTGAAATCAGCATTGGCTAACCCCCTTCCAAGCTGAAGTTAGCATTGGCTAACCCCCCTTCCTTGTGGAAGTTAGCATTGTCTAACCCCCCTTCCTTGCTGAAGTTAGCATTGGCTAACCCCCCTTCCTTGCT
The DNA here is from genome assembly GCA_011033025.1 of Beroe forskalii. Classification (NCBI taxonomy): domain Eukaryota; kingdom Metazoa; phylum Ctenophora; class Nuda; order Beroida; family Beroidae; genus Beroe; species Beroe forskalii. The sequence goes on along the minus strand of WFMF01001082.1, from coordinate 6,253 downwards.
GAAGTTAGCATTGGCTAACCCCCCTTCCTTGTGGAAGTTAGCATTGTCTAACCCCCCTTCCTTGCTGAAGTTAGCATTGACTAACCCCCTTCCCTACTGAAGTTAGCATTGACTAACCCCCCTTCCTTGCTGAAATCAGCATTGGCTAACCCCCCTTCCCTACTGAAGCCAGCATTGGCTAACCTCCCTTCCTTGCTCAAGTCAGCATTGGCTAACCCCCTTCCCTACTGATGTTAGCATTGGCTAACCCCCTTCCTTGCTGAAGTCAGCATTGGCTAACCCCCTTCCCTGCTGAAGTTAGCATTGGCTAAACCCCCTTCCTTGCTGAAGTCAGCATTGGCTAACCCCCCTTCCCTACTGAAGTCAGCATTGGCTAACCCCCCTTCTCTACTGAAGTCAGCATTGGCTAACCCCCCTTCTCTACTGAAGTCAGCATTGGCTAACCCCCCTTCCTTGCTGAAGTTAGCATTGGCTAACCCCCTTCCCTGTTGAAGTTAGCATTGGCTAACCCCCTTCCCTGTTGAAGTTAGCATTGGCTAACCCCCTTCCTTGCTGAAGTAAGCATTGGCTAACCCCTTGCTCGAAAATAAGTCATAAATTTAGTAGATTGTTGGTGTTCTGGTTGTTATTGAGCATTTGAAATTGAACAATAAATTGCACACTGTTAGACAGTAAGAAGTCAAAAGTAAGTCATGTTCGGGTTAAAGATACATATACATGCTCGAGGGAGAAAATCTCAAAATTCTTGATGGCCTCAGGAAAGCCCTAACTCCCCCCTGTCAACAGCCACCAGCATTTGGAAACTGCCTCTCCCCTTTTTTCTTTTTTTTAAAAAACAAGTCCATAAGATTCATCATTTTTAGGCCTGTCCTTTCCAGTTGTACAATATCTCATAAAACATATTTTGTTTACATGGCTGAAGCCTGGAATTATGTTTAAGCAATAAATTGTTGTCAATCTAGGGCGATGTCTGAGCCATTGAAAGAGGTAAATTGTTAACAATTTTAAAAAGATTTCCCTCAAGAGGGTCCCCTCCCTTAACAGCCCTGTGTATTATTCCTGTGACACGGTTGATGGTTGATCGTCCAAGAGTGACAACAGTTTAGATACAATATATCCATTACCTAAAATATAGCTCATTTAGATCGTTGCCTTGTTTTGTTGTTTTGATCCTCACGCCCAGATCCCCGTGTTTACCGCCTAATTAGCTCTTTAGCGTGGGCGAATGAGGCATTGTTGTGTAGGCCGGTAATGCACCGCACTTGACATCCCGAGCTGGGGGAGCCATTGTCAACTTATCACTCACCTAGCAGGCATTGTCAGCCACTGTATCGGATTATCCCGGTCAAATCCGACTGCTTGGCTGGCGGGGTATAGGTATAAGAGCATGTCAAATGCTAATCAACTCTTGACAGGGTGACATGAGCCACAAACCTGCCAATTCATCACCAATATACACCCAATCATGATCTACAAGACATTCTAGGATGCCAGATAAGTGCCCTAGTAAAATCAGGAGACTGGGGGACTGTAGTAGGACTTTGCATGACACGTTGCTGCCATATCCTGATTAGAGTTTAACAATTGTTATCGCATCCTGATTAGAGTTTACAAGTGTTTTAGAAGAATGGAATGTGTCCGTGTGTCTCGATGGGAAGCTTGTTAACAAGCAGTCTGAGACAGTACCTCTCATGATATACGTGTCTATCTGAGGGACCAGGTCTTGTTACCAATTTTAGTACTGGGACACGTGGTGTGCTTTGTTCTGTTAACCACCCCTCACACACAGAGACAAACACACACACCCCTCACACAGACAAACACACACACACCCCTGGCACACACACAAACTGAGACACACATACCCCCCTGACACAAACACACCACCAGAACAATATCGCTCCTTCATAAACCTAGCCTGGTCACGAAGGGAGTTTTCCAGCATATTGTTCACTCTCACGTTTACTCTGAGTGGTAAACAATAGTTACACACGGCACGGGTAGGAGTTTTACAAACTTAAAATTAAATAAAATATTTGGCTCTTGGGGTGTCTTAAGGAGCTGCTCTGGCGTACACGCGGCACCACCCCCCACCTTCAGTTTTACAATGCTGGATTATGCGGTACCCCGAGTATTGGAATGAGCATTCAGCTGATCACAATGTCACACTTAGCTGATCACAAGTTGATCACAGTGTCTCATAGTAATGGGTAGCAATGACTGGGTGAACACGGCGACATGAACTTCATTGACAATGACAAGTTCCTTCCAAATAATTAGGCCCTTTTTTTTGATTGATTATTCGATGAGCAATCAGCACTCTGAATAACATACCCATTAGTTCATTGTATAAACACCGTGTTTCAGAAGGCTCGATCTAAAATACACACATGTAAATATGAGCTTCAACTTCCAGACTTGTTTCAAGATTATGGAGATACAATGTTCCATTTTAATTTCATCCGCCAACATTTAATTCTCCTACGCTGACCTCAATACATCTTGGCAGTCCGATTTTTGGTGGTACGCGTTTCATATAATTACAAACAATAAGTTAGTTAGATCTACAGGTGCGCCAATTTGTCTTGATAAATGTCCCCGTAGCTGGTTAATGGTAGAGCCGGGTTTAAGATAAATAATTATAAGACTTCTATATATATGCAGCTCTCCACTAAACGTTTCACAGATTTAATCACTGTGTAGCGAAGGCCGGGGGAGGTGCAAGGTGTGTAATTATATTGGCATTTAGACAACGGTAGGAGCCCTGGTTCCGCTGGCACTGGATCACCACTCCGAGTGTTGCGGGGTTCTACCCCCGGGGGGCCCGGCCCACTCCTTACCACTAATAATCAGAGGGGCACGAGCCATATTCAGGGGGGAGGGGGCACGAGCCATCAGAGGGGGCACGAGCTATCAGAGGGGGCACGAGCCATCAGAGGGGGCACGAGCCATCAGAGGGGGCACGAGCCATCAGAGGGGGCACGAGCCAGCGCTCTTATAGTCCACCTACTTCAGAGGGAGGCAGGGAGTATCGTTGCGATGTTAATTGGGAGTGTAATATACAGGGGGTTATGGAAAGTGGGAACTTTGCATCTCTGTGTGCCTGCGTGTGTATGTGCCTGTGTGTGTACCCAGAGTGTATGTAACCAAGGTTCAATGAGGCGGCTAGGGGACTCTCTAAACTATCTTCTAAACACCGTGTAGAATTGCTTGGACTAGTTAGAAGGGGGTGTAAAACACACACTATTCTACACACGGTGTTCTCCACCGTCCAGAGTGGTGCCCACAGTTCACCATGAGGCTCCGTTCCAAATACTGTATTGAGGTGAGCCTGGTAATTGGAATAATACGGGGGTCTAAATAACGTAACCTGTATCGGAAATAGGGCTCCTAAACACCGTTTTCAGAGTTTCATTATAATTACGAGAGGGATATATCTCGCATGATATGCATTTGGTGTGATTGGGTTATCATAACCTCATGGTAAGGGCAATCAATTAACCGTGTTTGATATCCCAATATTAATGTGTTTAAATGGGTAAACGGGTAATTAGTGTGATTCCAATAATTGCAGTTTCATCACCGCCACATCAGAATCACACTGTTCATCATCAGATAGTCTTCAGCTTGAGAATTGCACATGTTATCAGGAAACACGTCATGTTTGAGCTGTCACTTCCCGAAGCAGGCAGTTGGTAATGACGTCATGATCATAGTTAAAGGTGGTCAATCGATGACGTAGCAGCCATGTTTCAGTGAAAAACGTGCTCTTATACGTGTTATAACTTTAACACGTGGCAAGCAGTAGGACAAAGTGCTTGAGTTATAAATACACTCGGTAAAAAGTGGTAAAAATAGCGCCTCGACAAGCAAGGTGGAAATGACAGGATCAAGCAAGGCCCGAGCTGATAACGGACAGAGTGCGGTCTTAGGACATGGAGCATCACACTTCACATCGAACTTCACATCACAGTTCACAGATCGGAGAGAGAATTAGCATCGTAGTTCACAGAGAGAGGACTTGTTTGAAGAAACAGAGAGATTGCAACTTGTGTGAAGAAACCACATTCAGAACGCGTAGAACAAGAGAGGAGTTGTAAGCAGCTAGCATTCAAACTGCCAGATTTAGAAAGTACGGTTAAACATGTGTCTTTCTTACCGATAGCAGATTAGGTCATCAGAGTCTGTGTCAGATCATCCTGTATCTGTTTTCCACATGTTCAGATCATCTGTTCTCCACACGCCCTCACTCCCGCCCCTTCTGAAATCTGGAGTAGATTGACAGTTAGTGAGTGGTAATGCAGCATGTTCGATGAATACTGAATGCATTGCATGCAATGTGCAGTAACTGGAAGGGAATGTGATTATTTAGATATGACTTGCCTCAACTAAGTATTGCCCTTCTTACCCTTTTTGCTTTCAAACTTTCAAACATGATATTACCATAATTGTCAGTCTACATGGCTCTTATTGGGTTAATTAACTCATTATATGAATTATTTGAGCAGGGAATTGTTACGACAATTCGATCAAGAATTTAGTAATGTCTTGACTCAAACAACCGTCTACTAATTGACAAATGATTGAATATTTTCACGAATAAGACACCTCTGTGTTACATTGTGCTTTTGCCAGGTCATTGATAACCAGCTGATAATTCAAAATAACAAGTTCGAAAGTACAATTTATAAGTCTATATGACATGTTCTAAAGTACAATTTATAAGTTTATACGACAATTCTAAAGTACAATTTATATGACAAACATGTAAACTGTACATGGTTACATTAAATAACACATGTAAAATTATAAGCAGTCATTCAGCTCACTCTCAAGTATAATTCTCTCATTAATGATGATTAATAAAACATTGCAGAGCTACGTTCCCATTCCCAACTCTACCCTCACACACGTGATCAGTAGACCCTACTAAATGACGTCATCATCATAGGGTAAAAAGAGAAGAGATGGAAAGTAACCGCCCATTTCTCCACATAAAACCCACCTGTTATTCCTCCAGATTAGAATGTTAATGCGATTCTCCTCCTCCTTTTCGAAGCAGTAAACTTGTGAAAATATGTTTCTCTTCCACACAAACACATGTTGCCAATGTACAGAGAGAAAGTGAATCAGGTTAGCCATCTGGTCCTGAAATTGTGTATTGTTGAACAATGATAAAGCTGTTTTATTAAGAAATATAAGTAAAAAAAAGAGAGGAATTTAATCAGGTAGGTATGTGTTTTCAAGTTTTATAAGAAACAAGGTTTCCACAGTGGTACCATGAAATTTAAAATGTGGCATATTCATTTTCTTTTAAAATAAAATGGGTGATAGAAGATCTCAGTACTTTTACCCCTTTCACAATGAAAATTAGCTCATACAGATGCCTTGAGAAATGACTTAGCTATTGGGCAGATTTAATCCTTGATTTATTAACCTTTCTTTGGGGCTTTCCCTACTCCAAAATTTCAAATTTCTGATTTCAAAATTGTACACCCAGAATATCATGACATCTCTTGAGTGCTGGTACATTGCCACATGCCAATCCCTGATTCAATTCAGGGTCATGGTGTGAAGATTGGCAATTGTCAATTCTTCACGTATTGACTTTGTATTGTATTGCCTATTGACGGCCTATCACACCGTGGCCTATTGGCCATTGTTTCATGTCATTGCAGCTGTATTCACTATTCAGTTATGTGTTCTCCTCTACTGTGCACATAATTTGTACAGAACAAAGTATCCAGAGTGGTCACTTTAGGGAACAAAAAAAAGTGGTTTTAAAAGCCTTTATTTGTTTTTAATTACCAAGAAAAGGGGGGGGTTCGGGAAAAAAATTCCCCCTCCCCTTCTTTCCCTCCTTCTCTTATATAAGAAAAAAAATTTTATTATTTCAAATTTTTTTCCCCCCCCATTTTAAACACCTGACCCTTAACCCACAACCCACTTTATATAAATAAAAAATTTTTATTCAAAATTTAAATTAAATATACATTTAACATTCCCCTTTTTTGATTAGTTTTACCCCGAATAGGGGGAGCCCCCAAAACCCCCAAATTTTTTTTTCCCCCCTTTTTTTTCCCCCCCCCCCTTTATATTAACCAAAAAAAAAATTTTTTGGGGGTGAGCGGGAAAAAGAAAAAAAAGGGGGGGGGTTTTGAAGGGGGAAATTTAAAATTTGGGGGGACCCGTTTTATACCCCAAATAAGACAAAAAATTTAAATTTTAAAAATAATTTAATTTTTTACAAATA
>WFMF01001081.1:0-12582 GCA_011033025.1 Beroe forskalii | reverse complement strand
GGTCGTTCCGCTTGTTTCGGCTTGTTTCGGGGTGGTTTCGCTAGTTCCTGCTTTTAGTATCTACGCATAAGTTGCATTTATACCCTCTGTAGAATATAAACATTGGTATTGCGCTTCTTTTTAGCTATGAACGAAGTCTTTATGACCTTTCAGACCCAATTGTTATCAAAAATTGCCAAATTTGAGCTTGCGCTTGGGCTCAAAAACGGTTTTTTGCCCGTAACTTGGTTTGTGAGCACTTTAGTGCATAGCTATGTTTGTTGACAAGTCATAATGTCATATGGTATATAAAAATGGTCATAGCCTTTCGTTTTAGCTATAAACGAAATCTCTACGACCTTCCTAGGCCGAGATACAATAATTCGACCCTGCGTATATTGGCAAAAAAGGACGTGGAAAAGTTAACGACTCAGCTTTTTTGAACCTTTGGTCTTGGACTATGGTTCTATAGTACGTGATTTTCGTGATAAGGTGAATATTTTCAAGGATTAGCCGTAAACGGTACTTCTTATCAGAATAATTTTAGACGGTGAGAAACAAGTTAAAAGTATTAAGGTATAGGAGGTTGGCTTGTGGTAAGATAGATTTAAGGTTTTGAAAGCTACGTTTGACGTAAATCGGGATTAGAACCACGCGATTTAGAGAATTCTGACACAAGAGCCAGACATTTGCTGACCAAATTATTCAAAACGCGACAAAAAATGTGACAAGAACCCGACCAAAACCCGACATATCCCGAAGTAGATCCGGCTATAACCCGACTGGAACCTGCTCATGCCGAACCCTTGTTTCAAGGCAATTCCAGCACTGGTTTCACTGGTGTCAGGCCTACTCTTCGGCAGATTGCTGGATCTAATCGGCAAGAAACACTCCCTCATGTTATCTGCAATACTTTTCTTGATGTGAATATTCGTTTTCTGTTAACAATATTTTAGTTTATATCCAGAAATTCAGGCCCGTAGTTTAGTTTGATTTTTTACAAATGTACACAGTCCCTTAGACATGGAGTTTAGCTACTCCACCGTTCAAGAAAATTGATGCCACGAATTGGTTATCCCCTACCAGTTATCCCCTTAACCATGTACCTGTATGTGTGCACATGCATCGATCGATGGAGGGATTGAAAAAGAAAAAATTAGCGCATTTTCATTGCGCGCAATTTAATTTTCATAGAATTCCTATCGAATCTTACGCGTTTTTATCGATCGATCCATGTGCACACATATTCGATCGGGACACTCAAAAACATATTAATGGTCTATATTTTGACACTAAATAGTGCGTAAAAACACTGTATTGACTGTATTGTGTCAGCGTACTTATATACAGTGACATGGTGTCACTATATAGTGCGGTGTCACTACCTTATCGGACATAATTATCACGGACTTAGGTTTCACGGACCTAAAACTTCAGACATAAATATTCAATATTCACGCTCGATCCTGCCACTTCAAATTTGAAAAAAAATTCGAATTTATCGACTTGATTTTCCCCATTTTCTTCCACGATTTGAATACTTGAATAGAAGATTTTTCAATGTTTTTCGTTAATTGATATGATAAATTTCCATATTGCAGGTACTAAGCATGAAAAAGAAGCTTAATTTCTTTAAAAATTTTATTATTGGTGCATTTAAAGAGATAGAGTCAAAATTTGGCCTCTCAACCCTAGAAATTTTAGGAGAAAATACCGGACTTAATTTTCACGGACCTGAAAATCACGGACATTAGTATCACACGGGCATTAATATTCACGCTGAGGTGCTCAGCGTGAATGTAATGTCCGTGAAAATTATTTCCGATAAGGTATATGGTGCGATTAGGTAAAGGGACACTTGACCCCCCCCCCTCCCGACATTACACCCCTTACTACAGTTCTGTAAATCTTTAGAGGAAAGCGGGGGGTCAAACGTCAGTACAGTATTTTGATATAGCTGTAGTTTTCAAATCAACCAGGTACTAAAACCAGGAAATCTTGAGTGATGTTTTTAGAATTTTAAATCAAACAGGTAAGAGGACAAATAGTCAACCTGTCTAGAACCCCCCCCTGTCACCATTCATAGCCATTTAATGTTTCAAAGAAGCCACATTGACCTCTGCAGTGAACATTGACCTTTCATTGTTTATTATATTTGCAGCGATGTATTTATCGCTAGGAAAAGATTTTTGTGTTTGAACTATATACTCATTAACAAGAGATTATACTCATTTACAAGAGATTCGAAGTATATACTCATGCACAAGAGATTATCTTGTGTTTGAACTGTGTAATATATCATTGTGAGCACTTGAATTTGATGGTAGTAAATAATTACCTTAGGCTTTCCAGTCCGATAATCGAAACCGATAATTATCTCCGATAATTCGTCAAAATAAATTATCGGTTTATCTAGATAAAAATTATTTTTATCTAGATAAAATAGCGAAAAAGGTTGCGTTGAAAAATGCTTGTAAAATTAAAAAACTCTCACTTTCGGACTCGTGGTTTCACCAGTCTGAATGATCACTGCCACCAGTCTAGCATGTCACTGGTACCTTTCTGACCAATCGCCAACACCATACCAGTCCGACATACCACAGACACCTATTTTATGCATAGTTGAAACTATCCTGATGTTTCACTGACACTTGTTTAATGGATAACTGATACCGAAACAAATCTGGCACCAGTGACACTATTCACAGACACAAGTAAGATATTTATCATTGAAACTAGCCAGACGTATAATTACTGACACTAATAATCTGCTAGATGACTGAAAGCAGTCTGCCGTATCACTGACACTAGTCTGCCGTATCACTGACACCAGTCTGCCGTATCACTGACACCTTAGGTTGAAGTGAGTTGGTTGGAGTGGGTAGGAGTAGATTGGAGTGGATTGGAGTAATTTAAGTATCCTGAAACACACATTCTCTGAGCAAATTATTCCAGTATTCTAGACAAACATCCTGACATAACCCGTCTGCAGCCAAAACCATAAAAGTCGGCGTCAATTCCTTCGATAGAGTTATCTTTTTCATCAATGCCCAGTTTGGGGGGTAACAAACGATTCTTCGTTTTCTTAATTGTCAGTTCTGCTCTTTAATGGTGCTGCTGGATCTAATCGGCGAAAACACTCTCTCGTATTTATCTGCCAATGCTGTTGCGGTGTAGACTGTTCGTTTTCTTAACAATATTTTGGTTTATGTCGAGGTGAGCCCCATCGTTTAGTTTGATTTTTACAAATATTGCGATCTCCTTAGACGGGTTTTGGCTTCCTACCGTTCAGAAATTGATGCCCACGGGAACGTTGCTCTGGTTGTCCATAACCGTAATATGTGCGCCATCGATCGATGAAGTTGAAAAGAAAAAATTAGCGCATTTTTCATGATTTATTCTTAAGTTATTCCCTATCGATCTTGCGGGTGCGTCGATCGTCCTTAATACTTTGTATTCTAGGTCGGACACTCAAAAAGCTTAATAGTTCTGCTGTTTGTACTAAATAATTTTGTAAAAATGCCTGTGTTATTGTCAACTGTTTCTCAATGACGCGTTAATGCATATATAGTGCCGATTATCGCTATATCGGATGGTGTCACGGGCTTTGGTTGCGGACCTAAACTTACGGGCATTAATATTCACTCGAGTCGGCCTTCGAAATTTCAAAGAAAACTTTAATTCTCGCTCGTTTTCCATTTTCTTCTACGTTTGATGCTTGAATAGAAGATTTACTGTTTTCGTTAATTGATGTGATAAATTTTCATTACTAAGCATGAAAGAAGCTTGTTCTTTAAAATTTTGTGTGGTGCATTTAAAGAGATAAGTCAGGTGGCCTCTCAACCCTAAATTTTAGAAAATACGGACTTAATTTTCTGGACGCAGAAAATCACGGACATTATTGTCTGGACAAGTACTGCGGGCGTTATTCGCAGGGTTAACTCCGCAATTATTCCGATAAGGTGCGTTGGGTGAGGACTTGACTTCCCATTACCTTACGGTTCGTCTGAGGAAAGCTGGGGGGGATCAAACGACCTGATATTTGATATGTGAGTTTTCAAATCAACAATTTTAAAACCAAATCTTCAGGTGATGTTTGGTGCAAATCAATGATGCAGAAGACAAATGGTCAACCTATCTATGAACCCCCCACTGTCACCCATTCTGTGTTTAATGTTTTCAAAAATACATTGGCCTCTGTGGAGACATTGATAACTGTTGTTTATTATGTTTGCGATGTATTTATCAACTAGGAAAAGATATTTTGTGTTTTACAATTCTACATAATTAACAAGAGATTCCTTCTGTTGCAAGAATTCTAGTACTCATGCACAAGAGATATCTTATTTGAACTGTGTATATATTTATGATTTTGATGTTGCAAATAATTACTGGCTTTTCAGTCAAATAATCAAGCGATAATTATCTCCGATAATTGTCCAAAATAAATTAACTCGGTTTATCTGGATAAAACATTTTTCGATGAAATGTGGTTGCGTTGAAAAAATTAGCGCAAGTACAAAAACTTTCTTTCAAGACAAATGGTTTTCTACAGTCAGTCTATGATCTGCATGTCTGCTGGTACGCTGCGACCAATCGCCTGTTCAGCGCGCCCCACAGACTTCCTATTTTGCTGCGTAGTTAAACTATCACAATCTACTGACAGACCTTTATTACTGAAAACCAATCGCTTTTGGTGACTTTATTCTATTGAATATTTATCGATGAAACTAGCGACATTGTTACCCCAATTTTAATAATCTACTGAATGACTTCAAGCGGTCTGCCGTATGCTGACACTGATCTGCCGTATCTTGACTTCGTCTGCTGATTAGTTGGTGGGAGTAGATTGGAATGGATTGAGTGTTATTCTGACAAATTGTTCCAGTATTCGACAAACATACAGGCATAACCGTGCGGCCAAGCTCGCCAAAATTGGCGTCAATTCGTGATGAGGTTGTATGCTTTCATCAACCTTGTCAGTTTAGTGTGAAATTCGTTGTAAAGTTAATTTTGACAGCCGGCACGAAGCATTTTTGCATTTAATAAACGTTTTTGGCTCCTGCATAACGATAACGTTTAATAAACGTTTATTAAACGTTCTTTGCGTAACCGGATAAAACGATAAAACCGGTTTCGTTAACGTTTAATAACGTTTCTTACAATATGGTCTTGCAAATTGGTTATTTTGGTTTGTAGATGAATCGTTTCAAAAAAACGCTTTTGATTGGTTTCCGAAACGATAAATAAACCAACTAATTAATAATTTAATCATTTGTTATTTCTTAATTCTCGACAGACTCTACGGAGTCCTCAAATCGACCATATGTACACTAAATATACATGGTTGTAACATAGTCATATAACAGGATGTTATCCACTGTGTTCCGCCTTGCAAGGCAAATATTGCTGAGGCTCGGTAGCGATTATACTTATAAGAATAAAATGTTTCCTTGTGTTTCAATGAAACCTCGTTAACTTCGTTTTCAAAAGGTTTATTTTTGGTTTGAAAAAAACGTTTATATCAAACCAAAAATAAACGTTTAAAATGCGTTCATTTTGGGTTTGCAGTAAACGTTTCTCGCCAACCAAAAATAAACTTTATAAACGTTTCTTTAGAAACGTTTATTGTTGGTCTTCAAGAAACGTTTCACAGAATAATTGTTTTTTGACGGAAACCAAATTTACCAAATATAAACGTTTATTATTGGTTTATTTTTGTTTTGGTTTGAGAATGCCGGCTGGGAGTGGCAAAAACAATGATTTTTGTTTATTTAAGCTTCATTTTCGGCATTCTTCAGCCCTTTTAGCTTTTTAGATTTCCAACAAATTTTTGACAGATTTTGTTCATTTTACACTGTAACACTAATAAAAAGAAAAGTTGAGAAAAATGAAAGTTTTACTTACCTCAAATAACATACAAGTATTTCAAGATTTAATCAATATAAGCGTAATCATTATGGAGTTATGGGTACAGGTAATCCACATTAGTTGGGCAGGTATAGTTATTATTACTTTGCTGACAGAGCTTATCGACTGTTTATATTATCACTGACTATAAAATATTAAGATTCACCTAACGAAATGGTTCACTGAATAGCGTTCAGTGTTTCTAACAGTCGATGACAGGATCCAGAACTCTGCAACAAGATAATGTGACTTCCTTTTCAGCGAGGAAGGAATCAAGTAAGGAGTAAAGATGAGGAAATACCAATACATTTCAAAACTTGAAATATTCACTATATTTACATATCGATAGCTAATTAGTAGCCCACTCTTAAACTCTTAAGGGGTAAGGGGTGACACGTTACGATGTGCTGTGCAACCCTAGATGAATTTTCCCATCCCTAGCGGGCAACTCTGGAAAATTCGAAGGGTCGTGTTGCAGACTAGGAACAATGGTGGGGTAAAATTCTACCATGCAACCCCAATCAACTCCCCCCCAAACGCAAAACGCCGCCCTTCGAATTGAGCATCATTTTGTAAGACCCTTTCAGATTTCGAATTTTGTTTTCCACTTTCCTATGCCCGTTGCCGCTCCTGGCGAGATTTTGCCGTCCCTCGAGCATTTTGGACCCCTGAAGTTTTATCCGTCGGCTGTCGCTAACCCCCAATCCTTGGGGGCGGGACATTGTGTCGACCGGTCGTTTACCAATGTTTGGATTGCATGAGTTCATAAATCAGTCTTAAGTCCTCAAATTTAACACAGCAAGAATTGCGCCTACCGGCACATTTCTTGTACCCGTTGTTCCCGTATGTAGGCGCTTAATTTCCTGTTCCCCGGCGCTGGTATTAAAGTATTAAAACACGCCGTCATTTGATTGACGATCGTAGTCCGTCTTATTTACTGACATGATGAGTTGACGATTTAAAGCATAAAAGCGACCTTCCAAATCATGATACAATCGCACTTCTTCTATCGATTAGTGTCGCATCGCAATACTAACATCACTGAATCAATTTTATAAATATTCCTCATTATGCGGACGCTTTACATTTCCCTCTCCTACGTACAAGTTTACATTAACGCGCAGATAAAATATCACGTGGGCGATTTCGTTCCACGTGCCCAATGTTCGCGCGCGTTCCGCCATTTCGTAGAACTCTTTTCGTTTAGTTGCGCGCCGTTCAGAGTTTCATAACTATGATCACCATTTTCGTTACGCGTTACGTTTTCTTATGTGCTGCGTTGCAGATATCAAACCGTTGCAATGGTCGCTATTATTTCACCCCAATTGATTGATTTTCAGATTGAGATACAAAATATGATTACTGACCAAGACAAGATAAAGATTCGGATATATTATCAATCATGAACCGAGACAAACTCTCATGTCTTTCTTTCCTCTCGTCAATGCTTTAGATCATTCATAACTGATTTTATAACACTGCCCATTGTAATTTGCCCGAACTGCCCACTACTTGAAGAAGGCCAAATGACTCTGTGATTGAAATCCAATCAAATATTTGATTGATTCCGTGAAAATCGATATTGTTTCGATTTAATGATTAAAGAATTGTAGAATTTTTGAAAAAAAGAATTATCAGAATGAACAGAGCATTGAACTCAAATACCTACAACGCTGTTAGCTGAAGGTAGCCCACAATGTAAAAGGATGCCACTAAACCAAGCTACTCTGACGCGAGTGATATTATAAAGGAGCAGTTAGATGCATGAAAATGTACCAACCACCACCACCACCACCACCACGACACACGGTCGCGCGCAGCACCTATTTCAGATTTAACAGTACGCGTAAAGGTAGTATACACACAACCCCCAAAATACACGATCTCTGCTAACCTATTCTCAATGCCTTTTTGTAAAACAAAAACGCGATTGGGAACAGGAAAAAATTTTGAGGAATCATATCACATCATCCTCAATAGCAGACGAAGTTTCCACTATTCAATTCAAGTCATCTTGGTGGTTTGAAGCTGTCTCCTTGTCCTTACCATCCTGGCACCAGACCTCGCTCCATCTTCATCCTTATTCTTCACTGCTGCTATCATCCTTCTACCAGCTGCTTTAAGGAACTCTCTGAAGCTGGAGAGAGTCAGGGTGTAGATGAAGAAATTAGCCATTCCTCCAATGGCTGCAATGAACACGCCACATCGGTACATTTTTTTGAGGTAGGTGAAGTGGGTCATTGAGAAATCCTTGTCATCCTTGTCAGCAAAGAAGGACACAACGAAGGCAAGCCCTATGGGTGCCGAAAACAGGATGTGGACGGCTACAGTAGCCAGCACCATGGAAAGCCCCTGCAACTTGAACCTCCCATTTTCTCTCTTTACTATGATCAGAAGGAGAATGCTACTGACAATGGTGACTGAGGTGCCGATGAAAATGGACAATCCGACGGCAATGCTGTAGGTGGCATGACCGAGCGGAGTCCAGACATTACCCAAAGTGCAAGAGTAGCTGCAGATGTAGTACAGGTAGCTGAAGTAGACGCCTTGCTTATCCTTGAGAAAAGCTGCCAGGGGGAAGATGGAGCTGTACAGCCAAATGCCCAATGTGGCCCAGTGAGCAGACCTTTTCGTGAAGCTCCGTGCCTGGCTTGGACCCCGTGGACAGTGAAGTAGCAACTTCGAAGGGCCAAAGCAAGTCGGTCAGGATGTTTATGTTCATCTGAAGTTAGCCACAGCAGGTACTGGATGAAGACGACCTTGTTTTGCTTTATGGCGTTGTAGTGCAGGGAGCCCACCAGATGAGGGAGTCTTGATCAGGGAGAGAGGATCAGGGAATGGAGAAGATACCTGTCCGAGGCTTCATGGATCCCGTAGAGAGTGTAGTTATCACTCCGCATCGTGTTGGCATAGGGAGCAAGAATATGCAACAAATTTTAGCTCTTCTGCTGCCAAATATGGCAGATTGATGGAAATTTATATAAAAAACGAAAGGGGAATATTTGACTTGAGTAGAAAAGATTGACTTATGGATTTGTGACAATTATTCTTGGGATGAACTAGACCGCAGGTATAATTTGTTCTTATGGGCTTATACTTTCGTTAACATATTTTTTTGAGAATTCAGGAACTAAAAATATTTTGCAAAGCGTCAGAAGGCCAGACAAGAAAGTTCTAAAAAAGCTACGAGGTTACTACTGACTAACAAATCTTGAGAAAACCTATAATGCTTTTCTGTGCAGATCCGCATTCACGGCAAATATTTGAAATCAATATCCAATTTTCACCAGAGCTGAAATGAACAAAACAGCATTTTGACTCCCTTTTTTGATAAATGACATACCAAAATTGAGATCCACAATAAATATCCCTTTAACTATAAGCATTGAGAACAAGTTCGGAAAGTTCTAGTTATTATTGCTATTTAAAATCTATAATTTTTCAGTTTCCAGCTGCAATTCTTGAGATTAGAATTTAGAACAAATAGTAAGAAAAGAGTCGGAAGTCAGTTGTACTTGTAGTTATACGTCTTTTCTGCGGAGTCAGGCGTATTTATACGTATTTTCCACGGAGAAGAAAGCATCTCTGACATCCCACAACCTGGCGCTTTGTACCTCATAGATTATTCTGCAAATGTTAGAAGTCGGAGTGCACACCACAAACTCACAGGAAGTAATGCTCCTATCCCACCTTGGTGAAAGTGGGTCCCGAGGGTGGGGTACACTTACAGTACTCCGGGTCGGTTAGTCCGCGTATATGAAACTGTTTACCAGTTTGTGGGTAAGGCAGCCGAACCCGCACGACGGACTCAGCGGACACAGGATCTTCCGGGCATAGTCCTCGAGATGTTGGTGTTTCTAGATGAATCGCCGCACAGACTTGTTATCTGTCTGTCTAAGCGCTCGGTAGAGGTCCAGGGGCTTTGATAGGTGTAGCGAGAGTATGAAGAATAACAGTGTCGGTATTATAGCATATTATAGTATAGGATTTTGGGGGGATTTTCAGAAAGGTCGCTATTCATTGTTTCCTTATCATAGAAACAAACAGTCTGCCGAGAGTACTTGTTTATGTAGTTGTTAGGGCAGATCAGTATAAACGAATAGATTAAACTGATATTGATAACGTATTGAAAAGTCACTGATATTTGTAACGAAGAAGCATCGTGCCAAGCAAAATCTTCGAGCTTCATGAGTTTACTGCGTGAATTTAAATTCCATCGCTCAATAATGCAATAACTGTACAATACAAAGTGATTTTCCATTTGTTTCGTAGGATGTTACCCTACCCCGCCCGCCCGCGCAACGTTCCACATTTGGACGGTCACATTTGCGCTCTCGCCCGTCAGAAGAAATATTCGGGCAACGTCCGTCGACCTTTTGTATTGCACGCCAGTTTATAAGAACTAAGAAGCAGCTTACTGGCTAGCCGGCCGGCCGGCCAGCCGGTTGTGTCGGAGAAGATCAAGACTGCCCTTGTAAAAATCTCATTGTCCAATAACCGCAGTTGCAAAAGCCACTGTGGTGGCCTAACCGTCCCCGCAAAAGCAAACCCCCTGGTAGTGGTATTGTTAAGTATTCCATCTGCCCTTATAGTAAGTGGGTCAGGGTATGACGTATGCTTCTTGCATCATGAAAATTTGTGCGTGTGCTGATTTCTTAAATTCTACAAAAGAGAATTTTCCAATACTTATAATCATAAGGAAGTAAGGGGTAAAAGTTTAAAGTTTTCATTGAGTATTTTCAACAGATGCTTTTGAAAATCAAGTTATTCTTCGGTACAAATACTGTTATGTGTTTTCCAGTACTAGTCACCTCGCAGTGATTCTTTGGAGTCGAAGAAATACTATACGGAATTTCATAATACGAAAGTTCATAATATAAATATCAGGTAGAACTTCTAGTGCCTTATGATGAATGAACAGTGCAAATAAAAAGGTATGTAAATTTCTTCGTCGGAATAGACGGTGAAAGGTACCTCTTATAGCTTGCAGGCAAGTAACAAAATATCGGGAGCTGATACTTCGGAATATTCTAAGCATGGCGTCAGGAATTGCGCTGCATCGGTTCAGAATTATGACAATTTGAGCTTTGAGTTTCGCGTGGAATGAAGAAGAATCATAGTTCGAGCCGAAAATCAGAAAATTTGTCTGCTGTATGATACAGTGTATCGACGGTAGGTAACCGGGCGTACATGGTATTAGAAAATTAGAGCATTGATTTTGAATCATTAATTAAAATCATGCATATATACCTCGATATCCTTATCTTCCAGATAGTTCCATGGGAGATTAGACGTGTGGGACAGGCGGTGACGTTACAATTTTAATTTACATGGCTGCGTTTGTATCTGAAGGGGTATTGGTGTAAGCTTGGTTAATGACATGGCAACATAAGCGGGGGATGGTTTCGATAAATACTAATAGAAAAACCCAAAAAAAAATTCGTGAAATTCAATTTACGCGCAGTTCAAAATCGAAGCAAGGTAATTTCAAATGCACAGAATCCAACTCTAACCAAAACAAATGCACTGAAAATAAAATAATACCATACTACCTGTCACATTAGCGTTGAATTCGTAATTCGTTGATGTCTTCTTCCACAGTTTCTTCCTCCCAGATTGAACTGCTTAGAGGAGGTCAAGCAGGAGCAATAACATTTTTGACACTAGGGACACCAGTTCCACATGATGATGAAGTACTATCTCGGGCATGTCCTAGCTATATGATATATGGAGGGTTATTAGACTTAGAGCAGGGGCAGATATTTTATTTTTAACATTTGGTGGGGAATTTGACAAAATCAGACAAATCCATTCATGTTCTAAAGATAGCTCGAAGAAAACAAAAGTTCAAAACAAATGTTCATTGTTCAAATTCAATCACATACCACTTTACAATATTGATCACAATGAATTGATATCATTTATTCATTTTTACTTTAGTGACATTATCTATCAAATTATAAGGAGGACAACTGCGATTAAAGCAGATCAATTGAAATATCTAGAATTGTTATCGATGCCATAGCTACAGCTTACTCATCTTACGGGGAGTTTAGTTTAGCACCTATTATTTTCAAATTCTATCAAATTGATTCTGGCGCCCGTATGCCGTAAGGATCTTCGGTTTGTTGAAATTCAGTAAAATACAGACTATTGTAGAAATTCTTGCAATTTTTTAAAAATGTTTTTGACATTTTCAAAGTGAGAACATAATATCATATTAATTATACTTAATGTATATCATAAGATAACACATTTTTATTTTATGTTTTGAACTCATGAAGATAAAGATCAAAACAAACATCAATCGATAAACTTAGTTCCAAATAATATCTTATTAATATAATTGGAAAACAATGAACTAACTGGTATGTGTACTTATAGGTCAAAAGCCACATGTCGAAAAGTAGGTAAAAGGGACTGAGCAAAGGTCATCCACAACTATATAATAGCATGTTATATTCAAGAGGTTGAAGTTTAACTAAAAGTAACAAGTTTAAGTTTAAGTCAGAAGCTTTCGAACATCATGTGATTATTGTATTATTACCCGTGACTAATGAGAACAGGAAGTATGGGACAACGTTCTATTCTTTGTACCTGAGTACCTGTACTTTCGACGCGTTGCTTTTACCTTGGCCCCCAGCAAAAAAAACAAAGCAATTTAAAAAAAATTAAAAAATTCCAAAAAAAGAA
>WFMF01001080.1:0-12613 GCA_011033025.1 Beroe forskalii | reverse complement strand
TTATTCTGTAAAGATGATTTAATGGTCTGTTCTATAATCTCCCAGCATACCAAATAAAGAGACTGCAGAAAGTACAAAATGATTGTGTCAGGTTTCTCTATGGAAAGAGGATCAAACATTTTGACAGGACACCTTTCCTAAAAGAAGCTCATTTCTACCTGTCAAAGAACTATTAGATTCAAAATTGTGCACTTTTGGTCTTCAAAGCTTGAACAATGATGTCCCAGATTGCCTCAGGCAACATCTACAAATGAAAACTGAACCAATCCATTCTCTGCGGACAGAGGATGATTTCTTTTATTGGAAAATTCTTGTGTTCCTCATTTGCAAAGAACTGAAAGAGCCTTCTCACATGCTGCACCAGCTGTCTGGAACAAACTCCCCTATGGACTTAGAAGTGCTAGTGACACTCAAACTTTTAAAAAGGATTTGAAAACATATTTGTTCGCAAATCATTTTACATAAATGGACTAAAACTACAATTATTTTATTGACAATTTGAACTAATAAGTCATTAAATTATACACCACCAAAACCGTTGGACGGTTGGTCTAGTAACCCCCCGCTGGTTTGGATGTGATCAGCCCATTTTGTCTCTTTTCAGGTTCCGTTGTCACATCCAAACCATGGTGATTTTAAACCAACTGGTCCAACGGTTTTGGTGGTGATATCTTGACAGATGTGTAGTTTAAACCCATGTTACTCGGACCCCCGTTATTCGGACCCCCGTTATTCGGACCCCCTTTTTTGGACCCCCGTTACGGATCCCCGTTATTCGGACCCCCGTTATTCGGACCCCCGTTATTCGGACTCCGTCATTCGGGCCCCCGTTATGCGCACCCCTGTTATTCGGACCCCGTTATTCGGACCCCATTATCATTCGGACCCCGTCATTCGGACCCCGTTATTCAGGACCCCCGTTATTCAGACCCCGTTAGTCAGTTTAAAACTCATTTCAACATAATCAAGTCGAAAATCCCGTGTAACATAAATTTCTTCAAATCCCTAATTTCTACAAAATGTCCGTGTGTACTCGTGCTGAAATATGGCAACTAGATTTCACGTGCATTAGTCGTATTTAAACTCATTTCAAACGTAATCAAGTCGAAAATCCCATGTAAATATCAATTTCTTCAAATCCCCTAATTTCTACAAAACGTCCGTCAACTCACGTGTCTAATTAGTTCATCGTATATTTCCCATCCCTATTCACTGCAAGACATGGAGAAACCATTATCAGTAGACCATCGTATCACAGAATAGGATTACAGTACAATTTTTCGTCGAAAACGTAATTTCAATCAATTTGCAGTTCAATTTTTAGAAGCCTCCCACGACAACAATCTTCGACCGATCGCCCTGAAACTCGTTTTTATAGCTAAATCTTAAGGTCTTAAAAGCAGCATATCAAAGTAAAACATAATCCGATGAAAACTATTTGAGTTAGAGATGTCCAAAGCAAAATAGCGTTCTATCGCAAAATACGCTATTTTAGTGGTTTTACTCGATTTTGATGACGTCATCACAGCACCCAAATAGACTCAAACCAACTTCCCATATAGCCTATAAGACAATTCCACCTTAGTACAACATACTTTGACCGGTCTCATCTCAAGATAAGTTGCAGTTCTTGACACCTCACTCATTTAACTTTATCCTATAATTTGGAAATCGATTTTTCACCGTACCTTAGAAAATCGCGTATATCTCGATGAAAAATCGAGATAGCCCAATAATCCGTATGATTTTCTGAAAGCTCTTTAAATTTGCTAAAAATTGTTCCGAAAAATCAGACCGCTATCTCCTTTCCTTCTTGGTGAAAAATGCGCTCGAAATTAGCCTATTTTCGCTAAAAAGAAACAAAATTTCGCTAAGTTGATGACGTCGCCATAGTGACGTGAAAATGACGTCACCAGAACTTCTCTTATAGCCTATAACATTTTCCCATCTTAGATCAACAAAACCTGACCTCGATCATGGCTCTACCATATCCCGTTCTTGAGATCTCGGCTTTATAACTTTGCTCCTAATTATCATGATCTATCTTCTTATATCACCCTGTGACACTCAAATCTCTAACTTATACCCCTGGCCAGTTACGTCTCTCAACGTGCAATTTAAGAAAGACTCTTTATTTTTCATTTCCGCGGGGGGTTACCGCCCTGGCCAGGGCGGGAATGCCATTATATCTATGCCCTTTTGCTAAGTTTTAAGATTATGAGACGCTTTAGAAAGCGGGGTTGAACTTTTTAGATGACTCTTTAAGGTTTTGAATCTCATGATAGCTATAATTAAGCGTTTACTAAGAATGTAACATTTATTATTTATTATTTAATATACTGACTAGTCCCTCCATGGCATGACTCTGCTAAGAGCAATTTGGAAATCAATCCAACCAATATCAAGTAGCAATTGGATTCCCAGATTGATGACCAGCAGTAGCAGTATTTGAGGACTTCATAGCATCCATCCACCGGTCCTCTACTTCTCTTCACTAAGTGTGTAACTTAATTTCTTGATGCTTGGAGTATATACAAAGACCAAAGAGCAAGTTTCAGTTTAATTCAGGCTGGTGGTCACTGCACTTGACGGTGCTATACCCTGGTACCAGGGGGTGACTGCTGGGGGCCTACCTCATAAAAAGCTCTCGCTATTTAAACACCCCAGAGCTGAGGTAGGTATTCGACTGAAGAAGCCTGCACACCACTCATCTTGGTGTGACTTCATTTGGATCCTGCTGCTCTCTACATTGCATCACCTAAAGGGATCATGTTGGAGTTCAAGTACGGAGTTGGAGAAAAGTCTTGCAGATTGATGTCTTGAAGGAAGTTTTCTTTTTAATTCAAATATGTTTTAACCCTGAGGCACATGCATCGTTCCGCGTCGATCAAATGAACTGATCAAATGAAAAACGCACACAATCGCTGTTTTGCGCGGACGTCATCACAAAAGTGTATTGTGCGCGTTTTTCATTTGATCAGTTCATTTGATCGACGCGGAACAATGAAACCACCTCATTTTCAGGAAAAGCATCTCTCATGATGGAGTATTGGATCAGGATGCATGCCACTTCTCATTAATTTATTAATGTGCAACATAAAAGGACACAAATAACCGGGATCCATCCACCGGTCCTCTACTTCTCTTCACTAAGTGTGTTACTGAATTTCTTGATGCTTGGTGTACATACAAAGACCAAAGAGCAAGTTTCAGTTTAATTCAGGCTGGTGGTGACTGCTGGGGGGCCTACCTCATAAAAAGCTCTCGCAATTTAAACACCCTGAAAACTGAGGTAGGTATTGCATTACCTAAAGGATTCATGTTGGAGTTCAAGTACGGAGTTGGAGAAAAGTCTTGCGGGTTGATGTCTTGAAGAAAGTTTTCTTTTTAATTCAAATCGTAATGATATAAATATAACTAGTCCCAAGGACAATTCAAACCCATGAAGTCATGATGTCATGATATTATACTTAATAAACAAATTTACCAGATAAACTAGAAGTCGAGAGATTTCTTTTTAATTCAAATATAGAAGTCGAGAATGATATCAAATAAGATAAGATAAGATAAGCATTATGGTATTTAACCATCTCTAATCTCATACCCAATTGATCAATATCAAATATTAACAATTTATCTAGCACCATTTCACTTTGGTGCCCATTCCATAGTAACATTAATAAAAAGCAATTTTACAATAAACAATAATAAGTTATTCAATGTGATGAAATTAATTTTAACTTCCACAATGATAAAATATCAAAATTGATAAAAACACTGAAAAGCCAGTAAAAAATAGTCAGTCAAATAAACATGGTCAATTAATACAAATTATGCAATGTGATTTATCGTATAAATTTACAAAGGATTACTTCTTAAAATTCATTGAACTTTAGTTTGTTTTCTTAAATAGTTATCCTTCTAATTTCTCAAGCACAACTGATGATATATACTTAAGAGAGTGCATTCAGTATTAATCTTATAATGATCTAATGAAACCTTTGAAGATGCTTCACGCTAGACAGTTTTAGGTAAGTCATTCCAATAAGGTCTAACTCTTTCTGAAATAAATCCATCATTTACTTTAGTTACTTCTCTGGCAGGTTGCTACAAGATTTTCTATATGTCAGCAGTTTCTTCTGCTTCTGCCTACTTTAAACCAAGTCTTACCATAGTCTACTTTATCATTTAATACCTTAAAAGTTTCAATTAGGTCCCCCTAATTCTCCTTTCAGCTAACGTAGAGAATATTCAACCTGTCCAACCGCCACTGTAAGGAAGTGTACCTATGCTATTTATTTGTCTCGTGAAACGACGCTGGACACTTCAGTTCAAGATAGTACCAAAGTTCCACGGTGAGCAACCGGACTCCAAAGCTGGACACAACACTCGAGCTTTGGTCTTATAAGTGCTTTATATTTTTAGCATGATATCCATCTTTTAGCAATTACATTTCGACTTATCCAAGCTATGGTTTTATTGGCATCTTTGATATACTTTTCTACATTACAGTTCCAATCCAAATTTTCGTTCATGAAACACCTAAAATCCTTCTAAAACAGGTATCTTTTAGGACTACCATTCAGGACATATTCATTTTTAGGATTATTATTCATGTTTATATGTATAACCTTACATTTATCAATATTAAATTTCAAAAGCCAAATTTCCTCCCATTTTTCAAGTGATCTCGCATCAACATTATTTAAGTATTGAGCTGCATTAAAACAATCTTCAGGTCATCAACCCAAAACTTTACAAACACTCCTTAATTTCTTCAGGCAAATCATTTATATAGATGACAAATAATAAGGGCCCTTCTAATATTGATCCCTTGAAATTGCTAGACTTGAATCTTCCTAAAATCAGGCTAGCCCCTCTAACAACAGTTCTCATTGTTCTATCAGATAAAAAGTCATTGATAATTGCTGTAAAGTGTTCCCTTTATACCCAGATTTTCTAGTTTGATAAGAAGCCGTGATGGGGCAGGGTGTCAAAGCTTTCATAAAATCAAGGTATAAAAGGTCAACAGGAGAACCTTCTTCAATTACAGAAATATATGTCAACTGTTTCAACAAATTTGATAAACATGACTTCTTAAACAAAACCATGTTGATCATTTCATTTTCAACAAATTCTAAAATATATGCTTTAAACAAACTTTTCGTAGATTTTTACATAATATACACGTAAGTGAAAACAGGCTCATAGTTATATGGATTGTTCTTAGTCTTTCTTGAAGGCAAATAACGTGAGCTTCTTTCCAATTTTTCAGAATCTTTGCTTCCTTTGCACACTTATGGAGGAATGAGAGGAATTTAGGAGATTGGCTTCATTGCTAAATCAGTTATTGCTTAACATTTATTTAGGTACAGCAAAACATTCAACGAAAAATATATTAATTTATAAATACAATCTACAAAGTTCACAACAATATTACAACAATTTAAGTATGAATTAAATTGGCCATCTTAGTTTATATAAATCTTGCTTAAGTAGTGATAGTGTCTGATTTGAGCCTCTAATTCTCAAGTTTTATAACTATTAAAAGGTAATCAGGTCCCAGCTGAAATCTAAGTTGCCCTGCAACTAGGCCCTGGTTACGCGCACGGAGTATCGACACCCCTGGTTAGGGGAAGGGCCTAAGCACGCCGCGCAACAAGGATATGCGTGTTTAGCAATATAGCCAAAAACAGTTCAGCTTGCTCTAATCAGATTCCTCGCCTCGTTTTACGCGCGCGCCTTGCTCCAAGAGTCCAAGGCGCGGCGCGGCGCCCATGGTTAGGGGAACATTATGCAGCTTATATCTTCCCCTAATCAGGGGCGCTGCGCACTCCGTGCGCGTAACCAGGGTCCTGGTTAGGAAACCATTTTTTTGAGGGTTTTCCCCCTCGCGCAGCACTTGTGCGCGGCGGGGGTAAACATCCTACAACATTTTTTTAAAAAAAGTATGGGGTTTGGTTAGTTGGCCACGGCGCATTTCCCCCGGGGACGCGCGTATGGGGGAATTTTAAGCCCTCTTTGAAGAGTGAAGAAGCCCCCCCCGGCAAAGAAAGCGGTAATTTAGAACGTTTTCCCAAACCAGACATTGGTTTCGCGCGCCATGACACTTTTAGTGGCCAGGGCGGGGTTTTACAAACACACGCCATGCGGGGGTGCGTGGCTTTGAATTTTACGGGTCTTCCCGACCCCCTGCCACAAAGGTGTTATCTTCAAAAGGTTATCTTCACAAAGGGGACCCCAATTTTGCAGGTTTTATCAAACTGAGGGAACCTTATAAATTCCAGTTTCCCCTTGCAGATTTCACTTGTTTTTTAAATTTGTTTTACCCCATGTTTTTTTTAAATTTAAAACTTTGCCTTCCGATTCTGCCTGAAACAATTATTATTTATTAAATAAAATTGATGTTTTTGTTGAAAACCCCAGTGGGGGGTTTTTAAGGGTTTTGAAATAATTGCAGTATTCATATATTTAAAACCCTATTTTTTGGGCCATTTTAGCTTTAAAAAGATATTTTCCCGTTTTAATTTTTACGATTTCATAGTTCCAAAAATAAACCAGTTTTTATTGGCCATTTATCATTTTCATAATTATACCTTTTAAAAGCTGGTGACAAAAAGGGAGAAACCCAGTAATGGGGGTTTTGTCGTCTATGTTTACTTGGTGTTCGTTTGTGACATTCAGGTGTCATTCCAAACGATACTGTGATTTAGTTGAGGCTTAATGTTTTTAAGAGACTTTGAGTTGAAAAAATCCTTTTATGGCAATCCACCCCTCAATACTAATAAGAGAATAACCAATTGAAGTTTTAAAAATTTAACTCAAGAAATAGTTTTTTATCTCCAAAAATTTAAAATTTTAAAAAAACTTCTGTTTTATATTTTTTGATTTTCTTTTTCCCAAAAAAATGAAATTAATGCGAAAAATTTAAAGGCTTTCATAAAAACAACCACATTAAAAAAAAGATGCCAATTGGACCATCCATAAAGGACACGCAATGAGGGGGGGGGGGTCCAAAAGGGAGACTGCAGACATAGGGGGGGGGTTTTCCAAATTTTGAACTGAGAATGGAAATTTTTCTGGGTTTGGAAATACTTGACTAAAAAATCGTAAATATCTTCCTAAAATTTATGACTGAAAAGATTTTTGAAAATGTGGACCCTGGGGGGGGAGGGGTTTTGAGAATGCAGACATTTGGGGGAAAAGAGGGGATTGAGGGGGCTGATGGTGAAATTTAGGGCCCCCAACTCATATGTGTGCAGATGGCTGGATTGAAAAAGGTCTCAATGAAGCTGTGCAAAATTGTGTGCTTTTGACGGAATGTAAATAGAAAGTTGAATCGCGCTGAGGAAATCAGTGCGTCTTAATTCCTGTCAAGAGTTATGTTCAATTGTTATATAATAAAAATTGCTTGATTGAGAATCTCCTATTTCCATGTCTACATATTTTCAGATTTCAACAGTTGTAAATTTTCACTCAATTTGGTACATGAATCATTTTTGTATTTTCAGCAAGTAGATCACTTCATGAAGCAATGTATTGATATTCCACGTGGCTGGCAAAGTGATAAAGAGTCAAATTGTTGTTTATATAACTCCATCTCATGATGAATTAAAATCAAAGGATGATATTCTTCAATATCTGACTTCTCCTGGAACATGTAAATGTGGTCTCCAATGTCCACTCCATTTGGATTCACTTTTTCATTTGATGCTTCAGTTAAATCCAAAGATGCTCAGAATAAAGGTTCACGTATTTCAAATACATGTCCTAAAGTAGGCCAGAAATATCAAATGAGGACAGTTGTCCATGCCTATTGGTGTTCCCATGATTGGTATGCCGTCGCATATTACATCATCAACCGATGGTTGGGGATGGCGTTTCTAAATGCTGACAGATGATGACAGGGGGAGGGAGGGGGTTCAAACTATGCTGACGTCAACAAAAATTTTGAAATTTTTGCATTCTTAAGATACGATTTCCTGACGTTTTGTCCATCTTGTTTTGAACTACCTATTGTATTCTGCAATATGATATTCATATTCGAAAATTTACTAGGCATGTGGCAGAACATTTGATAATTAAATGTGGTTCATCTGAAAGGAGTAAAACCATATAGGGCCATGGTGACGTCATTTTGAAATTTCATGGTGGGTGAAAAATGTGGATTTTTCTGACAAATCCCCAAATTACAACCTTTATAAACAAACCTAAGGTAAATCACAATAGCATTAGCAACTGTTACCAATTCCAAAAGTCCGATATTTCGGGTTGACAAGAAATTTTCTGCTTAAACTCCGTATAAGGTGGGATAGAATAGACCATCTGGTCACGCGCCTTGATTCTAACCATATCATAATGTTATCCTAACGGTTAACCTGACCATCACCATAACCTAACCTGATCAGAGTGAGAGGGCCCATTCTCGCGGAGGTTTCACCGCCCCTCCCTTAAATCTAGGTAGTCAGAGATATGCAAACAGTACAACTACACTGACACAAATTACGTAATATATCGTGAGATTTGAATAATGTTTCTTTGGGTAATCTTTCTTTGAGATTAACTTGTGTCTCTTCAGTGATACTATAGTACTATGTATCGATTTCGCGTCTGATCGTGATGTTAGATGATGTATACAACGACTATGAACTTGAACATTGACTTTGAATGATACGTATAATATCAATATATTTGATATTTTAATTTCTAATAATCTTCTATAATATTTTTCATGTTTGCCTGAATTTCTACAAAAATATCTCATGCCTCAAAATTTAATCTCAATATGAATTTAATCTCAATAATCTTGGATATAATTATATCAAAAACGAAAAGTTGTGGTCAGTTCGATTTCGACGCGACAGTATTCTTAAACTCCTGAAAGTTCGAGCTTCATTTACATTGAGATTAGAATCAATTGTGGCTTCGGGCCTCGAATAAGGGACCGTTCACATATTATGTTGTAATCATGTAGGGGGGGGTGTTTCCAAATGATTACGGGGAGGGAGGGTTTCTTGGTTGATGTAATCAAAATATCCATATTTCGACACAATTTTTTGAAATTTTGCCAAAATTCTCAGTATCTTTTTGGCAAAATCTTCGAAAAC
Source organism: Beroe forskalii (assembly GCA_011033025.1). NCBI lineage: Eukaryota > Metazoa > Ctenophora > Nuda > Beroida > Beroidae > Beroe > Beroe forskalii. The sequence goes on along the minus strand of WFMF01001080.1, from coordinate 3,506 downwards.
CTCGACTCAAAATAACGTTTAAAAGCAAACTTTCTCGATATTTTCATCAAAATAAAAACCTGATCAAGATTAAAGTATTTACACACTATATTTTTTTTCATTGTGTGCTTAACTAGGTAGGCGGGTTGGGCATTGATTACGAGGGGGAGGGAGGGGGTTGAAAATGACCAAAAATTGATTATGTAAAATGTGAACGATCCCTAGAGATTAAAGGAAAACACATGCAAATAAGCGTTGTACGCGCTGATATGATGCGTACATAATCATTGCTTTTGATAAATGCGTGCGGCAAACCTTTGCAAAGTTATCTGTTGTGTAATTTAGTGCGCGCATGATTTTCCCCTACTCTTCCGCGGCGCGCAACGTTTCCCATTGGACAATCAAAAATGGTTTATGGTCGCTTACCTTTTAACTTGGCGCCGTCGGAAATACCTCAAATGTCAAAAGAACGGCTCGACAGGTCTCATATCTTCGAAATATGAGGCTGATCAAAGGCCCAAAGTTGCCTAACCAGTAACCAGGACCTGGTACGCTTGTCAGGCTGCCTGACACCCACTCGCCACGACTTTGTCTGGCCATGGCCATTATTTCAGTGAAATAATGGTCTGACAACGCTACCCTGTGGACGCGCGCGAGCCAAACAGGGATATACGTGTTTAGCAAAGCATTGCTAAACACGTATACCCCTGTTTGGCTCGCGGGCTTAGGAAAGCAAAGCAAATTATGTTACTTTCCCAGTTTCCCCTAACCAGGGGTGTCGCGTCGTCTCCTGGTTTGGAGCAAGGCGCGGCGCGCGCGTAAAACTAAGGATCTGGTTAGAGCAATATGTTACCCTACCCCGTGCGCGCGCAACGCTTCACATTTGGAAGGTAATTGCGACGGGTTATTTGTCAGGCACCTGCATCGTTACGCGTCGATCAAATGGATTGATCAAATGAAAAACGAACACAATACACTTTTATGAAGACATCCGCGCAAAAAAGCAAGCGCGCGCGATTGTGTGCGTTTTTCATTTGATCAATCCATTTCATCGACGCGGAACGATGAAACCACCTCAATTTTTCAATCAGACATTAAACAATTTCTAAAGCTTGGCTGTATAATCAGTAATCACATTCGTCATTGCCCTAACCAGGACCCTGGTTACGCGCACGGAGTGCGCGGCGCGGCAAGCGACGCCCTGGTTAGGGGAACATTCGTCGCAATAGCAATTAGAGCTTTTCAAAGTCAGTGGAGTCAAAAATTAGCAGCTCTACATCAGTCTTAACGAAATTCATGATAACAAACGGTGATTGGAAAGTTGGAACACATACTGTTCATCCTCGCTTACAATTTATTTCCGGAATCCGGTATCACGGTTTGACATGACTCTGTACTCGAGAATCGAGATGAATCATGAACCACAAAAGAAGAAACTCACTGGCAAAACAGGGGGACTCTTTTAGGGCATTATGCCGAAGACCAAAAAAGTAACCCAAACCCAAATTTGTCAGACTTTTTCGACCCCTTGGCGGACGCGCCCGCCGGAAGGCCGGGAATCAGACAAAAGTCTGACCAAAAACCAAGGCCTTTGTCAGACCAAATTTTTCGGCCCCACGCGCGGGGCGCCCCCCGAAGGGGTAGGGGTTAGCCCAAAGTCCAAAAAAATTGCCTTATTTGGATAGCCCGGGTTGATGGGTTTCACCACCCTAGCGCGCAAACCCCCGGGGTCGTTTTTAGATAGGGATGGGCAAAAAATTTTTAAAGATGCTGTTTTGCGAAAGGGGGGTCGCCAATCTAACAGCGGGTTTGTACCCTTTACCTTTTGTGTTTGGGATAGGGGAGCCCTAGACAATTTGAGCGGGGAGTCCGTGGGGCTAAATCAAAAAACCAAAAATACCCCAAAGTAAGGTGTTTTGGTAAACAATTTTTTGAAAATACCCGTCAGTTTTTTAAAAACCCCGTTTTAACTTTAAAAAGATTAGAAACGTCTTTGGTATTTTAAAGGCCCCAACTTTTGAGATATAATCGAACACATGGAAATGTTATTTTAGCGATTTTGGAAAATTCCGATTTTGGTACATCGATTACCCGTTTTTCGTCAAAAGAGAAATTTCCCAAATTGGGGCGACTTTTGGCCCCCAAAAAAAAAACGTCAAAAAATTGGGGTTTTTTAGCTAACTTCCGGGCTATAAACAAAACAAAAAAAAAAGGGTATTTCCCTTTTGTTTTGGGGAAAATCCCCGAAATTTAGCATATAGACCTCTATTTTTTTCAGGTTTTATTTCTTCTAAAATCATCCCCACCTTTAAATGGAAAGTTTTTTTAAAATTTACGACCCCTTTTTAACAATCGTTGCCAAAATACTGAAAAAAACGCTAAAAATTTTATTTTCTTGTGTTTGAATATAGCTCATGGTTAGCACATAGACCCCAATTTTTTGACGGTTTATGTGTTCTTTGGGTCATGCTCGAGCCAACCGGAAAGCCTCATCAAAATGTGACGACTAGTCTTCGAGTAATATACACTTGTACCAAATCCCATAATTTGGTACACTTGGTACACTTAGGTCCCTCTCGAGAGAGTAAACTTAAAAACACGACCTTTTCAAACATGTGTAAAAATGAAATCATCAATTCACACTGCTCTCAACGGGTAACAATCAATCAAGTATCAACTTTGCCGACGGCACGAATTTGAAATGCTTCTAATTCTATTGGTATTATTTAAAAAAAGCAAAACAAAATAACATTATGATTAACAAGACAAGTGCTACATGTAATTGAAAGATCTAGATACGTTATTCCAATCAATGTAACTTTTCAAATTAATTTATCGAAACAAACCATTGAGATTAACCAAACTCCAAAGGATACAACTAAAATTAGCTGAAAAAATGCCGTGCCAGAAATTGGAATTTTGGGATTGAGCCGAAATTTGTCCAAAATCATTCAAACCAAAAACACTTAATGTGGGTTTTTTTTGCTCTGATCTTGGGTCGATGCCAGGGCCCTTTTTTACCTTGAGTCAAGGGGGATTCTTTCAACAGTCAGGGAACAGAAAAGGTCATTTTGCAATCGATATCCCTTTATCAGTATCATCGGGGGTCCCTCTTCTAGGATTGTCTGAGGGAACAATTGGGAAACATTCCGGGCCCTTTAACTTATTCCCGAACTCCCCAAACATTTGTTTTCCATACACATTTTTAAGGGTGACTGGCAGGATGAAGTTGGGATCAGTGATGTTACGTACTCTTCCAGTTCACACTCCAGCAGAAAGGTTTCTGGTTGAGGTGGGAACCCGGGAACGGGGGCTTATCCTTTTCAGGAATTTTCCCGGGGGATTCTTGAATGCCTGTCCTTACCGTGTTGACTTGCTAAGGGGGCAAGTTAAGAGACGAAAATGAATTGTTATGAGTTGCGACACCTGCAGAATATTCCAGTTCCAAATATGGATTATCTTTCTCTGCGTTTGGAGAGGGAGACATCAGTTTACTAAAGAAAACGTCGGGGCCGCCTGGGAGGGCT
>WFMF01000108.1:239729-471226 GCA_011033025.1 Beroe forskalii | reverse complement strand
TGAAAGTTTGAAGCTATATATTGTTTTTCACATTAGTAACATAAATCACCATTTTCAGCAAGAAATTTGTGTTTTAGGCTTATTGATTTAGGCTCCACTCAGCCTCCACTTAGCCTCACTGCTTCCATTAGCCTCCATTAGCCTCCATATGGAGGCTTTAGCCTCCACAAAATGACTTTTTAAATTTCTGTGAGGCTAATGGAGGCTAATTCTTGAGTGGGAGGCTAGTGAGGCTAGTGGAGGCTAAACTAAAAATTTAGCCTCCATGGAGGCTGAGTAGAGTGGAGGCTGAGTGGAGGCTAGTGGAGGCTAATGGAGGCTAGTGGAGGCCAATATAGCCTCCATAGTGGAGGCTATTTTTCAAAATTAGCCTCATGCCTCCACTAGCCTCCGTGGAGGCTAATTTTTGAAATTAGCCTCCACTTAGGCTCCACTCAGCCTCCACTCAGCCTCCACTCAGCCTCCATGGAGGCTAATGGAGGCTAATGGAGGCTAATTTTTGTCGTGTTCCTGTGGTACCATTTTGCCCACACAATTAATCTGAACATGTATTTTTCTTTTCTGTGCACATGCTTTCCCCTTCTGTGCCTGCTTTGTTGTGTGACATACAAAGAAACACAAATACTGAAAACCTGAGAAAAGTAACAGATGAATGTAAATTATTATAGAAATCTTAAGCATAACAGGTTCTGAAACAAACAGATTTAGGGATTAGGTGGCAAACCTAGAAAGTTGACAAACATTCCACAAATTCTATTTAGTTCTAAATTTTATCATTTACATTGTTCTCAAAGTTACCACTAATTTTCTGAACAGGAAGTGATCTGACAACATAGAGCTATGAAGACCATCATACTGGTATGTACCATGTTCCTCGAATTTGTGAACTTGATTCCTAATGATTGAAGCTTTCGTCACTCTTGTGATTCGAGAATTAAGGAAAGAATCCATAGTACAGCGTTTTGGCTGGGACAGAATTCAAATAACAAAATCTAGAGCTACTGATGATGTTGTTTATTCGTCCTTACCTTTCTAGTAGGTATATAAAGTTATGGCTCCTAATTTGGATCAGAAAATTTAGAAGTTTCAATTTTTGCTCACACTGGTTCATATCTACTCCTTCTGAACTAAATCTTCATTAGGCATAATTTCTCGTATTTTTTCAGAGTTGGGGACAATTTTTCTCTCTTTTTATTAGCCATGGGTGTTAAACACATCATTTCAGCAATCACGCATTACCAAAATACCTCTTACATGATCAACTGACTAACCTAGTAGCAATGAGGTACACACCTACTTATAACCATTAAGAAAATTTAATTTAGGTGCAGGTATTAACTGAGAGATATCAATTAATATTCATGAACTTAAACTTGATGTGATTGCCATCATATAAATATGACAATTAACTACAAATTTTCATTGCTTAGGCTAGTAAACATGGAATAAATGCACTAAATTAGAAGCTTGTAACCTTCAAAAAGTTTAACTAATTATTGATATTGTCATCAAATTTTTTGGGTGTCACCATGTCCTTAGTCTCTAGATTGCTTATTCCATGTGGTAGTTTATAATCAATGAGTATGTACCCGGTGGATCATTCAAAAAGGCTGTACACTGTACAGTAGCCTATTAGGTCTGTTGTATCTTTGATGGTCCAATAAAGCTTTATTTTTTGCATTTATTAAAGTATTAAGAAGATATTAAAGTATTAGTTAATTTTTAAAATTCTAGTCTCCATCTTGACTGCTCAATTCTGCCTACTATAATAATGAATTTCAATGCTCCCAGGATGCTCCCAGTTCTGTTGCTTGGTTTAGTTTTCTCTCACTCAGTATCAGGTGAGTTGAAATATATTTGTAATTACGAAGTAGGTATCATAACTTTCTTATGACAAAAATACCCATTTGAAATCATCACCTATTTATCCATGCACTTACTTATATTCGAAAATCGAAAATATTAAAATATTGAGCTATTTTAACCATTCAAATCAAATAGGACAGCTTGGGTTCATTCCTTCGGACAAAGCTGGTGGTCTCTCTGACACGAAGTTGGTCACTAAGGACATCCATGATATTTGCAAACAGGTGAAATTAATGATACTGCATATCATTACATACTGCAATACTGGTATTTGTTTACAGTCCACGGAGAGGTCCTGTTTTTATAAGGCTTGATAGTAACATTGTATGTGCTTATGTAGATGTCAAAGAGATTTAATTCAAGTTAAAAGTGAATCATTCCAATCAAAGACACTTTTACTCAATCTTTACACAATGTGCATTCAACTATTCAATAAAACTTTCAATGCATTTCAATTATAGTCTGATACTAGATTAATATAATAAATCTTGTGGAGTCATGGTCAGTAAAAATTTAAAAGGTTTATTGAAAGTTTGGGCAGTTAAGTAGACTCTGGTGTCTGTTGAAAGATTTGCAATTAAGGACTATAATAGAGCTCACTATAACATAATGATTCTTATTTTGCTAAAGCGCCCCTCAGCTTCTTTTGATTAGTTGTTTATTGTTCGATAAATAAGTTTCTATAGTGTTTATGTTGGGTATTATCAAACCTTTTCCACCTATTATCATTTTTTACACTCAGGTATTATGCTGTAAATCTGAATGTAACCTATGTTACTATGTTACACTGTCACAGGTACAAGAGAAGGTGGAGACCCAGTTAAATACTAAGTTTAAGATGTTCAAGCCACTCAAGTACAAAACACAAGTTGTCTCGGGAACTAACCTCTACATCAAGGTTAAAGCTACCAATTATGTTCCGAATTATGATTAAAAAAAACATAGTATTTTCATGGCTTATAAGCGTATCATTAAAACTATCTCTCATCCCAACTTGCAGCACATTATGAAAATGTAATTATATTTAGGTATAACACCTGTGCAATGATATTATGTGACTAATTTCATAGTTTAAAAAGAATAAACTACGTGATATCTCAGCATAATATCATACAGGTTAAAGTCCGGGGAGAAGACGAGTCTGAAGTCTCCTTCATTCACATCAAAGTGTTCAAGCCACTGTCCTACTCGAACGAAGAACCCTCTCTAGTTGGGATCCAGGTAGACAAATCTGGAAGGGAGATGATTAAGTATTTCTAATTATTGGAACCGCACTGGGCCCTTTGGAAAAGACTTAATGGCAAAATAAACTAGGTTTTGGGTAAAATGCACTTGTAAGTACTTATTTCCAGTCCGATAGATGATGTAATTCTATTGATTGTGCATTCTTGAAAGTGGAGCTGATCATAGCTGATTTCATTTCGAGAATAACATTCTGTGGTTTGACCATTATATAATATTAAGTGTCATAACATCTGAGATGTATGCAGATTTGTATTGTATTTGTATAATCTTGCATTTCTTGCTGGAGATGAATTTCATTTTTCATGACTGTTTCGAGTATAAATGAAGACACACTAAGTCTGACGTACACTAATTCAGTGCAGTGATTCTTCATAATTCTATGTTTGTTTCAAACTTTCAAAGTACAAGTGTCTAGTGGCTACATGAAATAATCAACAAGAAATTATTTCATGTTCAAATATACTTGTAATTCAATGGTTATTTTTACCCACTCATTGTGACCGTAGAAGATTTTGCCTGAGAATTGACCTGTGACCACGCTGAAAGAATACCTCCGAAATTCCTATTGTACTTTCCATCGTGCTGTGCGTGCTTTTGGTTCGAGTTGAACGGCGAAGAAAAATTATACAAAATTAAAAGAATTGCTCTGTGATGTGTTAATAAATAATTCAAACCACTCCATACGGGAAACAGACTTAGGAAAACTGTGGGAATAGAAGTTTCGAGTGAGGTCATTGTCATAGCTCGTTATGTTGAGGTTTTGGCTTAAGCCGCCTATTCCTTAAGCACGAAATGGAATGGAGACTAGGTGACGGTTGAACCCTCATTGCGCTGCAACGATTTAATTGTTATCAAGGTTTCATGATTAGGCATAAACAATAACCGTATTATCTGAACACGGTTATTTCTCATTAAAGCGGTTCTTCTATTCGTGAACCTCTCCCTCAATGCGTTGTTGTGCCTAAATTTCCACTCGCTGCTTCTTCAATAAAATTCATCCGTAGAAAATAACAATAGCTTTTTGTTGATGGAGTGTGAGCCTTTTTTTCACAATTTTTTTCACAAATGCTTTTCCTAAAATTTTATTCAAGATCTTTTTTTGTTATTAAGTTACGGACTACGGAGTCAAAGTCAATATCTATTTCCCAAAATCTTCATTGTCCACTTCTTTCAGTGTTGCCTTTCTTCCTTTGACCAAGCCTTTGCACTGAGGTCTTGCTCACAGGGTTCCCAGTTGTGGGTTGCAGTGTTTGGTGGGGTTTCTAACGGACGCAAGCATTGCCACCCCTCTCCCACAAGGGAAGGAAGATATTGTAATTTAGGGAGCAAGTTGAAAACAGTAATTATTGATTATAATGATACAAACGCCTTTCTTTGAGCTGGTTTAGGAACCGTAATATCTTGAGAAATGTTAACGGTAGTATAACTTCATAGATGGAATCATTTCTATTTATTTAGTATTTATGCTATTTATTTTATTGAGTACAGTCAAGTCGAATCAGGATGTTTCTTGCTCTTCTGCTTGGTTTACTGTGCTCAATCCCCGTTACAAGTAAGGCAAAACACTGATACTGATGACGGAAATTCCGCCTATCTCAATAATTCTAGTATGAATTTTCAAAATATGTCCTTACTTTCTCATCGAGAAACGTTTTATGTGGCAAAACATCCTTCTAGAATGTTGTGCCATTGTCAATTTTAATTTTGAATAGCATTTCACAACCAAATACATTATATAACAAAACGCGCAAACTGTAGTTGTGATGGGAAGTTTTCATATGGACTGCGTGTAATTTAAATACCCAACTCCGGCAAATTACAAAACTGCCATGGGTCACTGGTCAGAGGGTTTGACTTCGGAAACTCGTGCTATGTATTCAACTCATTACGTAAAACTATAAAATGTACTAAACGCTTAAAAAGACGTTGACTGCGGGTAGAAGGGTTCTATAATTCATTTTATTGAGAAGACCTCCTCTGCGAGCTAAAAACAAAACATGATATTTTACAATACAATACTTGTATACATATGAAAAACAAACCTCACGCTGTTTCAGGAAGCGGCCTGATTCCCCCTCCCCCGCCTATGCCTCCTAAGCCCGATGGTTCGATCCCTGACCCAGAACCCCCCACTCCAACTGATGAATCTGATGGTTACATATCTATCAGCACTACTGCTTGGAAAGTTGATTCTAGACTGCGACGCATCGCCAATCTGGTTAGTCCATGGCATTATACTACAGTCATGCTGAATGCTTGTATTCTACAGGTTTCCACTCTGGTCTCTGATCATTTGATTAGAAATAGATATTCAGTGTTTATTTTATGTTAGTCATATTATACCCATACACCTTTAGAGATAAGACTTTATATTCCTTCCTCCCAGAACCTCTACTTATGGATTTCTTTAGTAGTCTTTAGTAAGGAATGGGCATGGGCGAGAGTTGATAGAATGTGCGAGGGTTGATAGAATGGGCGAGGGTTGATAGAATGTGCGAGGGTTGATAGAATGGGTGAGGGTTGATAGAATGGGTGAGGGTTGATAGAATGGGCGAGGGTTGATAGAATGGGCGAGGGTTGATAGAATGGGCGAGGGTTGATAGATTGGGCGAGGGTTGATAGAATGGGCGAGGGTTGATAGAATGGGTGAGGGTTGATCGAATGGGTAAGGGTTGATAGAAAGGGTGAGGGTTGAGAGAAGGGGTGAGGGTTGATATAAGGGGTGAGGGTTGATAGAATGGTGAGGGTCCCTCACCATTCTATAAATTCTCGACCATTTACTTTATTTCCAATATTATAAAGCAATCATTAAAGCATTTAACTCTGGTCTAGGTGCGAAGCTCGTTGGAGGAGAAGTTAGGTGCCAAGCTAACGAAATTCAAACCTCTGGAGTACAAAAAACAAATTGTGTCGGGTTTTATGTACTTCATAAAGGTAGCTACAGGATTATTAATAAAGTGTCATGTTCATTAATTAAAGCATATTTTCGGGTAACTGCACTAATAATGTGAATTGAATGATACGGTTTGAATTAAATTGGGAGCTTTAATGCATGAAGTCTATAGATCTGGTGATTTTTGCTCTAAAGTAATCATAATTTCCAGTCTAAACTTTAGCCACGCTTTAATAACGTTTCCCTTTTCTATTCTAAAAAATCCTAAAGCGTGTACTGTAAGTCATAATAATATGTTAATTCAATTGGTTATTCATCATATTACATAGTTTTCCGAAACCCTCACCATTTCGCAGGTCCGGGTACAAGTGGCTGGTAATGACACGCCTTCATACATCCACCTCAAAGTCTACGTGCCACATAAGTTTGCCAACAAACCACCGTCCCTTATGGGCTACCTCACCGACAAAACAGATGGGGATAAAATAGAAATCTTCTAGAAGAAATGTGTGGAGTACCTAAGTTGTCTCTTATTCAATGATTTTATGTTCAATTCAGGTACAACCTTGATAAAGTTTAATGACAAAAAGGATTTTTCTTATTCCGAACAAAAGTTTCGATATTCAGTCATCTATTTGGGCTTTGGATTTCAAGAATGAGATTGTGTTTTGAGTCATTACTACAGCGTCATATTTTCAATTGTCGCAAACAAATTGTTTCATTGTTGAATAAGTAATTGATAACCGCCAGAAATTTTATGAGTATACGCATATAACAGTGTATGAATTTATGATAATCAAGTAACGCTAGTTGATGGGAGTTGATAAGTTCCTGTATCCATCAAATAAAATATGATGATAAGATACCCCCATATCATGTTGAAGAATTTATCTAAACCCTGAAGTGGTTTCCGTTAAAACTTCTAATATTACTCAATGATTGCTGATAATATTGTGCAAAGTTAATATGAAAGAACCAATACTATAGCATGTAGCAATTGTTTACCAACACTTCCATGTAACACGTGACTCTTTTAACTATAAAAAGTGCCATGGACCACATCGAATTGAGTTTATTTGCTCGCGTTTTAATGAAACTTTAATCCATCAACATGTTCACCCATTGCTAAAATGACTTGATCTTTATGTTCAATAATCTTTTGAATTCGATGCGTCGGTGATGTTACGTTCTTGAAAACTTGAAGTTCGGTGAGCTTCAGATTCGACCAATCAGCTCACGTTAAGTGTACGATACTGTGCTTTGATTGGTCGATTAAGGAGGTGCTTTGGGTAAACTCATGTTAACTGCCAGCTGTAATATCGGATATCAGCCGCATAATAGAATGGATAATTTTCTGCTCAGGGAAGTTAAATCGAAAAGTTTGTTTCACTCCGCTGAGCCAAGAAGCGAATACTGAAATAACATGTTACTGCAAACTACTTTTCTTTTGTCGTTATATAGCAATACAGAGATTGACCAATTGTAATTTACTCAAGGCGTAAATAGTAAATACCAGATAATCACGTGATGTGATTGCCTCCAGCTTCGGTGAGGTTGACCCGACTCTTTCCTTGATTGTGCGTCGAATTGAAAGCCAATGAAAACCCGAGAATTGAGTCCGGTGACCCGCACCGAGGCCAAAACCACTCAATTCGTAAATGCGTAAGGCGTGAGTTCAATCATCCTTGGTAAGTTAGTTCATCACCTGTTACTGATTGTGGTGTGACGTTTCGAGCCTTAAAACTAGAGGCAGTTGTGCCGGAGTTAATAAGATAGTAAAAGTCTGCCCTGAAGACTTCCTTCTTCACTTAAAGCTTTGATATCTTTGTAATTTTGTAGTGGTACCCTTGCCTTAGAGTATGAAAGATAGACGAACTGCGGCTATGGTTATCATTCTCTGAATCTCTGATTTGCATTAGTACAGTTTTATGAAAAAAGTATCTCTTCACATAATATTTGTAATATTAAGAGCGGTGTAACGCATGTAACGTAACAGCCGTGATTAGTTTTGTGCAAATCCCTGCTCTTCCTTGGTCCTATAATTCTTTCCATTGAACAATTAAACCAAAATCTGAAAACTCTGAATTGGAAAACTAAAATTAGCTCTTCTCTCTTAAATAACAGTACATAACATACGAAACAACAATGATACTGTAAAGACACATGCAATTTCATCGTTCTTGTTTACAAGTACACTTCCATAACGTGAGACGCTCTTAACTGCACGCCCATAACCGGCCATAACTACACCAAGGCAGCAAATTGAGTTTATTTCACTTTTAAGACTCTTCATCTATATCAATATCATCTCATTGCTCAAATTGACTTTATTCAATTATTTTTAGGCGTTTGATGTTAAATGACGTAATACTACTCTCAGTTTATAAATAAGTACGTCTATCTTGAGTTTTGACCAGCCAGTGGATATTGTTTAAGTGTATGATGAAAAGCTGTGGTTAAATTAACATGACGATCCGCCTATACTCGCAAATATATTTTGATATATATTTTGATATATTTATCTGATCTCCCCACCGTATCAGGATGTTACTTGTTGTCTTGGTGGGCCTACTGGCGCCGCTCCCTGCTGCAAGTAAGTGTTGAGCAAGCTGTAAACAGTGAAACTGTAAGACAAGCGATAGCGTAGATGTTGTCAGTTCTGAGAACGCCTTCTGAAATTTCCACATGATCACCATTTTGACAACTTACATCCATTATCTACGTACGTAGATGACACCGCGTGTCTCGGAAATTAATGCTTTATTATTTCACAAAGAGGTGACAGCCACCAGGTAACGAGGGTTTCAGGTTCATAATCTCCAGAGCTTGGTGTAAGATGGTGTCGGAAGTACTATTAACGTCCTCTATTGAGTAATATGATGATGGGCAAGTTGGTGTTAAAGGCCTCTATTGAGTAAAATGGTGTCAGAGCAAACTGCCAAACTAGTGTCAAAGGCCTCTATTGAGTAAAATGGTGTCAGAGCAAACTGGTGTCAAAGACCTCTATTGAGTAAGATGGTGTCAGAGCAATCTGGTGTCAAAGGCCTCTATAGAGTAAAATGGTATCAGAGCAAACTGGTGTCAAAGACCTCTATTGAGTAAGATTGAGTCAGAGCAAACTGGTGTCAAAGGCTTCAATTGAGAAAGATGGCTACAAAGTACAAACTCAAAGCAAACTGATGCCAAGGTCCTCTATCCTTCTATGTAGTAAATCATTGAAGTACTCCATATGAAAGTATGTTAGTATGAAGGTATGTTAGTATTGATATCAATTGACAATGTCAGTATCATGCAAATCACACTGTTATTCCGTATTTCTGCTGCAAGTCAGCATACTGGCCGTATAGTGGGTGGGCTTTCCCCGGAAGCAAAAGAAATAACCGAAACAAGTGGAAGTGAAGTCCGAGAAATTGCCAATGAGGTGATGTTTTTTGCTCACGGTATTAATTATATCTTTCTTATCTACCTCTTTCATATTATGTTTAGCTTCGCTGCATTTTATTGGCTACTTAGAAGCTTAAATATTGTGTCTGTCATTCGAACGCATCCTCCTCCACTTCTACTCTTCCACTATATGCAATTCCTACTTTCATTAGTCTCTCCATGTTGATCGTAGAGTAATCCATATTTATTAAACTTAATTCGCAGCTTACTAACTTACCCGTAGGATCTTTCTCATGCCATTAACCAATCAGTGCACGAGTTTGCAATAAACTCGGGCTCTGATTGGTGAATGTCAGATGGATCTGTGGGTAAACTAATACGCCGTCCTATGGTATCATTATCATTGTTGTTCTCGGTACGTTGTTCTAGGTAGGTTGTTCTAGGTATCATTATCATTGTTGTTCTAGGTACGTTGTTCTAGACCGTACGTTGTTCTAGGTATCATTATAATTGTTGTTCTAAGTAAGTTGTTCTAGGTAGGTTGTTCTAGGTATCATTATCATTGTTGTTCTAAGTACGTTGTTCTAGGTAGGTTGTTCTAGGTATCTGATTATAATTGTTGCTCTAGGTAGGTTGTTCTAGGTAGGTTGTTCTAGGTAGGTTGCTCTTGGTATCATTATCATTGTTGTTCTAGGTACGCGGCACCTTGGAGGCAGCCCTGATGGTTACACTGACGGAGTTTGAACCTCTGGAGTACAAGACACAAGTTGTCGCGGGCACTAACTACTTAATCAAGGTGAGTTGTTTAGCTGTACTAAGTGCAATTTTCATTCAGAAACCCCATCAAAGATATCCTATGAACTTATGAAGCTCAACTCTCTGGTTTGAAAAGAAAAAGATCTTACCTTAAAATCGACGAAAAGTAGATAACGCTGCCAAATAATCCATATCCTTTATTTATTGTCAACAGCATCTAAAAATAGAGTCAACAGATTGGGTGTGATTTGTAATTTCATCATTTTCTCTCTGTTTCAGGTGCGAGTAAAAGCTGAGAATGACTCGGAGCCCTCCTACGTCCACCTCAAAGTTTTCGTGCCGCTGCCCTACACGAACGAGGGTCCCTCTCTGGTGAACTTCGAAACCGACAAAGCAGTCGATGATGAAATCACATTCATAGGACACTGGTAGTTCGAATCAGTGCTCTTTTTCGTGTTTCGTTAAAAATTAACGTAGTTTGATATATAACCAATCTGAGTAATTAATTTCACTTTAAAAACTGAATTTTAATCTTCTAATCTTTTTGCTATGACAAAAATTTCAAAAGTTAATCTTAATTTGTTAATTTGTCAAATACGATTTCATTTGTTTACTTTTTTTTGAATCATTGATAATACGATTTCAGATTTTACAAGTAAGATTTCATTGTGAGCCATAATATTTCATCAATTACTGCACTTTCTTCAAAAGAATTGCTATCACTGATTACAGTTATGACAATGACAGCTTTCAATAGTATATAGATTGATAATATTTAATTCTTGTCAGTGTTCATTGGGAACTTGAAAATAATTATCAACTGACTCCACACAATAAAGCTAGCCTTACACGAGTATCCAATTAAATCATTTCAACTTAAACGCCTTCACAATTTATCAGATACAACTAAAGCAGTATAGTATAATGTACTAATGAAGCAAAGACCCCCTGTCATGTCTCTGACATATCTCCTGGACACAACATGACATTGTCAATATGACATTTACACGTGACTAGCTATGTATCACGTGTTTGTAGCTTTATAGTTGACTTGTTATGTCACATGACTCCATAGGAGCTCTATTGAATGGGGTGTGCCATAACTGGATGTTGAGTAACGGGGAGCACTATTCCTTTTCTGTTGTCTTTGTCTCTATTATCTATTGTAGGCTATAATATTGTAGGCTACACCCATAGCCCCTTGAAGCAAGATATTCATTTCCAGACACATCAAGTTATTAGGATTTAAGACTATTCAAGTGTTTAGAAATTTAGAAGCACTCATTGGCTTTGATAACTGTTAAGTTCACACTGTTCTGAATGTTTTACTGCTGCTGTCAATAATTGTTCATTTTGTGCGGTGCTTTTTAATTATATCTGCTTAGCTTATACTGCATTAGTGTATTGTATATTACAAGTCGATAATTCAAATTTTAACAGTTGAACCTATGTAGTATTCCATTTCGATGATGCAAATGTTAACACTTAGTAAAGTTACCTTTAAATACTAGCTTGAATATGCCTTCAAGGCTGCTAAAGAATAACCAGAAGTGGCAAGGAAAGGTACGGAACCGTATTGGAGCTATCATTACACAACTAATGTCACTTAAACAGATGGACCCTAATCTATATCCCCTCCAGTTATAACGAATAGGCAAGCCTTTTGAGCATTTCGTGCCCCTGGGACATGGCTATAATGCCCTTAAATTTCATTGTGTAAAATACTTAAAAGCAACATGTTTAAGGTAGTTGTTAAGACCTAGGTGCCTATTATTCCATTTCGATAACTTAACAGCTGTTTAGCTTAAATATACGCTCACTGTTGCTAAAGAATAATCAGAAGTTTTAAGGAAGTTTACTGAGCTACCATTACACACCTTATAACACTACTGAAAGAATAATCAGAAGTTTCAAGGAAGTATACTGACCTACCATTACACACCTTATTACATCCCTCAAACAGATGTACTCAATAACCCGCCCCTTGTTAACGAATAGACAAGCGACACGTGTCCCTCTCTCATTATTTAGTTACTCTTCTCTCTCTCTCACAGACTCTAGGTCTCTAGGGTACTGACACATGGTATTAATTAGCACTATGCTGTGTAGGAGGAACAATAGGTGGCAAAGAGTGACGTCATTATCAGGGGATAATGTGGTGATTTGGTGACCAGGAACTTTTAACTTTTTGTGAAGAAATGTCAGAACTAGCATTGTTTTCTGACTTAAACTGACACACACTTGCTTATACATTGTTTCAACCATAGGCATATTCAGTAGATTTAGGCTCATTTTGGAGGTTTCACATTTCGCTCCGTTCGTTTCACGATACTTTGTGACATATCACTGTTTCTGACTCTGATTTCTGTACGCAAGGAAAACATGCGTGTAGTCATGGTTATCAGATCACTATTCTGTCTGCTACTGGTGTGCCAAGGTGAGATGTATACCACTGATATCATTGTCAAATGTGAAAATTATTGTTTGACCCTGATCAATATAACCATAGTTCGATATTCACACTTAAATGAACTATGATTAATTCAGTTTTTGAAGCATGGTGCCAATTTTCTCAAGGCCTGTGAACTACGGAAACTCACAATGATGACATGGTTTCATTTTTATACAGCAAGTTTTAGTTAATGCCGTTAGCAAATTCGATAAAAACTAATTGCCATATTTACGTTAGTATCGCGTTTTCTAACTAACCATCTAACTGAGTGGCAGACATGCAGGGAACCCGAATGCCAGGTGGGACTGGGGACTTGAAGCCTGTAGACGACACGATCAAGAAAATATGTGAAGAGGTACGCTGATAGCAGTCGGCAATAGCAAGTTCTTAGCTCTGTTATTTTTGTGTGGTTCCGATAGTGTGTAAACCTAGAATGTTCTTCACAGCTTGTAGGCCTCACTTCAGATTAGTGAGGAGAAATGTTAATTTTACATGACAAACCTTTTCCAAATTATGTCCTCATATCACTCTTTCCACCTTCCCAAATCACACCTTCAGTCAGTACTCACAATCCTGAACTCTCCCCGAAGGTACGCTCTGCCGTGGAAAGCAAGACTAACAGTAAATACGATGAGTTTGAACCGGTCTCCTACCGTACTCAAGTGGTTGCCGGAACTAACTACTTCGTTAAGGTAGGTACCAATGAGGGATGACGAAAACCGGCGACGAATCGGCGCTGAAAAAAACCCTATGGGCGCCGATTCGGGCTTATCGGCGCCGAATCGGCGATTTGCATAAGTGGGATTGTGCCATTATTCAGGTATCTTTTAAGATAGGTACTCTTATGTATTTTTATTCAAGTAGCTGAATCATTGAAGAAGCTTTTCTGCTATCGCTTTCTCCGAACTTCCTCTTTTCTCTGTAATACAGCTGTAATTCGAGATTGTACGTATGACATAGTGAATAAAGGCATACCTACACCACCTCAAATTATCGTCCCCCCCATAACTTCCTATTGCGTTTCATGTTACATTCCCTACTCACTGTTTTAGGTACCACATCAGATCCATAACACAAAATAAGTAAAATATAATACACCTGTTTCATTCTTATATTAATTGATTTTAATCATTTTTGTCACTTGAAGTAAAGTCTGTGAAGATTCAATTATAGTTTTCTGCGGTCTGCCGAATACATGAAGTGATAACACTTGGAGTGACAAACCGGTGCAAGTAACAGAACTGTAGATCAACTTATACTGATTATATCGGTTTCAAACACTCATCTCACTTTACACCCGTCCGTGCTTTATCGTCCCACTGTTTCACTACAGTTCCCTTACTACAGTCCCCCGTACTCTAGTCCATCGCACTATAGTCCATCGTACTACAGTCCCCCGTACTACAGTCCCCCGTACTACAGTCCCCCGTACTACAGTCCCCCGTACTACAGTCCCACGTACTACAGTCCCCCGTACTACAGTCCCCCGTACTACAGTCCCCCGTACTATAGTCCATCGTACTACAGTCCATCGTACTACAATCCCCCGTACTACAGTGCCCCGTACTACAATCCCCCGTGCTACAGTCCCCCGTACTATAGTCCATCGTACTACAGTCCATCGTACTAAAGTCCCCCGTACTACAGTCCCCCGTGCCACAGTCCCCCGTACTACAGTTAACAGTCCCCCGTACTACAGTCCCCCGTACTACAACCCCCCGTACTTCAGTCCATCGTACTACAGTCCCCTCTGATTCCAGGTGAAGGTGAGGTCTGCGGACGACTCGCACGTCCACCTCAGAGTGTTCCAAGGTCTACCTCACACGGGCGGCAAGTTGGAACTCCACTCAGCTCACGCAAACAAGAAGTCTCATGACGAATTGGTGTACTTCGATAGGGATGAGTTGTAGAGCTTTGGGAGGAGAGACACTTGTTTGCGATATATGCCCAATTATCTTGCGTGTCGTTGTTTTTAATATCTTCATGTAGATAAGATACTTTCATGTCTGATTTGTGTTAAGTCTGTTTAATGGAAAGCAATAGGCAATAGCGTGTACAAATAGTACCAGTAGGTATATAGACTTCCATTTCTTCAATCGCGTTCCAAGTATTATATTTTAGTATTTTCCATGTCTGATGTAGTTTCAACTGTATATTGTTTATGTGATTACAGTTCATCAATTTGTTAACAGTTTACAGGCTTCAGCGAACTTATTTAAGTGATTACTGATAGGTAAAAAGACAGTCAACTATGAACTATCTTTTTAGATATAATGTTTAATTTTTTAGTAATCCTGTTTTTGATCAATTAAGTAAAACTTGTAATTTCTGTTCGTTACCCATACATTATTCAAATTCCTTGTCTCAGTACTTACCATACACAGTACATTCTATCAGTGTTCTAATTCTGTTATTGATAATGAAAGAATAATTGAGTCGGAGAGTTCTGTTGCTACAGAAAAGACGGTATTTGTACTACGAAGAAGTAATTGGACCTAATTTCCAAATTTGGTGCGGCGGACGCGGCCGTCAAATTATTTTCAGCTACACATCTGTGCGCAAAAAACTCGTCACGTACGTACGTTTTGCGCGATGAACCGATTTTACTTAAATCGAAAATTACATTTATTTTGGGCTATAGCCCGTAGACCAATCTTTCTACAGCCGGAAACTCCCGAATTTAACACATAAGTGATAAGATGCCATTCACTACAAGTTTAGGGTAGAAAGCATTGATGGATGAATTGGTCTGGGAGCGTAGCAACAATTAAAGCGCGAATTATATGTCGCGCGCAGCATAAATTACAAGGTCTGTTGCAACGTTTTGATTTTAGAAAGTCCATGCGCGTTCCGTTTTTGATTTAAAAATTCAAATTGCGAATAAATTTGTGACAGGAGAAGTCTCAATTGTGAAAACGGACATCGGGTCAATTCCTTCGTAAGATAATAATATGTATGACATCAGGTGAGTGGACAAAAGGGGAGGGGGGGGGGAGGGGCTTTCTCGGTGAAGCGTACAGTTCCTGTATTCAGGACAACTGATCACCATGTTAAATTTCAATGGAGGTAACATATCCCTTGTCAGAGAAACATTAACTAGGTAAGCGTAGGTGAAATATTTACTTGGCAGTCTTGTAGGATGTCGATTGACAAACTTATTTAGGCCATGGTCCTACTCATTCCTCGAACTCCCCTTCTTCACTGAACTACTAAAGCTTTAGCCTTTGACTTACAAGGTTTCAAACGATGAAACTCTTTACCCAGTGGAGAACGTTAGGGATCTTGGCGTTCAGGTATCAAGTGTTTTGAGTTAGTCCAGAAACATCGCAACCACCGTGTCAAAAGCTAGAAGCACGCTATTATGGGTTTTCAGTGCCTTCAAACTCGAGACAGTATGGTCATGACTACCATGTCTAACTCACTGCTTCACTGGTGAGGAGTACAATAGAGTACTGCTGTCCCCTGTTAAACCCTAGCAAGGTCGCTGAGATCCAGCTTCTAGGAGGGGTACAAAGAACTTTCATTAGTCGTGTAGCTAGTCTACGTCATCTCAACTATTGGGAAAGACTGGCTAAGCTAAAGCTGATGTCATTGCAACGCAGAAGAGAAAGGTATATCATTCTGATGATGTGGAAGATTCTGCATAACGTTTTCTGTGGAATCGAATTCAAGGAGTCATTGAGGCAAGCCCTCATACCTTCTCCGTCTGAGCTCAGTAAGTAATCAGACACTTTATGACAGATCATTCGCAGTCCAAGGAACGGAACTGTGGAACACAATACCGGGCGTAGTTTAAGCAGCTGAAACATATGATTCGCTTAAAATCAATTTTTCGAGTTTGATACCGGACAACCCACTAGTCGCTGGCTACAGCTGCAATTGGCCAAACTCTCTGGTAGACTACTCACCAGCGCGGTGGTCGGACCTTTGATAACCTTTTCGACTCTCGGATAAACTCTACCAAATTATCAAGTGAGTTACAGTATAACTGTATGCTTATTCTTAATTCTATTGCAATTTGTACACACTATCTACTTAATAATCCACATAGCACAATGTTTAACTCTATAGATATCTAAAATCTATAAAAGAGATAGGACGGCACATTTTTATGTTTTTAATACATCAATAGAATGTAGACAGCAAGACATACGACATACAGTACCTTGTGTTGAGAGGTTTAATAAACATAACACGTATTCCAATTAAGTTTAACATCAGGTGAATGTGTTATCAGGCTGAATGTGTCAATGAAGTGATAATCCAATAGTTCTTATTAAGTATTGTACCTTCTATTGTACAATATGTACACTGCATGATGTTACTGTTCTTTATGCTTCTCCCTGCTACTGGATGTTCTGCTATCAAATTACCTATTTCTATTTCCTTAAAATATATGTACCTATATCATCTTTAAATGGTGATTGGTTCATCAGTTTTTAAAAGAATAAACGCAACAAATCTGGAGTTAAGATACGTTTGTTGGTCCACACGAATTAAAAGAATTAAGCGTGATTAAATAGAGGAGAAGATGACATTGTTACTGATTCAGCTAAGACACCAACCTTTCATAAATTGTATTTAAACCTTTAAACTTTTAAAGAAACAGTGATCATATTGCAGCACTTCTGTGCTGTAGTGTGAAGATAAAAATACAGTAATTTTGCGTGTGTCGAAAGTATTTCTTATTGTTTGCATAGTTGATAACATTACATGTAACACAATACCTTCTTACATCGCGGCTGATGATTAATGGTTATTCACTGATAAGATTACGAGTAAATAATCGAGTTCTTCGAGAAAACAGCAACAGAGGACTGCCACGTGAACCTCCGGAGTTTAATCCATACCCTTTCAGGGACCAACCCGTAGCTATACTCCAATCGGAGTCGGAGCATTTATCAGTTTTCTTCATTGCTATTTATCAGTTTTCTTGTGCGTGTTAAATATGCAGCTCTCTTATCAGTAAACTGCTACTTGATCGCACTCAGCTCAACCATTAACCTTTGTACACGACTGTGTACAATTTCAAAGATCTACATTATGGATTTCTCATTGGAAAGCCTGTACAGCGTGGAGAGGGACGTGGATTCAGTGTTCGGCGCTGTCTTTGGTGTGAACTGGAGTGACGTAAGCAAGTCTACGGTGACAAAGCTTGACAAGGGGACTCTTTCTAATCTTGTTTTGTCAGCTGTGAGCGTACTGGGACGAAGCAAGGGAATTCTGCGGTCAGCCGCTGTTTGTGTTGAAGGACTGAAACAGGATCAGATCGAGAATCAGAAAACATTGCTGAAGATCCAAGATGATTTACTGAAGAGTAAGACTGAACAAGTTGAGGCCGTGCAGAAGACTGTGGAGACAGAAATCAGGAGTTTCAGCGATGTAGTCAAGCAGGGATGTGAAGGAAAGGCAGCATCAACGCAGGTCATCAAAGCTGCTGTGAAATCTGCTGTTTTGGAGGATGACAGGAAACGCTCACTGATGGTATTTGGACTTGGAGAGGGCCCCGATGAAGCACTGCAGAGCAAAGTGGACGATATGCTGAGGGTCAGTTGCGGGTTATCGAAGCCTTCTGTAAGTGACTGCTACCGTGTTGGGGAAGTCAAGGAAGGAGCAGAGCGCCCTATCAAAGTTCTGCTCAACAGCAGTGAAGCAGCAGCTCGGGCGTTGAGGAACGCGAGGGTGTTGAGAGGGACGACAAGATTCAAGAAGGTCTACGTGTCTCCTGACAGGAGCCGTGAGGAGCGGGAACAGAGGAGAGCTCTGGTGGCACAGATCAAGGAGAAGATCAGCAGCGAACCGGGGCAGTACCACTACATCAAGAATGGGACAGTGTGCAGCCGAGAGAAGCAGCAGCCACCATCGTCACACTCATCTGCTACTGCTTCGAATTCATCTAACTTGCGGGCGACTGCTCCGGCCTTCGCATCGACACCTGTGTCCCAGCGTCCTTCCCGCGCTGGAAGGAAATAACTCAGACTGCCCAACGTCTTGCGCGCATACGAAACCCTGGGTGTTTCAAGTCGTTGTTTTCTGTTTTTGAGTGCTACATGTGTGTGCTATTTTATTACTTCAGCAGCAATGGGGCTACTTTTGTACTATGAACACATGCCTTGATTGGTATCTCAATGTGCTTGTGGCTTGTTTTTGAATTTTTATGGATTTATTATATTTCATTTATTTCGGCACATTGCCAGCCCCACCGTGGGTTTTTTTCAAACAAAAAGCACTTGTCTGCGGGCACGGGGTGCTAGGTTTGGTCTAGCTCTAATCCAAGTCTGGACCTTGATTGGTCTCGTGTCCCCGGGCACGGGTCGCTCGGTTCGGTCTAACTCTTATCCGAGTTTTACCGTGCTTAGTGTATACAAAACAAAACACCTCCGGAGTTTGACGCTGAATAAAACGAACTGACTATTATTTTCAAAATCATCGGGCATGAACCCCATCCCCAAACAGTTGTGTGTAACACGGGGAAGCAGCCAACTTTGATATTATTGTCGATAATACTCGACCCAGGATTTGTTTAATTGTATTACCGGCCTAGTTCAGCTTGGTGAAATGAACAGAGCGAAAAATTGTTTGTGAGCCATCAAGCGTGAATTTTCGCCGCAAATATTTGATGCTGCACGCTGCCATCCTAGTCCCTACCCACAAAAGCACGAACGTTTATTGTCACCTTGCTCCTGAGGAGAATTATCATTGCTCCTTCAAAGCATTTTTGCGCACCACATACAGAAGTTTAAACTTTTTAAATAGATAAAAATACGAATTTGATCCACGGGATTGTGATAATGAACTCTGGCCTGTATCCCAATTTACCCTTTCCCCGCAAGTTCTTTATAAATGACGTCAATTCTTTCTTAAGTTCGCATCATCGCAAATTGCAATAGGGATAAAACAAAATGAGTCGACAATTGCTGTCGGTATGAAATAAAATAACATGATATCATGTATGCATAAATCTTTTAGAATCATTATATCTGCTCCAATGTGATCCAAGTCATTATCTATAAAATTCTGTCTAAATTTAAGTATACACAATTTTACCTAATCATATATTTTCATACTATGACGTTCTTAACCTCAGTTAAAATCCTTTGAATGTCTACATTAAGAATATCTTAACATCAAAATACTGAAACATAATTCCGTAACATCGTATTTCAATCTAGTTAGTTTGTTATTTAATAAGTCGGTTATCAATGATTATCATAAATATTAAATGTTGTCAATAACTATGACTATAATTGTCTATTACCTATACAACATTATCCTTTACCTTGAGGCCTTACGAGTAAAAATTGAAAGCACTGAATTCAAACCATAACTTTAAAAGATGAACAAAATATGTTAAAATTCGGAACTATAATAAAATATAGAATTGAAAACGCAAAGAAAAAACTACATTATCAACATTATTACATATCTTAACCATATTCTGTTAATAAGATCTGACGAGGGAATTGGCACCACCAAGAACCAGTGAAATGTGCGAAGGATGGGGCATCACTTTTTCTCGTTGGGTTTCTGGGTGGCACTACGCTTATTCCACATGAGCGTATTCTGGAGTCCATTGAACCAGTCCGGCATGGAACCTTCCTTGTCTATACATGGGATGGGGTATTCTGAGGCACTTATCTCAACCCTGAGAGAGAGTGTTATTAGGAGATACAGACAGAGGAAAGGAAGGGGATGGGGTATTCTGAGGCACTTATCTCAACCCTGAGAGAGAGTGTTATTAGGAGATACAGACAGAGGGAAGGAAGGGGATGGGGTATTCTGAGGTGATTATGTCAACCCTGAGAGAGTGTTATTAGGAGATACAGACAGAGGGAAGGAAGGGGATGGGGTATTCTGAGGCACTTATCTCAACCCTGAGAGAGAGTGTTATTAGGAGATACAGACAGAGGGAAGGAAGGGGATGGGGTATTCTGAGGCACTTATCTCAACCCTGAGGATGGGGAGTATTCTGTTATCTAGGAGAGAGAGTGTTGAGGGAAGGAAGAGGATGGGGGTATTCTGAGGGCACTTATCTCAACCCTGAGAGAGTGTTATTAGGAGATTTTTTTTTTTTTTTTTTTTTTTTTTTTGGTTGATGACAATTAATTTACCCCTTTCTTTTCCTGTTCTTAATTTGGGATGAAGTTTGGCACTTGGGCTTTTTGGATAACTTTGTATTGTCAGATGTTGTCTGGTCCTCTAAAATATGTTTCAGATGACGTCGGACAATTTATGTACCCCCTTTGTTTCCTTACAATTTATTTCCCCTTTACCAGAAATTGAACTTTTTGCATCCTTAGGTATCTATTGAAGTGAGTTTGTTGTTTTGAAGTATGGAAAAACAAATCCAGTTAGCGTCTTAGCGCCTTTCTAATCTAGAAAACCAATTATCTGTCAGCAGACAGTTAGTGATCACCAATTGCATCCTTTCCCCTTCCTTTTCTAAGTGTCTTTTGACAGTGCCCATTGTGTTGAATTTTAGAGAGTTATCCAATGCGGAAAGGAGTACCACTTATCTGGAGAGCCGCTGACAATTTCTAGAGCTGGCAGACAGAGAATTCTGATTACGATGGCTGGAACAAGAGAAAGGGTTCTGGTCAAAGAGGAAGCACATACCAATTAAAGAAAAACCAACATAATAAGGCATTTATTAGGTGATAGTGATGATCATGTTGAGAGTAAGGACAGCCTGTTATTTAATAATGAGGAGGTTTTTCACGAGAATTCTTTGCTATAAGTTCAAAATAATCTAAATAAAAGTCTCCACTACTTTATCTATTTCAAGATGGGCCGACTCCTATGAGAAAACTTCATTAGGTAGAAAAATAGGAGGTATCTATAAAGTAGGAAGAACGGCATGCAAAAGCTCAAATCAGCAGATGACCAAAAGCTGTTTGTTTTTGATTTGTGTGTTTGTTTTTTTGTTGTTTTTTTGTTGTTTCCACTGTATTTCCTTAATTTCTTTTTGGTATACTCGTTGAAACTGGTAGTCTTAGCAATCAGTGCGATTTCTTCTTCGAGGCTTCAATTGTCAACTGAGGTCAATGCTTCTGTGATGTCTAAGAGAATCAATCTGGTCCTTCGTTGTTTTTGTTTCATTCAAAAAGACCGTAGCATATTTCTCAAGCTACCATGGGTGCCCATTCGTCATTCATGTTCAGGCACATCCATGGGGGAGACTACCAGTATAGTTTTCTGTCGTTGTTATTATAATTCTTAAGTGTTTTCCGAATAATCTTCTGAATTAATTGGAAAATACTACCAATTGACTTAGCTGATTGAAAAAGATAAGAAGGTAAAGCTTACCGCCGATGTTTAGAATATCACGCCAATGCAACCCCCGCATATCATTATCATGAAGATGCTGAAAAAAAACGCTATAAATGCCCAATATAGTTAATCAAAAATACTGCGCCATTGCGCCCATCATGAAGATGCCCTATGAAATGCCCAATGAAATACTGCGCCATTGGTGCCCATCATGAGGATGCCCTATAAATGCCCAATGAAATACTGCGCCATTGCGCCCATCATGAGGATGCCCTATAAATGCCCAATGAAATACTGCACCATTGCGCCCATCATGAGGATGCCCTATAAATGCCTTAATGAAATACTGCGCCATTGCGCCCATCATGAGGATGCCCTATAAATGCCTTAATGAAATACACCATTGCGCCCAAACTATAAATGCCCACTGCGCCCATCATGAGGATGCCCTATATATATAAATGCCCAATGAAATACTGCGCCATTGCGCCCATCATGAGGATGCCCTATAAATGCCCAATGAAATACTGTGCCATTGCGCCCATCATGAGGATGCCCTATAAATGCCCACGAAATACTGCGCCATTGCGCCCATCATGAGGATGCCCTATAAATGCCCAATGAACAGCTCGCGCCATTGCGCCCATCATGAGGATGCCCTATAAATGCCCAATGAAATACTGCGCCATTGGTGCCCATCATGAGGATGCCCTATAAATTCCCAATATAGTTAATCAATGAAATACTGCACCATTGCGCCCATCATGAGGATGCCCTATAAATGCCCGATGAAATACTGCGCCATTGCGCCCATCATGAGGATGCCCTATATATATATAAATGCCCAATGAAATACTGCGCCATTGCGCCCATCATGAGGATGCTCTATAAATGCCCAATGAAATACTGCACCATTGCGCCCATCATGAGGATGCCCTATAAATGCCCAATGAAATACTGCGCCATTGCGCCCATCGTGAAGATGCCCTATACATGCCCAGTATAGTTAATCAATGAAATACTGCGCCATTGCGCCCATCATGAGGAGTAACGGTACAGATCAATATTAAGCAATGCTAGTTGAAGATAAATTGGCAAAACTAGTCGGGAAAAAGGCTACACCTGCATATATCTCCATCATAAGCAGTATTATGAATGACAGAGCTATTCGAGGTAAAATACCCTACCAGTTCCTTACAAATCTACCCGTACACCCATAATCATTAGAGTGGAAGAATGTTAAAGAGATAATTAAAATTAGCCTGCCAAAAAGAAGTACTGCAACAATGTGCCCATCGTGAAGAGTATTCTAAGGTAAAGATAAAATTTCCATAAGAAAATGGCGATGATTTAAGTAAAAGATACTTTTAAACGTAGCGAGCCATGAAAATAGTGTTGCGTCGATGGTAAACTTGAGGCTAAAGAATTATGACTGATTATAAAAAGCAACAGATAGTAACATGCGCTTATACGCCCGTTACGGAGGATTGTACTGGATTAAAAGAAATTAACTACCCTGAGTCTTACGCATAAGAATAGCTTTGGTAGTTCGGACAAGAAAAATGAGTGAATAAACGATTTTACTGTCTGATGTAATGAATACTTTTCCGTCTATTAGCTTATTCCTAATAAGTTAGAAGAACTAGTGTGAATTAATGCTCCCGTCATGAAAATATAATTAATAGATTATTATTAAAGAAGATAGACAAAACTAGTCAACAAATGATACTTCGGCACCTAGTGGCAATAAAGTGGATACTCTAAATGAAGTAGAAAACTGGTATGTTAACAGGAAAGCAGGAAGTAGTTGATTCGTTGTACTTGTCGTCTGAATTTGATTGTACACAGTAGTTTTGAAAGTGGTAAAATAACATAAAATATCTAGCGCTGTAGTTGGAGATTATTTAGGTTATTGCGTGCATGGTAACCTGCAGGGCACATACTCGATAAAACTCAATCTCTGCTAACCCTTCCCAAAATTAATTATTCTGTACTAGGGGAAAATTGATTACTTCCGTCCTGGCCAGGACGGCAACGGGCAACCCCCCCCCACAGTAAGTGAGTACTAAGTGGATAAGAAAAATATTAAAAGAAAAAGAATAAGATAAGAAAATAAGAGGTAAAAAAATGCGTTAAAACACTCATCCTTTTCCTATTTGCTTTTCTTTAGTGGTCTTTCGGGATTTAAACCCATCAGCTGTTTTCCAAGGCTTGTCTTTGATCTTCTATATGTGTGACCAAACGAAATTCGTCTCAAACAAGCAACAGAAACAGCGTTTGATTTAAACACAAGGAAATAAATTAAAGGTTAATAAAGAAGTCCGTTAGTAAGGGGTAATTTTTTGAGAGGGTGAGTTGTTTTTTAAGAGTTACGGCCCTAAGATAGTGATAGTCGGAAGGGAAAAAGGAACGGTCTAGTTACTGTCTATTTTAGAGGGTGAGTTGTTTTTTAAGAGTTACGGCCCTAAGATAGTGATAGTCGGAAGGGAAAAAGGAACGGTCTAGTTACTGTCTATTTTAGAATGGAACTGGAAAAAGAATAGGAAATAATGATAAATGGAATAGATAAACGGTGCTGAAATATGAAAATAATAGAAAATGGGTGGAATAGGATTAAATTGGCTAAGATATGGAGAGGCACGGAAAAGAACACGAATAATAAACACTGGTAAGTTAAATGTCATACACGTGTGATCAATTTGCTCCTATATAAACAATGTCATTGAATTTCGAAAGCAAACTTAGTGCGCGGCTCAATTTTTTTTTTTTTTTTTTTTTTTTTAGAGAGTTACGGCCCTAAGATAGTGATAGTCGGAAGGAAAAAGGAACGGTCTAGTTACTGTCTATTTTAGAATGGAACTGGAAAAAGAATAGGAAATAATGATAAATGGAATAGATAAACGGTGCTGAAATATGAAAATAATAGAAAATGGGTGGAATAGGATTAAATTGGCTAAGATATGGAGAGGCACGGAAAAGAACACGAATAATAAACCTCATGGAACCGCTTTAGGAGATACAGACAGTGGGAAGGAAGGGGATGTGGTATTCTGAGGCACTTATCTCAACCCTGAGAGAGAGTGTTATTAGGAGATACAGACAGAGGGAAGGAAGGGGATGGGTTTTTCTGACTTTCTGGGGTGATTATGTCAACCCTGAGAGATGAACAGTGTTGTTAGGAGATACAAACATACAAACATACAAACAGTGGGAAGGAAATAAACATTGAGAAATAAACAGTAAAAAGGAAATATACACTGAGAAATTAACAGGAGATTCCTGACGGAGATGATTCCTGTCTTTTTAAGTACATTTATATTATATAAGGAGATTATGAGAAGGAAATTCTTAAATTTCGTGTATAACTTAAACAACCAGAAAGGGTTTCAGGACGCCAGGTTAAATTTCTAATTTATGGAGGGAACATACCCTCCATTTTTAAATGGGTTAATTAAGTAAACTGACGCCGACAACATGTCTGGCAGTCATGTAGGTTTCGGATTGTCACCCTTATTTTCAGGATGGTCCAACTAATTACAGACTTCAGTAACATGGTAGTAGATGCATATTCTATTGCTTTGTACACAGTACCTACACCATATTATTTAAACATTAACAAAATGTTTAAATAAGTAAATAGGATAGACACTGTGTTTAAATACTTCGTCGGGGTGTAAATTGCAGAATAATACCTTGCGTTGAGAGGATAATGTGCACAACATAATCATTAAGATTAGTTAAATTTTAAAACAATATCTTATTAATAAACAGATTATTAGTTAATACTTACTGCAATGAAAACATTGTGAATGTGAAATAAACCTGACGAAGTAATAATCAGCTTATATTGTACTAGGTGAACTGATTCTGGTCAATAGAACGAATCATTACACCGGTTTCATAATGGTCTTATGCCAGGCAATGAAGGTGTCGGGTCACGCGGTGCCATGTACACACGGTGCCATGTACAGACGGTGCCAGGTACAGACGGTGCCATGTACAGACGGTGCCATGTACAGACGGTGCCATGTACACACGGTGCCATGTACAGAAGGTGCCATGTACAGAAGGTGCCATGTACACACGGTGTCATGTACAGACGGTGTCGTGTACTCGTTTAATTCAATGATCCTTGATAACTTATGCTTCATTAAGTTTTGTGTTACCACCACATCGCTTTGTTTATCATAACAAGATTAAAATCACCAACAGTTCCGTCTAATATCTGTGACTACAGCTGATAACAAAATTGAATGAGATTTATCAGGGAATCCATAGAGTTCATAATATTGACTCAGCTTACACAACAACCTTTTATCTTTTTATTAACTGTATTAGCCCGAGAAACAGTAATTGTGCGTGTGTTGTAGTTTTATTGTTTGTTTAGTTGATGAGATTAATTGTAACACAAAACAATGTGATTGGTAACGTCAGTTGAGCTGATAAGATTACGAACACCGTGTAAACTATTATTATTATTATTATTATCATTATTATTATTATTATTTTTTGCCTACTAACCTTAAAGACATGGACTGATCAGGGTACAGCAATTCTGTACTGTGGTTAGTAGATAAAAATAATATAAGAATAGAGTTCTTTAAGAAAACACCAACAGAGGCTTGCCACGTATATCTTAAAGGTTTAAGGCTGATTGACGTGGCAACTGACATTTGCCACGTCACTAAACCCTTTGAAAATTATGATTCGTACTAGAATTCGTAGAAAATCAGCGCTTTTCAGAGATTTTTGAAAAGGAACGATATTCTATGAATTCTACAAATCATGATAATATAGTGAAGGTTTATTAAGTGACGTGGCAATGTTAACGACCACTGTAAGCAAATACGTAATAAACAAATGATGTTTATTTATGTTGATAGCAAAGCGTCAAATGTTCAGCCATGCGATGAAAAAACCACTTGTGGGACTTACACATGGTCTTTGGTGAAGTCTTGCCGGTGTCTGCCGTCGAAGGAAATGAGACCTGAGCCTCGGGCATCTTCGTGCAACTTACACTGAAAGAAAGTGGAAGTTTCGTGAAAGAAGGAATGAATTGTGTTATGTAGTGAAACTAGATCGCTGTTCGCACTGAGGAGTGAGGAACAAATTAGGAGTTATATTAATTGAACTTATGGAATCATCAAGTATTTGATATTAAGATCATAAGAGCATAATAATTTGAAATGAATAAACTCAGAGTTAGATTGAAGCATTTAAGAAAGCAGGCAATATAAGAAAGAAGGTAAAACAAGAATAATGGTGGACTTAGAATCAGTAGGTTTAAAGGAAGTTCGACAATATTCTAATATTAGAGTATCATGTAACACGGTCTTATAGCTGGCTTCAATGTTTCGCTGCGACTTCACCTGTCGTTAAGCATTACGTACCTACATTAAAATAGAACATTACTATTCTCGCTACATATACCACTGAAAGTTACGTAAATGAAATTCGCACAAACTTGCTACACTACAACTCTACAAGCATTCGAGACCACACTTAGCAACGTATATTGAATACATTTAACAGAAAATATAACTGAAAACTGCGAAGGCTTAATTCTGATTGAAACTTGGAGCAAGCATTGACGTTCTTTTGAACTGATACATAATTTCGGCAATTTTTCTAATCATATTATTTTGAGTTTCACTCAAAATGTGACAAAACCAAAATTGGAATTTTGAATCCGTCCCTTATTCAATAATCCACTTATTTCAAGTTTGTGGCCTGAATACGCTCTTTGGTGAAGGTACAAGCAGTCAAGCAGCTTGTCTTGAAAATAATACTTATTGACTTAGAAGGTGTTTAGACGTAATAGTTGGGGAGTGATTCATGAGGTAGAAAGAGTTTTATAGGAGAGTCTAAAATAACTAAGTGATTAATTAGTAATGTTAGAAAGGAAAGTAGGAATTAGGATCAGTTTGAATAACTATAAAGGCCTGGAACCATACCTTGAGGACGCAGTTGAGCGGCACCATGATCGGTCTGAAGGACAGCGAGTGCGGGCAGATGGGAGCTATAATGAAGCACGGGACTGAGGGCGCCACAATGCTGGCGCCAGTGGCGGCGGCGTACGCCGTGCTCCCCGTGGGAGTGGCAACAATCACACCTGGAGCAGAGGAATCTTACAGTGGTTAATAGGTTAATCTAACGGAGATAACAGAGGAATCTTGAAGTGGTCAATTTAAAGAGAAAACATAGGAATCTTACAGTGGTTAATTTAAAGGAGATAAGAGAGGAATCTTACATTCTTACAGTGGTTAATTTAAACTTTTAAAGGAGATAACAGAGGAATCTTACAGTGGTTAATTTAATTAAAGGAGATAAGAGAGGAATCTAGAAGTGGTTAATTTCAAGGAGATAAGAAAGGAATCTTACAGTGGTTAATTTAAAGGAGATAACACAGGAATCTTACAGTGGTTAATTCAAAGGAGATAACAGAGGAATCTTACAGTGATTAATTTAAAGGAGATAAGAGAGGAATCTTACAGTGGTTAATTTAAAGGAGATAACAGAGGAATCTTACAGTGGTTAATTTAAAGGAGATAACAGAGGAATCTTACAGTGGTTAATTCAACGGAGATAACGTCAGGGTGCTGTTATCTACAGGGCCCAGGGGTAGGTATTACATCTTAATTCGTGTTGTAAATTGTTGAGGGTAACTTTGCTTAATTGTGAAGGCTTTCTGAGAATCTCTCTCACTAAGTCACAAGATTTTTGAAATCATTATAACGCAGAAGTATATTTATTCTTTATAAAGCGACATAAGGCCGAGGTGCATACAGAAATACAGACTTGCAACTATTATCATATTCTGAAAATAAAAAGGTTTCGCAAACCGCTTTTTAATGCTTTATTTTTCAATAGGTCATGCTACACGTAATGCTAGTAGACTGAAAATCGAGCATCGCCGCAACAATAACTTCTTTACTCATATAGCTTGTTACATGGCACTATAGTGGTCACTTAAAAAGGTATGTATTATCGGCGGCAAATGCTGGTAGAAACCTACCATCCCCGATGACAGTGGTCACAAAGAAGTCATCGCAGTAGATGTCCACCATGCACACTCCAGAGTACAGACCTCTGTCTATCACAACTTCGTTTAGGACCTGGATAGTGGGTAATATCTTAGGTAATCAAGATCCTAATAATTTTACATAATGGCACAGTGGCACACGCCTTGAAACCTAATGGATACTAAAAAATGGTCGTTCTGATTTCTAATGAGTGTTGTGATGATGCGAGCATCGTCACAACACTGGGGCTCGCAAATTTAGTTCTTTGACGGTTTCAATAAAACCTTTCTACCAGCGATTTCAAACATATTCCTTATCCGAATAATAACACTGACTAGATTGAAGAACTTGTTGAACTATTGAGATTGTATATCATCCGTTCCTATTCACAGTCACCACTGGGGGGACTGATCATCAGACCCTGTTTAGAAAGCTAGAGCAGAGGACATATAATATCATCATCATGCTGGTCTCAGGGGGTAAAACTGGTTTGCCATGAGCAATTACTTAATTACTAAAAGTGTAATCTCTAATCACTTGATTAGACTGGTGAGCTGTTCGCAAATCACAGGCGGAAACAGTAGTATCAGGGCAAAGCACTACTATTCACGGAATTACACCAGTTATACACTACACATATACCAAGGATTTACTGTACATAGTACATATGTCCAATTCCACGACGATGTTTACCACAGGTCAAAAATTCAAGATGGACCTAAGGTGATGAAATTTTGTGTTTAGTTAGAAGAGATCTGTAACTTTCAGGAACAAAAAACCGTTTGTGAATAGTCCTCATCAGTTTTACGTGAGATTCAGTCAAACTTTGCTACAAATGTGCATTAATAACAGTCAATTTTGAGACTTTTTCGACCATATAATATCTTGACAAATGTGCAACTTGATGTGCTGCAAAACATTTGCGCATATTGTTTGGAACCCTAACAGCATTGTCGTGGTGTATTGGCTCTTAAGTACTTCAAATGAAGGAGATATTTCATTTTTAGTCTGTAGCTCAAACGTTGTGAATTACGTAACGGTATAGTACTAAAAGTTTTATTACTCCTGGACTATCAAGTCCTTTGTCTTGAAATTTTCATTTCAGGAGTTTAGTGGGTATATCTTGACACTGAGACAATTCGTTTTGCTCTATTTTTACCCCTGAATGAGATAAAGCTGATGTGAATTACGTAACGTTACGTAATTCACAAATTTCAAAGTATGCCATTTAATTTCAAAATGCCTCTATTCTGCAGCTATTAATATAAAATTGATTGGGATACGCTTCAAGTAACCAAAACTATCAATTTTGTATACATACTGTCATTCGTTGTCTAAGGCTGTCCAATTTAGCGGTTTTCAAAGATGCATCAGGGACAAGAAAGTCAACAAAACGATCGTTTTTACAGTTATCCATATCAATAACATGTCATTTTGAGACTTGAATGTATTTCAAACAATAAAAAGAGTTTGGCAGCGTTATGAGGTTATTATGAACAAAAATGACCAAAATCAGTTGTGAATTACGTAACAAATAATGTGAATTACGTAACGAAATGTTTCAAATTCATGATTTTTCAATACTTAGCACTCTAAATAATGAAAATCAGTGGCCTTTCACTAATCACAGTCGATATTTAATGAAAGTATGAAGAATTCGCCCCTTATAGGTTGTGATTGATGATTTCTGGTAATTCACATTTTTGAAGCATGATAATTCAATTTTAAATAAATAAATCTGTGATTCAAGCAATGCCTATGACTTATCTTCATTTGATGACAATCTGAAAACCAAAATGACACAATAAAGTGAAGCAAAATTACAATTGTGACGTAATGAATGTGTCTCTCGTGAATTACGTAACACAAAATTGTGAATTACGTAACAGGAGAAAAGTGCTTGGTACAGATCCAAAATAGGAACTAGTAAATAAGTGGTTATTTTTTCTGAACATTTACCCCCTAAGAGCTATGACTGGCACAATCAAAAGAGCACTGCATTTCTGTTTGAGCTGAAATACCCTATCAGATTTTCTTAGTGTGAAAGTATGATTTTAGCCCTGTGAATTACGTAACGCTTTTTTAAAACACTCTCACAAGAAACCCTTTGATCTCTAGAAATAATATTTCTATAGGATGTAGATAACTTCCTGAAGTATTGGATGAGCCAAAAAATGGGGTTCCTTGATGATAATTGTTGTAACTGTTGAGCAATTTTTGTCAAATATTAGACGTTTTTGTGAATTACGTAACGTGGAATTGGACATATACACAATCACCTTCCACGCACAGGTGTGTTTAGATCAAAATGAAGGGATGTGATTGAAAGCTTGGAAATACTTAAATAATATCCGAGACGAATAGCGACGTAACAAACTCATGACTAGAAATTAGAGTCTTATTTTCCAGGCTGTGTCCCAACTCCCAAAGTAATCGATGCATGAATCATTCCTCAATTCTAACTTTCTAATAATTCTGGTAAGTGTTAGTATGATTACAATAACCAATGATCGATCATAATGAATACTGTCATTGCAATCATCATAAAAGTTTTACAAAGCAATGCTCACGAATCACAAATCTTCAGGTATTTGTTTTCTACAAGTTTATATTCTTACTCAGCATCAAGACTCTGGTTTTTTATATAAACGCATAACATTGCTGTAATCACTATCCAAGCCAGTAGTAATTTCCATTTCAGCAATAGAAAATCAAAATGCAGCAAACTGTCGAACAAAAAAGTATGAGGTCATATCTTACATCGATTAGAATTTTTCTGTGGCCTCTCGGTAGCATGAGGGCCAGCTGAGGTCATTTTTTAGAAAATGGACAATATCTGCCGATGTGAATTCTGGATTCATGAATTGTTGCAGTTGTAAAAGGTAAAGTTTTAATAAGTTCCAATCAAATCAGTGCAACTTTACCCCGACAACTATGGGTTAAAACAGAGCCTTGATGAGAAAAAGCCAATCAAATGAAAACGTGGACTATCGCAATTAATAACTGAGAAGTGAAAAAGTAATCTAACACCTTTAGGTCACTCAAGCAGTATAGGTATCAAGTAATACCTACAAGGTACCTATGGCTTTACATATGGGATGGAGTGCTGACACATACTTTAAGTAACATAAGAGTATATTAGAATATAAGATGTGAATGTGAGGATATGAAAGCAGAAAGTAATATCACTTACTCACCCACTCACTTACTCACTCACTCACTCACTCACTCACTCACTCACTTACTCACTCACTCACTCACTCACTAACTCACTCACTCACTCACGCACTCACTCACCCACTCGCCCACTCACTCACTAACTAACTAACTAACTCACTCACTCACTTACTCACTCACTCACTCACTCACTCACTCACTCACTCACACACCCACACACTCACTCACTCACTCACTCACTCACTCACTCACTCACTCACTCACTCACTCACTCACACACTCACTCACTCACTCACCAACACACTCACTCATTACTAACTTGCACAGTGCACACTCACTCATTCACACATTACCTGGTGTGACTCTGGCATAGAGGGTTCATCCTCTTCCTCTCCTGTTTCTTTCCACAGGGTAGAATCCAGTCTGTTTCGCAGAGTAAACCCAAGTGTTCCTGAAGACGGTGGTAATATTCATGAATAATTAGTAAATTGACAGATGGACTGCGAGCTACCTCAAAATGCGTTGAAAGTTTTAATTTATTTGGCCTGGCCATAACATTTTCATGACCTCAGTCCAAAAAAGAGAAAAACTGGGAAACCGCCTACCAAGGTATTTCTTTACATATTGGCTATTTCGTTTGATCAATCAAAGGTTCGCATGAAATTGTTTGGCTGCCTTCCAATCATCATACTATCTAAGATAGCTATCTAAGCTATCTAATATACTCTTGTGCGATTCTTAAGTTAATGATATAATTATACCATTTAATTTTCTATTTCTGATCTATTTTTACGTTCTTGATCAAAAATGCAATTAAAATCATATGATTGACAACTTCTCTTTGTGCATGCGAGACAGATAACACAATACGAACTTTATTAAAATTTCAGTTGATCGAGCATTTGATGGCTTAGGCCCTTGAATTCGAATAAAGCTTCACACAATAACACTTTTTTAAATTGGATTTCTTTGTTTATTTCAGATTAATAAGAGTGGTGAATTTCTTTCAATTGAGACGACAAATAACATAGTCTCGTAGGCGCCAGAGGTATGGCAATTAAATATTCGTGGAACCAGTTACAGTACGTTACTAGTTAGCGACCTTAGATATTTGCTAGCAAATTTTCGGCCCCACCGTACTCATTACTCAATAGTGATACAGTTCAACCTAAATTTTGAATTCGATTTTGTCACTCTCAATAATAATCTTGCATCGGGTGCAGAAGAGATCATATGGCTACAACTGATAAGCATTCGATGCTATGGATAATGGTGACTTGTCTTTGTGTCTTCCACATCTGCTCTTGTTATCAGCGAGGTTACAATATGAAAAAAGAATTTCAAATGCGAATCTTCTATAAACTTTTTTCTATAAATTCACAGTCTTTTTATTTGAAATCTTAATAAGTTAGTAGTCTTCCTCGAACCGACAGGTATAAAGTACGAAGACATCCAGTTTATTCTAATGGATAAAATGGAGGATGTGTTCGATACACAGAGCAACCCTACGGCGGGTGCACTGCTGGTGAAATCGTTAGTCAAGGTGGAGTTTACAATTTCCATTGTTCCATTACTAAAGCCACTTCTCATAGCTTCATAATTATCTGTACATATTATAGAGAATGCATGCAAATTTGTAGATTTTATGCCGGTTTACTTACTGATCGATGAACCCGGCAACAGCCAACAACTTCTACTTGCTGCTGCCTACATCAAAAGAATACGGCCACTGCAATCAATTTTATCTGTTTCACGAAGCTCTTCTTCTTGAGTTCATGGAAAGATTTAAAAACATTTACCTCTATACTAGTCAACACCGTCGCAACATTTCTTGAACCTAATTAGCTTATAATGATGTTCTCATTTACTCACTTATAATTTACTGTTACTTATTACTTCACAACAGGATCGTCTGTATCAAGTGTGCCCTTTTGCCATCGGAGATGTTCTCCCTCATAGCATTTGCAAGGAGATCGGTCATCATCAGGCTGTGGAATGGTTCCCAATCGAAACGCCCCAGTCACTAAATATATTCGTTGGTTTGATACGATTCGCAAGTATGTATTCAAAAACACAACTTATAACTGACTGCTTACATGTTGGGCCAATTGACACGTATTTTTACATCTATTTGCTAGAATTAACTAGAAATATTAATTCGTATCAACTAACTAATGAGCTAATGTAATTGTGAATGCACAGTTAGTCAATCATGCATATATATTATGATAAATAAACCTGTGTACCCATGTTTTACACATATGTTTTGAATTACACCCAAAGATTCCTCCAGAGCGAGGTTCTTACAAACACGGTCCATACATTACGATGAAGTGTCCCGAAGGATCAGACCATCCCCGCCAATGCATCTACTTTCTCACTGACAACCCCGAAGTCTGCTAACCCTCAATCACCAATGACCAGAATAAATTTGAAATTGGCGTTGGCTTGTCATGTATGCCCAAACCAGGTAAACGGGTTCTTTGAATATTGACTATGATGCATTAAAAAAATTGACGCCTATGCAAAAGCATGTGATTAATGATTATATATAGCAATTATAAAAAAAGGTTTTCTTCCAACAGCCTCCCAAGGCACAACAATTCAAATTACCTACAAGCAAAAAATTTGACAGGTGAATGCAAGATTGCACAAAAGAATGGTTTTTTAAAGATGAAGTGTCAGGAAGTATTCAATGACCTGGTTGGTTTCATTGTTTACAAATGCGCTTGCTCAGAGCAGTACTTCATTTCCAAGTTTTCAGATTTCCATAAGGGAATATCCGAGGATTTTGAGCACCATTACATTAGCAGTGCTTGTCCTGATGATCCCTATAATTACCAATCTTGTGGCCTTACTGGTGACACCGAAGTGTACAACACTGCTGGGATCTTGTGTGGCGAGGTCATCTGCCAGGCTGCCTTATATAATATCACGGCGGAGGGAATGGGACAGAAACCACTTCACGTCATTTTATATCGTAACACGCTGGAATACGAATGTAATGATATCATGGCAATGCCAGAAGATCCTGAGAATTTACAGTGTAAAACCCACATCAATAAAGCTCTTTGTGAAACGTTAGCAGAAGAAAATCTCTTCCACAGTGATCTCTCCGAACTAGCCATTCCTTGTGACATGGTCTGTCAGAACCCGAACAATTGCGAGGACGAGGCCTTCTGCAACGGCGTGACTTACGGCTTGTGGTGTCAATCACGAGGGAAGAGAACCCACCTCGTGGCTTCTAGGATATGTGATGATAAAGCGGATTGTGACAATAGAGCAGATGAAATACGCTGTCAAGAAACTTTAATGACTACTAACGAATTGGAGCTGAAGGATGACATAGAATTAGAGATGTTAAAAAAATGTATATGGTTTACTAAATCTTCACGTTTGATTGAGTTCATAACTATCACTATTCCACCATATCTCCGATGTGGTCCACTTGAGCTGACTGATAGCCGTGAAAAACGATCTCTCTGCTTGAATTTTGTAGATCAGGTGAAGTCAGAAATATTTAAAAATTGATGTCAAAACGTTTGAAATTGCTGAATATTCATTCCACTATAGATATAAATTAGCTGATTAGATAAAATCAAAGAAGTGGTAAGTGTTTGCAGCTTATAAGTTGATAAACTACTTCTGTTCCACCAGATAAACTGCACTGATCCACTGAGAGGAGTTCTTAAATGCAAGGTGAATGGGTATCCCAGCACTGTTTCTAAAGCAGTAGTTTGTACAGTAGAAAACAGGAGGGCAATCTGTGATGATAACCTCGATATTCAGGTAATGGCATTCAAGGAATTATCATGGGTTCTCGACTTTTTGAGGCACGGCGTTAAGGTACTTGTTAAGGCGCATTGCATTAAACGTACTTTGCACACAGTCACACGCCTTAAAAAGTGCCCAAGTGTAATGTTGTAATAGGCTGTGCATCAAAAGATCAAGACACCTGGCTAATTGCAGAAACTGTGGCAAATTCACATGCAACTTATAACTTAACTTAGGTTGAACTATAAAACCGGTTGATGAAATGATAGAAATAATTGACGTACTCTTCTTGTGACTTGATGGATCAGAATTGTGTTCATTTATTTCTTTCCAAATCCACAGTGTACACGAACGTCCGCTGAGTGCAACGTCCACAAGCACCTTCTCTGTGATGGAGTGGAGGACTGTAAGGACGGAAGTGATGAGCTGGTCAGGCAATGCAGCAGTGTTCTTACAACGACATGTTACCGCAGGTTTGCTTTTGCTCTTGGGGTACATTTAGTATCAACTTGTATGAATCATCTTACTACTTATAATTTTCTTCTTCGGTTTTCCTTATATATAACGGGTAAAAATGTCAAATTTTCTGACACCACTGGGTACCCAATCAGCTAATCAAGCATGACGATTATCGGAATTTTCATGCCAGCGAGCTGTGACGTTTGAAGATAAGAAGCAGATCTAGACATCACATAAACTCATAAAGGGTGGACACAATCGATTATGATATAGTTTCTAGTTTCTAAGTACGGGCCCTGATTTTGCAGTGATTTGTTCCCTCTGCTGCAGCGACCGGAGGTCGCAGGTTTTGCTAGTAGATGGAATTATAGAAAGTAGAAACACTACAAAGTCTGCTAGAGCAGAGCAGAGATAATTTTGTCCCAGTTAATTCCATTATCAGGTACAGTGTACGTGAGAAAAAGCTTTTGACAATTCCTCCCTCGTGGATAAGTGATGGATTAGCCGACTGTTTGCATGAAGAGGATGAGTTGGACACGATATGGCCCACGTGCAAGCTGTCCCATACAACACGCAGGGTTTCCGACAACAGCACGTGTAGTAACGTGTTCCTATGTGAACAAGGCTCTCTTTCAGACTATGTGGAACTGAAGAATCTTTGTGATGGTAGTGCTGATTGCAGAGGGGAAAGGGCTGTTTGTCAAGCATCAAGGAGCACAACCAAGCTAATTACAAAACCTATCCTTCATCAAGGTTATACGTGGGTGTTTTATTGCCTTCCGGGCATGGAACTTATCCAGCGCTTCACACCACCTTGTGTCATAGGGCATTTCAAAGTTCCTGATTACCCGATGTTCGGACAGAGAGACATTGATTATACAAAACTGATCATTCCTAACAGTACCAGAACATGTGAACATGTATTCGGTGAGTTTTATGTCTACTTGAGCTGCACAGGACGGTGTTTCAATACTTCTTGTGTCCTGCAGCCACTCAGACATGATTCCTGCCCAGGCATTCCAGATAAGATTTTCACTTTAGCAAAGAAATCTTATCTTACATTTCTGATTGAGCAGGGTGGGAAGTACCACAACAACTTCTTCCAGTGTGATAATGATAGATGTGTTAGTTTTGATAAGATCTGCAACTTGGTTAATGACTGTGGGGATGAGTCTGATGAAAAGATGTGTAAGAACCATTTTCAGTGCAAGACTTCGAAATATTACATAACTCTTGTGCGTAAATGTGATGGAAAATTAGATTGCCTCGACCACTCAGATGAATGCAATGAGGAGTGTGGCAAAGAAATCATTTCTAGATTATGGCTCAAAGTCCTGGCATGGGCCATAGGTGGTTCTGCAGTGTTTTTGAATGTTGCCTCCTTGGTAAGAGCTATATTCATTGTCCAAAGTAAGACAAACACAGCTTTCGTCAACAAAACACTTTCAATCCTGATTAACTTCGGAGACATGTTAACAGGTCTTTACCTCTTGTTGATATCCATCCAAGACTCCTTGGTAATGGGGCCAGGGTATTGTAGGAAACAGTCCCAGTGGCTTTCCAGCGATCAATGTGCCTTTCTTGGTATTATGAACGCTTTTGGTTCAACTTTGTCTCTTTTCTCTATGACTTATCTGAGCATTGTTAGAGCTATGAATATAAGAGGTAACACTAGAAGACTTCATAAAATTAGGATGAATGTCTGGCTGGTAACAGCTTTCATTATTGCATTTGCAATCGCAATTCCATGCATGCCTATAGTAAGTTCGCTGGAGGATTCATTTGTCAATGGCATGGATTATAATGAAATCAACCTGTTCATTGGATCCTGGAAGCAAAGGAGATCATCTCAATGTCTTGGGGGCATATTTTGGAAAAATCACAAACCCAAAAGTTACATGGGAGATGATAAGAAATCTTTTGAATCTGATGTTTTCTGATAACTATGGCAAATTAAGGAGAAGAAAAATTCATTTCTATGGCAATGATGGTGTCTGTCTGTTCAAATACTTTGTTAAAAAAGATGATCCCCAAAAGCTTTTTGTTTGGTCAGTGATTACAGTAAATTTTGTGTGTGTGATAACCATCAGTATTTGCTATGGTCTGATAAACCTTAGCGCTAAGAAATCTCACAAAACAGTGAAAGGTATGATGGCTAAAAGTGGCACCAAAAAGGCACGAGATCAACACTCCAAGAGGCTACAACGAAACATAGCCTGGATCATTGCAACAGATTTCCTCTGCTGGGTGCCCTTCCTCACCACCTGCCTCTTCCACTCTTTGGAGGTTGTGGATGCAACCTCCCTCTACTCTGTCTTCTCCATTGTCATCCTGCCCATCAACTCCTGCATCAACCCCCTCATCTACGACAACTACATCAGAACCAAGTTTCACAGATCCTTCAGAGCTATCAAGAAAATCGGACCCAAGGATAAACAGGGGCCACTTCAACTACAGGCGATGGAGATGGTGGTTATGCCTAAACCCATACAGTGATTACATCCAAGATTGGACATTGTGTGGT
This sequence comes from Beroe forskalii, assembly GCA_011033025.1. NCBI lineage: Eukaryota > Metazoa > Ctenophora > Nuda > Beroida > Beroidae > Beroe > Beroe forskalii. Next base: position 432,404 of record WFMF01000108.1, on the reverse strand, counting down.
AAGAACTGATTAACATGAACTCTCCTAACCTACCCTACATATTTGCTGGAATAGGTTGTGAAGTTGTGAGATGAAATGGTAAAATCTTGAATTCTGAAAGCATTTTAATTACAGTAGGTGTATCAATCTATTAAAGCCCTAAGCAAATAGGGTCCTGTACTAGGATCTCTTTTGATTTTGTTAAGAAGGCCAAACCTGACCTCACATGATAGTGATACCCTCAGCTTAAACTAATATATTCTTTTCGTTAATAATTAGATGTGCAGCTATGATGATTCCCCCCTAATCTTCAAAAATATCAATGTTATAATTCTTCAAAATTGTATAACCTTGAAATTATTGACGATTTGATATTGATATAATTTATATTTATTGATTGATAGTACAAATAATAAAATAGTTGTTTGATTAAAATAGTTGTGTGATTAATTTGTGTTATTATTTTTGGCCAATCAAAAATGAGACAAAATTTCCTGCGCTTAAATCAAAAATATTTAATTTCAATAATTTCGCTGCAACAATGATATGAGGAGGTGTATCAAATTTTTCGGTGGAAGTTACAGGAAGAGCAGGCGATTAACTTGGTTATGATATCAATATTTCTGTTAAGCATTAAAATCATCGTGATTTCAAATCATACTAAATTGTTGATTTGCTATTCACCGAACAACTGATTTTGGCCAATACCTACCACCTTCAGAGGTTCGGCGTATTTTTCTGTGCTTTGGTACTTATTTCGTTGAGCGTGATAGCGTGCAAATGTGCTTCACTATGCTTCGCTCATTTTTTCACTGTATGAAAGTACATTTTTCCACTGTACGTTGTCACGCCCTGCAAAGTAAGTACCCAAGCGCAGTGTACTATGCCGTGACTTTTTAATAAAAGTCGATACACAGGGAATATCTGCTTCCATCTGATACTTCCCTGCCGATACTGGTGCGAAGTTCTGGCATGTCTCTGTCCAGAATTTGAGGATTTGGAACATGTTATGAAAGTATGAAAATATTAATTACCATCGATTCCCTCGATTATGTACTCATCCATTCTCTGAAGTACAAACAAACCTTTTAAAACTTTTTTCAGCACAGTAGGAAACTCTTTGAACTCGAATGGCGTGAGAAATCCAAGGGATCCGAGGTTAAAAGCAATTATCGGAGGTACACTGTGCTGAAAACTTAGTTATTATTTGTCCAATATGTATGTAAATTAATAACTTAATTACTGCAGGATCAATAAAAAGAATCAGTAAGGCGTCAAGCCTTGCCTTCTCCAAAAACAGATTGTTATGCAAAAATCGGTGCTGCTAATTTCTGCATGGGCATATAATGTCTCTGATAATGGCTAAGGAAATACAAATTGTTGTATTGATTATGTGAGATTGATTACATCAGTTTATTAATGATGGACCAATATTATTTCATCGAATGCTCATTCATGTTTAACTACAGAACTATAGACCGTTTAAAGACGGGTCACAAAGAGTAGATAAACCACTGTTCTTACTTGAAACAAGGAAGAAGCATAAAGCAGAGTCCCATCCCCACCCAGGCAGATAATGAAGTCTATCTTGTTACTCAACTTATCCTTTCCATGACAGATTTTTACATAACTTCAAATGGAAGCTCGGAAAATTAAATGATTTATTTTTGCTTTGTTATTTCTTTAAAAGTTAATCATTTGAAATTACCAGGATTTTCAGAACTCAACATTATGCAGGAATCCAAATTTATACGTCATTCATGTGAGATTCCGTCTAGAACTTGACTACTTGATTCTCATTATCAAGCAATAAAACAATAACATACCTACTGTATAATGAATATAAAAAGATACGATAAAATACCATGCTTCCAGACTTTGATCCGGTCTATGAGTTCTGCGAACTCAGTGTCTAGGTTCTTATCCCCAATGTTACGGAAGTTATCGTAACTTGCTGTCTTGGGCAAGTCTCCAGCTTTGATGGACTGTAACTCCTCGAAATCTTTATCTTCCACATACACGTCCAGATCCTTGTTCTGTTAGAACGGGGTGAGGGAATTCAGTGGAAGATTAATCAGTAACTGGGTTGAATATTACTGCATAATTGAGACAAAGCTTGGACAGCGGCTTATGTTAAATACTTGAGACATAGAGAAACTTGATTTAAAACTTTGTTAACAATTGACCATCCATTCATACAATAACCCTTAAGTGAACAATTTTCTCATTGTCATTAATGGTATTTTGCTATTAACTTGACAGTAGTCTAGATAACGAACCGTTATCAGCCAAATGCACATCATCTTGAACTTTTTGAAGACTGAAGAGTCGTGGTACTTCTTGATGATGAGGCAGTTTGTAGGGGGTCGAGTCCAAGAGAGATGGAGTTGCTTTACCAGGGGACTGAAGGGTGGGTACAGGGTTACGCAATGAAATTGCCAACAGAAAAATATAAAACTATAACTATTAGAGCCAAAAATGGTCCTTTTGAAATCACGAGTTACTAAGAGCATTATAGGTTATGATAAACTTTCATGGCTATAAATAGTTCACATATAATATAGCTTCTCCAAGCATTTTCTATTCCGAAGATTGTCTCTTCAAACACGTCATGATTTGTCATCAAAAATAATTAAAGCATCTTCGCTTTCATCATAAGATCATAATCTGTTCTAAATTTTATGATTACATAGCAATTTTATGAGGGTTTCAATACACAAACGTGCTGGCTGTCTTTATCAATTTCTTATTACCACTTTATCAACATTTATTTGTCTACTTTAATATTTTGATGTACTTGGTTTCAAGTCAATGATAAATAGACATCAAAAGTTGTTAACATTGCGCAGTTTCTCAGTCATGTTGACCATGCTGGCAAACGTCACAAGACATCTAATAATAGCCCACTCCATTGTGCAGCTGTGATCACGTCAACAGCCAGCTGCCCTTTTCAGAGATGTCTGGGTTCTTTTGTTCAAAGCATTATTGCCAAGCAACAGAAGAATGTATTCAAAGATCATTTGTCTCAAATAGGGTTATATGAGCAACAAAATGTTTCAATTGAAGGTTTGAAAACTTTATGAGATGTTTGACTTTGAGCTTTATTCCAGCACAAATTAAAGCAAAAAGTTTTATTGGCTACTAGCAACTTGGTGATATTGAATCAAGATCCGAGAGGCATACATCACAGCGAACACAATTAACCATCAAATTTTCTAGCAGATTGTGATTCGACCCTGCCCACGGGACGATAAATATGTTGAACAGAAAACTAATAGAAAACCGTGAAAACAGGTGCGTGATTGAATCATAATTCAAAATTTAATGAACACATGAAAAACAAGCCGATTAAAATTCGCCAACTTTAGAAATCATCTAACCTCTGTGATGTTCTGGTCAGAGCAGTGCTACCAGGCGACACTGGTGTAGGTTTATTAGAGTGTTGTGGAGCATTACCGTGCAAAGCAATACCATGTTGCGCTATAGGGAGTCCTTGGGCAACGCTACCACGCTGGGAAACGATAGCTTGCTGTGTTGAGACACCATGTTGTGTTGAGACACCATGTTGTGTTGAGATACCATGCTGCGTTGAGACACCATGTCGTGTTGAGACGCCATGTTGTGTTGAGACACCATGTTGTGATGTGACACCATGCTGTGTTGAGACACCATGTTGTGATGTGACACCATGCTGTGTTGAGACGCCATGTTGTGTAGCGATACCATGCTGTGTTGAGACGCCATGTTGTGATGTGACACCATGTTGTGTAGCGATACCATGTTGTGTTGAGACACCATGTTGTGATGTGACACCATGCTGTGTTGAGACGCCATGTTGTGATACCATGTTGTTCTGCGATACCATGTTGTGTTGCAATACCATGTAGTGTAGTGGTACCATGTTGTGAAGTGGTACCATGTTGTGTTGACAAGTCCTGACACACCAGACTACTGTTACAACTGCTATTACTCTCCCCGGAGCAATTGACGGCATGGTCCTCCCACGGTTCCGACCCACGTCTACTTCTGAAGTCTGAGAAGGAGGACAGCAGCAAGTCAGGAAGACCGTAGTCCGGGGAATGCAATCCGTTCTCACTTAGGCAGCGCAAATTGTTGCTTTTGTTGTTGCTTCCATGGTAACACGAAGCAATGTCACCATGACAACGCGTCTTGGTGTTGCTAATTTCACTTCTAGAGTTGCTTAGTTCAGCAGATTCGTCCGTGCCAAGATGATAGGTTGCTAAGCCCTCTTTCTTCCTCAACACGATTGTTTCTGTATCGAGAGCCAGATCTAATCCGATAAAGACATAACGCCGCCTTTGAAATTAGTCATGTCATGAAAAGGATAATGAACACCTAGGTATCAAATAGTTGAAGAGTAGAAATTTTCTAAAGAATTTAGTGAAAAACGAATCTATGGTTACTGTACAAAACAACGTACGAAAATAAACGTCAATAAAAAGTTGGTATAAGCTGTGATTATCAGGGCACTGTTTGCTAACTCAAAACGATTTGATTCTTCACAGATATGTGATTCCTCTGATACGCATAATGGATAGTAACTAAGCGTTAACAAGAGCCGCACAAAAAGATAGGCGTTTCAGATCCATGTCTACTCTACTGCTCCAAGTGGTCAATCGATGACGAACGATCGCCTACTTGCATGGACAGCATTGACTTCAATTGGCGCGTCAAACACCAATCACATGCCTGATGTAGCAGTAATCTCCTCATCAGGAAGTGTTTAGTGAAAATTTCTAGATTAACTATATCTGAGATTGATCTTCGGTCGTGACAGAACTGCAAACCTGCTCAATGGAAAACCGTAGTAACCAATTGACAATTAGTCAATGGATCAATTATTCAATTTGAAATTGGTAAATATCTTGATTGCCAAGGAATAAACTATGACAACATGTTATGTAAATTTCATCTCACCCATTGGAAACGATTCTAATTTTTGTCTCATAATTACTCGATACGTTTTCCTTAGGCATATCAGAATATCTTCATTATTTTCGTTACGTCATAGCTCAATTAACGTGCAGTGACAGGTCAGATGCGTTTAAACGTTTATACTGCCCAGTGAAACGCAGGTATCATCGAAATCATTACAACAAATGCTTCAACCAGCATCAGAGGAAATAACTTGCACTAAAAACGAGATCAGAATAGATTTCGCTTGAACGGGCATGTTGCCAAAAGTCTCACATAAACTTGAACTTTGAAAGCTCTTGATAAGCGGGCGTGAGGTTAGTTCACAATCAAATTTCAAATGAATGCTCGCCTGGATGATCACTGATCAGTACCAAGAGAGCAAGAGACGCTCAGTGCATCTAAAATCAGTTCATTGAGACCAGATGAAAACAGTCATAATTACGATTAATTACATAATAAATCAGTATGCCCATGATTCTGGGAAACAGACGTAGTGCGCCAAATTCAGCGTAGTTTCGTATACATGTCGCACGACAGACAAAGAACTAAAAACAATGTGAGTCAGAATTGCGTCGGATATAATGTATTGCTATTGTATCCCGAGCCTGGGAATAGACCGTGGGATACCTTCAACTTACAACAGCGAGCTATGATAATGACGTCATCTTCACCGCCTATTCATCCTCCGGGTATTTTAAATTACTCCTTATACAACGTAATCTGCTGCTTGTATGTGATGACCTCACGTGGTCGGTGGTATGGTCGATGCTGGTGTCGCTGTAATATCTGGTAATTATTCTCCAGAAATTTGCACACACGTGCCATTTCAAATACTTGATTCTTATTTTCAGAACACTAAACGATCACTGCGCGCGCGACTTGGCAATTACAGAATTGTCAATGTGGTGAGACCAGTGTTACACTGACATGTCGTCCTGCACGGAAATAAACGATAATATTACCGATAAATAGTACCATCTGAATAAAACAACAATGATAGTGTCACAGATGTCAGATGGTGTTTTCCGTACAGCTAGGCCAATCTACGTACCATAATTTCAAAATTATCGATGATTTTGGGGCGAAAAATAGGGATACGCTCTTGATTATGGAAGAGATACAGTGCACGCTCGCGCAAAATAAACCTATTCAATAACGAGATATATGAAACAACCTAATATACTAATGGTACAATCACAATATTATGTCGTCTCATTACCACCAGTCACAGGAACAGAACAGCACTCAAGTTAGTAAAGCAAAGAGAATGTTTTAATAAAACGACAAGTTTAAGATGATAATAATCAAGGCATGAACAGTAGGTACAAGGAGTAACTTGATTTATAATATTACAATCATTAAGTTAAGTATTATTCAGGATTATGTAACTTCATACCACTATGAATGCTGCTCAGGGAACATGAATAATAAACCTATAGCGGAGTAGGAAGCGCTGGAATCTTACATATTTGCGTAAGAAGAATGTTAATTATGCGTTAAATTTCATACTAATATGTTACCTTATTATTCCTATCAAAGTATTGAAGTATAGAGATAAACAAGGAAATTTTATTGCATGCTTGCACTTGAAAAAGTAAACAAATATCATGTTCCTCCGCTTCGATTTTTTTGAAACCCGGATCGGGAAATATGTTTGAATGCTTTGACTTATGATTTTATAAAAAGGTCTGAAAAGATCTTTTTCATGTCATATCAAATTTTTCACAGTACAAGCTGGGGATACGAAATTCAAGAGAAAAGGAAATGATGTTCGGAAAAGATTAGAATCGTACAGCACTATTTCTGCTTTTTCTTCATTCACTGAATTTATCCCAGCATATAATAATAGTACAAACTTACAAAAAGTACATGTTCCTAGGATAATCAAACACATAGGATTTTATATGAATTATCACACGAGCGGATAAATCGAATTATTTTGAGCCGAAGGCTTTGACTTCCAATTTTCATAGCCGAAGGCGAGTGTGATAATTGATATAAACGTATCCTTTTTTGATTGTCATATCGAGAAAACGGCGGATATTTACACTGGTTTTCCAATAAGAAAGCGAATTTAGAAGCGAATATAAAAATCCTTTGAACTAGAGGGCTTGAAATTGATTAGGCCTTGAAAATATCAAGCTCCGAAGTATTCTGGAATTTTTATATTATTACAGAAGTCCTGTTGGGCCTTCTGGGTCACAGGACACCCGACCTTTCAATGCTGGCTACAGGGCACCACCATGCCAGCATATAATTGCCCTAGTCAGACCCTGGTTTCTTAGACTTGAAAAGTTGAAAAATGGACATTAAAGTACGGTATTTTCAAAATTCATGAGCTACAACGCAAGTTTCATAAATAATAATATTGAATTATGAAAATTAATGACAAAAACAATTGAAATGTATGAAATTGGAACAAAATGAACAATTGCGGTTTTTTAAGTTTGGAAGTGTCAAATGTGATATCTTACACTAAGTTAGTCATTGATGCAATTTTTTGTTACTGGGGTGGGGTAACGTAATGAAATTACGAAATATTCACATAAGGGCTTTTGAAAATAAATGAAAATATAGACCAAATTTTACGATTGCATATTAACCTCGAACAAACAGCTGTTAAATAAGAAGAACTCAAAAAATAATGTTTTTAATCTTAAGTTCAGATTAGAGAATAGATGGGCAACAAATTTGAATCTGAGCTCATTAAAATCAAAATTGTTTGCATTTTTATCTTTCATAACCTACTTCTAGCTTCAGTAAATAATTGAATTCCTCATTTCGTCGAATTCTCGCAGCAAACCATCGAATTGTTTTCTTGAAAGAATTACCGCTAATTTCCATAATGGAACAACTCTTACCATTTCTCCTACGACGGTGATAAGTTAGTCTTCGGTCAAAAACTTTTTACCGAACTCGAAAATTCTATTGGGAACGTATAAATTATGAATTTCAACAGTGGAAACGTTTCCAAAATATACAACAACGAAATGGCAGATTCTTCGTGAAAATGCACGTGCAGTTTTGCGCGCGCTAGCCCATATATCCATAGCAACGCGCTCAACTGGTGAATCAAATCTAAAACTCGATCATGTTTTTCGCGACCCTTTTTCCAACTTTGAGCGTTAACCACAAAAAATCTCAAGCCTTTATTCAAAAAAGAAGAATGTAGCAATACGAAGACACCTTTTTTCTACCACCCTGCAAAAAATCGCGTTTTTTCAACTCCTAGTTTGTCAGATTTTCTGGGAGAGCGGAGGCTCCTACTTATAACTACCTCTCTCGATTATAATAATAGATAAAGAGTGGCTATGTACATTTAAATTTGCCAAAGAAAGTATGAATAAAAAACTTAGTCCGGAATATTCATAACTTCATAAACTTAGGTCATATCTTTTGATTCAACTAGGTACTATAAAGTGTTTGTCGATTGAAATGTATAACAACGTCAATATTTGTCAAGCTATGAAGAAACAAAATAGAAAGGTCATATAGTGTGTAACGCCTTAAAGGACACGCATTTATTGGAGAATTGCGGGCACATTCAAACAAGTGACATTCCACCATCGTGTACACTGTGAAACGAATGTCAAGTTTACAAAAGTACAAAACACCAAAACAAGAAACATCACGCCGAAGCAACAAAATATAATGTGTAAACGCTCGTGTATCATGATATAGACATGTTGTGAGGGTAAGTAGTCCTTGTGGCACGTGCTTGCGCGGCTCATATAACGAGTATACATAAACTCATGAAATCAAAACAAGATAACATAATAAATGTTTACACTGGTGTATCGATATGGAGTGAGAGCAAGTGGTTGTACTGGCACGTGGGTGCGCGGGTCATATAATGACCAACAAGTATACATAAACTCATGAAACCAAAACAAGATACCAATATGTATACACTGGTGTATCGTAATGGAATGAGAGCAAGTAGTCTTACTGCTTTACTGGCACGTGCGTGCGCGGCTCATATAACGACTTACGTGAACGGTGATTGCATAAACTCATGAAACCAAAACAAGATAAGGTAAGATGTATACACTGGTGTATCGTGATAGAGGGACAGCATTGACTTAAAAGTCAGATTAAAATGATCTTTCATACGAATCACAAAATTCTAAAGGTTTGATTTTTGGGGTGTGATAATTTTTCAAAGGTGTGATAACTGTTCTTTGAGGGGTGTGATCACCCCTTCATAAAAGTTGAAATCCATTTCCCATAGGGAGGATAAGGCCCAGGGCGAGGATAAAAATTTTTCTTCCTGAAACAATTTTCAAAGATTTGAAAAAAAAACAAACAAAATTTGGTGATAAGTGGTGGAACAATTGTGAAATTTTCATCTCTTTTTGAGATGTGTTTGTGACTTGAAACCAAAAAACCAAATTAGGAAAACTAAGAGCAGAATTGAGGATAGCTAAAAGGGAATGTTTTTGATAAAGCTGAAGGTTATCATTGCTTTGATGATGACTATTATTTTGATATTCAATGAGAACGAGGATTAATAAGCAGCATGCGTATGATTAATCTATCAACAAAAGTCTGAAGGGCAAAGACAATCTATATCATTTCTCATCTAAATTGGATAAATTGATTATCTTATGTCTTGGACAAGCGAAGATTAAGTGCAAATTTTAATTGTGATACTGTGAAAAATTGGACTGAAATGAGGGCAAATATCATACTGAGACGGCAATTCCAATTTCGATTTGCTCCAAAGGTCTGACTTTTGGGAGCTAACGCTCCCACATCCCAGGCCCCGCCTAAAATTAGTTTTATTTTCGTTTCTGTAAATATTTCTCATAATACCATAAAAAAATAAACAAAATTTTCATATCACCTGTCCAAAAAGGGGGAGGCAGCCGCCTGTGTCGACTCCCCCTGGACTGAATGACAGTAAAAGTCTTATTGAGATGGCAATTTGTTCCAAATGTTTGCCTTCTGGGGGCTGTCACTCCCAGACCCCCAACATTGCCCTTTTTTATAGATACCTTTTTGTGTAATGTGATCAAATATCTTAAGGTAGACTTAAAATTAGACTGAAATGAGGGAAACATCCTATTGAGACAGCAATTCAACGTCTGGCTTCTGGGGGCTGCCGCCCCTAGACCCCTGCCTTTGAAGTTTGATTTTTTTGCTAGAAATTTATTGGTCTCTTTCTTTAAGTCAAATATTCAAATAATCAGATATTATTCATAATCAGATATTATTCATTCAAATAAATCAGATATTCAGATATTCAAATAATCAGATATTCAAATAATCAGATACCTTGTTGAGCAAGTTTTACCTCAAAAATTGAAATACCAGAGATGAAAAACCGAAGATAAACTTTCAATTTAGGGAGGTCGGAGGATAAGGGTGGTGATTTTCAAGTTATATGAACCTATGGGTGTGATAACTGTACAGTTATCACACACCTGAAAAAAATTATCACACCCGAAAATTTCGGAAATTCTAATATCTTATGTAAAACGTTTATCGACCATCAAAATCAATTTTTGAAGCCGTTGTATAACAAAAATTATCGGAGCAAGAATTATATAACGATCGTTATATAATAATCTATAACCACACAGCATTTAACTCTTTACTTGTTATATTCACCAAATGAGTTATCTTAGTACATTTATTAACAAGACCCGGACAAAATGTGCATCTGCGTCCTACACTCCTACAGCAGATTTCATTACAATGACCCACTGTGTGTAAGCTATAAGTCAGGTCATGTTTTATAAGTGCAATTCATAATCGAGTACAAGTCCAAAAGTTATAAAATTATGATGAGAAGACGCCATTCTGACGGTGTATCCAGTTCAGATTGGTCGGTAGTACTCATAGGATATTCAAAATAATATTTATAATCTGCAAATCATATGAGCAGACAGCAGTGCTGAGAACCAAAAGTGAAATAAATTTTGTAAGTGCATCCGATATAATTCAGCACAAAATTATATATTCTTGACAAGGGTGAAAAGCTAAAATGATCACGAGGGAAATGATAGGATAATAATAGACCACAGTGCGTTATGTTGTTGTTGATTGAGTTGTCAAATTTAGAAAACAATTCCAATACCCTTCCAGTCATTTCAATACACTTCTCACAATTCTGCCAACAAGATGATGAGCGGGAAATTCAATAAAACAATTAATTCGTCAGTGAAAACTAAAGATCTGGCAATAGCGATTTGAAAAGACAGGGCTATTATGAAATGAAGTAAGGGTGAAATGGTATTTTACTGATTCAGGGGCGTTGGAATGCATTGTGGGTTGGCGGCTACTCAAAAAATATTTTTGTGGAATTTATCCTGGTAACACACAATTGGTGAGTGGTGACCCACAATTGGTGGTGTAGGATGGTATCTACCTAAGGAAGCGCAAGTTTTTAAATAGACCACTGGTTATGCAATGATTGATCAAGGAAATTATATCTGTTGCTAACATACTCATGATCTTTGGAAGGTTTCTATTCAATCAGAAGATTTCTATTCAACCAAACTAAAATTTTTCAATCAAATCAAAGTTTTATTATTCTCTACACAATCAATTTGTATTTTAGATCCCACCCACCTTTCATAAATTACACCTAGTTTAAAAGTTCATAATTGTGTCAGACTCATGGTTGGAGTATAGATCAGGATTTTGACATTTGTACACAAAGTTTAATTTCCATGTCGCAGCCTGATCAATATCAGTTGCATGGAGAAATGTGTCGAAGGTCACCCACTGTTTGATACTTGGAGGGGAACCATTGTCAAATCTCCGCCCAACCAACAGCAAACTGGCCGTGATTGTTTTGATAAAGAAGTTTATAATTTAAGTTTTAATAGAAATTTTGATATATTTGCAGTAAAAAATGAGCTCAATTAAGTTAGTACCTGAGTCTGCCACTGATTTTAGAATCATGATAATAATCGCTGTGGGGGTAATGCTTTCATGATTTCCTTTATATTCATAAGAATATGACATCTAGAATACATCAGAAAGTAGATATGACATTGAATTCACTACATCGAAAAAAAACAAAAGAAAATTATAATTAGAAATTGTATCGATTACCTATTCTAAGACATTTATGCTGGATTACCTACTACTCTACCATATATTGCATATGCCAGCATATCCTTTTACAGCACCAGTCTTGAAACTGCCATCATTTAGTTACATGCACCATCATAACTTATGATATAATACTACAGAGACCTCCCAGGCATGTTACCTTTACATGGAATCTCCAATTTTGGATTTTTCCAATTTCTATCTTTTTATTTTGATAAGCTTAACATCCCAGAGCTTGACAGGTTCTACATTCAATCATCTTAGATCTACGAAAATATTCATCTTCCAAAAGAGAAGTGATGACCTTGATAGAGGTTTATTCACATATCAAGTTCGTATAGTTCATATATTGGCATTGGTGTTCATAGTTTAAAAGATTTAAAGAGTTCTAATAAACAGTGGTATTTGTGTAGGCTAAGAACAGTAAGGTAGGCTATAAACAGTTTGGGCATGACAGTTCAAAATGATGTCATTATGATATTATGTTATTACAAGGGTAATGACTTGAGGAAAATCCCCAAATTGCACCCTACCAAATAACAAATTTGTAAACACCAAAATTTTACTACACATAAAAACACCCCATGAGGTAATACAAATGTACATTCTAGCATTTTGTTGAACAATATTACCTACTCTGAATTCAATTTGATGATATTTTAATAGAATTCATTATGTGCTACCAACATGATCAATATAGATCATAGAAACTGTATACTTACTACATCTAGAGGTCAGAATACTCATAAGTATAGCTAATAATTATTTTTTCATAATAAGCTGTCACTTACACTTTGGAATCTCCCAACATCATGCTATTCCTCCCAAAAAAGGTTGACTCCATTTTCTTGAGTGGCTTTGGTTTTGGAGGTGCACTTGTGGAGGTGACACCATCTTCACTACCATCCATGAGACCTAATGCAAAATTGAGTCACATAATGCCAAGACTTAAATATGTAGATAACATTAGTCACTTATCATATCAGTTTCACAAAGGCCTGAATTGCCTCACAAGGCTCCAAACTACATAGAAAACTCTTAAACAGCTGTGTAACTCATACTGTATGATACTCACTCAGTATGCTGAAATGATGGTATTAATGGTAACATTTATGCCTCGTAGATCACAACTGCTTTGGAAGAGAATTCTATACCATTTTGTTTTTTTTGGCTTGCTTTTCTGACCCAGTAACATGGGTCAACAAATGATTACGTCTGATGTTATGAACTACTATAAAGTTAATGAGACCACTATTTAACACAATAAAACTAGTAATTGATAGAATCTTCTTTTTTCCTGCAAAATGGTCAGCAAGGCGCTACATGAGTATATAATAAATGGTCTCTAATATCAATATAGTGATGACTATAATAATATAATGATTTTGCATACTAGGTATTCAATGCAGATGATAAAATATAATGAACTGTAATTAAAATCTTAGTTCAAATCACAAGTATTTTGATTCGGACGTCAAAAATCATTTGTGTTTGTGTGTGTGTGTTTGAAATGTGATTTGTATTAATGGAGATCAAAATAAACTCTTTGTTTTCATAAACTCTTTGTTTTCATCAAGATCCTTGTGTATTTACTTACTGGGTAATTAAATGGAATTGGTAACTTTACTATGACAAAAAACTTCACTGCAAAGAGTTTAGAAATGGGGTATTAATGTGTATGTGTATACATGGATTAATTGGGAGACCTGTTATATCAAATGGCAAGCAATGCTGTAATTTTCTTCTTAGTTTTCATTGAATTCCCCCATTTTTGGTGAAAATTGCACATTCTTTTGACAGATTTTTTGATCAATCCATGTGCACACACATGGGTAAGTCTATCAGCATTTAAGCAAGGATTGAGTCATTAGAATCTTGACTCTGGGATCTCTGAAAATTTCAGTTTCAGAAAGATTTATTTTTAATTAAAATATATATAAAGACCAAAGAGCAAGTTTCAGATTCATTCAGGCAGGTGGTCACTGCACTTGACGGTGCTATACCCTGGTACCAGGGGGTGACTGCTGGGGGGCCTACCTCATAAGAAGCTCTCGCAATTTAAACACCCCGAAAGCTGAGGTAGGTATTGGACTGAAGATGCCTGCACACCACTCATCTTGGTGTGACTCATTAAGATCCTACTGCTCTCCACATTGCATTACCTAAAGGAATCATGTTGGTGTTCAAGTACGGAGTTGGAAAAAAGTCTTGCAGATTGATGTCTTGAAGATAGATTTCTTTTTAATTCAAATATGTTTTAACCCTGATTTTCAGGAGAAGCGTCTCTCAAGATGAAGTATTGGATCAGGATGCATGCCACTCGCATTAATTTCATTAATGTGCAATGTAAAAGGACACAAATGACCCAGATCCATCTGCCGGTCCTCTACTTCTCTTCACTTAGTGTGTTGCTTAATTTCTTGGTGCTTGGAGTAAAGACAAAGACCAAAGAGCAAGTTTCAGATTCATTCAGGCAGGTGGTCACTGCACTTGATGCTGCTATACTCTGGTACCAGGGGGTGACTGCTGGGGGGCCTACCTCATAAAAAGCAATTTAAACACCCCGAAAGCTGAGGTAGGTATTGGACTGAAGATGCCTGCACACCACTCATCTTGGTGTGACTCATTAAGATCCTACTGCTCTCCACATTGCATTACCTAAAGGAATCGTGTTGGTGTTCATGCATGGAGTTGAAGAAAAGTCTTGCAGATTGATGTCTTGAAGAAAGATTTCTTTTTAATTCAAATACAAATATATAATAGTGTTCTAAAAACTTAAACAGCACACTGATAAGGTTTTTGTGTTTCATTACAAAGTGATGTTTTCATTGTAAAGATTCAAGTCTGTGGGTCTTTTTGGTCAGTCTCCCATATAAATGAGAGCCTTCATTATCTATAATGATAACATCACTCAGAAAAATATATTTTAGCACACCTAGGGCTTTAAGGGTTAGGGTTATGATCAGGATTAGGATCAGGAATTGTATGATTTAGGGAAAGGATTACAGTTAGGGTTGTTGTGAGGGCTATGGTTAGGTTTAGGATACAAAAAGATTGAGGTATTGATCTGTGCTGTCACTCAGGGCCATTTCTATGGGAGACATATCATTTTTCTGCTCTAGGTCAGTTGAATGTCCTTGGTCACATGACCCATTCAGCACTACTCAAATCCTTCAAGTTCAAGTACCCATTTTGACACTAATTGGGAAATTTTTAGTCAATTTCCAAAAAAATGTGATATCTATAATGCTTAAATGCTTTTGAATTAAAAAGAAATCTTTCTTCAAGACATCAATCTGCAAGACTTTTCTCCAACTCCGTACTTGAACACCAACATGATCCCTTGAGGTAATCCAATGGAGAGCAGCAGGATCTAAGTGAGTCACACCAAGATGAGTGTGCAGGCATCTTCAGTCCAATACCCAGCTTTCGGGTGTTTAAATTGCGAGAGCTTTATGAGGTAGCCCCCCCAGCAGTCACCCCCTGGTACCAGGGTATAGCACCGTCAAGTGCAGTGACCACCTGCCTGAATGAAACTGAAACTTGCTCTTTGGTCTTTGTTTGTACTCCAAGCATCAAGAAATTAAGAAAAACACTTAGTGAAGAGAAGTAGAGGACCGGTGGATGGATCTGGGTTATTCGTGTCCTTTTACGTTGCACATTAATAAAATTAATGAGAAGTGGCATGCATCCTGATCCAATACTCCATCTTGAGAGATGCTTCTCCTGAAAATCAGGGTTAAAACATTTTTGAATTAAAAAGAAATCTTTCTTCAAGACATCAATCTGCAAGACTTTTCTCCAACTCCGTACTTGAACACCAACATGATCCCTTGAGGTAATCCAATGTGGAGAGCAGCAGGATCTAAGTGAGTCACACCAAGATGAGTGGTGTGCAGGCATCTTCAGTCCAATACCTACCTCAGCTTTCGGGGTGTTTAAATTGCGAGCTTTTTATGAGGTAGCCCCCAGCAGTCACCCCTGGTACCAGGGTATAGCACCGTCAAGTGCAGTGACCACCTGCCTGAATGAAACTGAAACTTGCTCTTTGGTCTTTGTTTGTACTCCAAGCATCAAGAAATTAAGCAAAACACTTAGTGAAGAGAAGTAGAGGACCGGTGGATGGATCCGGGTTATTTGTGTCCTTTTACGTTGCACATTAATAAAATTAATGAGAAGTGGCATGCATCCTGATCCAATACTCCATCTTGAGAGATGCTTCTCCTGAAAATCAGGGTTAAAACATTTTTGAATTTAATTCAATGAGGTACATAAAGGATTTCTCCAATGAGACAGACTCTGAATAATGCAGATATTTACACAGGATAATGGGGTGTTTAGCCTACAAATGCAGCTGTTTGCATTTTATGAAAATGATGTATGTGTTAAAAACCTCTATTCAGTTTCAATCAGACAGGTGGCCACTGCACTTAAGCCCTGGTATCAGGGGGTAGCTGCTGAGGGGCCTACCTCATAACAAGCTCAAACACCCCAAAATGCGAAAGCTGAGGGAGGTATTGACCTGATGATGCCTGCACACCACTCATCTAGGTGTGACTCATTTGGATTGACTGACTGTCTGTTCTTACAAAGTATTTCTATGTAATCATGTCAAAGTTCAAGTCCAGAACTCCGGCGAGTTGGAGATCTCCAACTCTGGACTTGAACTTTGACACGATTACATGGAAATATTTGCAGATTGATGTGTTTTAAAGGATATATTCTTTAATTTTTGATATATAAGATTTTTGACATAAATGATGAATAGATAAATAAATACCAAATAGTTAACAGAATTCACTAAATCATTTCAAGCAAATGCAATGATTCCCCAGGGAAGCGCGCGGCGTGTACACACACCTATGCGGGCTTAGAAACCTTGCTAAACACGTATACCCGGCTCCTGTTATCGTCGCACGGCGCGCTTCCTCAAAACAGGGCTATAGATTCCGCACTTAGCAGCTTCTTCGTGGCTGCATCAATGGGTCTGCCCATCTTTATATATCACCAGGCAACGCCCTATCCTGCGCGCGTACATGCGCGCGCATAGGTAAGTTTCGCGCGTGGATGGCGCTTCCTTACGAAGCAAGCGCGCCGCGCAACGCAAACATTAAACAGGGTTCCGTGCATGTATCCAGGGCCCTGGTTAGGGCAACAAACAGGGATATACGTGTTTAACAATTGTTTCATGATCTTCACTATTTAGCACAGGTAAAAAGTGACTTTTAACTTATTTAACTAAAGAATTGCACTAACCAACACCCTATTCTACGCCCGCGTAAGCATGTTATGGTTAGGTGAAACTGAAGAATCTGTGTTGTAAGGCATAAGAAACTAACAGAACTTGAGAATCAAGTGTAACAACTTTCATGTGATAATGAGAGTTGTGAAAGTTTATGAGAGTCGTACATTAATGTCCTATTGTCGTACTTAACAAGTGATACAAGTGTTATTGACATGGTTTCGAATATTTTTGTTGATATATCATTTGTGTGAATAAGTGTGGTGAGGAATTGTATCTAATTGTGTAATTGAATGACAAAATTTCATACGATTAATAGTACTATAATATATCTTCTTTGTATATCTTTGTATATCTTATTTGAATATATTTAATTCAGTATATCAGTACAAAATAGATCAAAACATTCTAATTCTACAATTAATAGAATTTTGAGAATTGCTTAATGAAAGGATCTTCATCAATGAAAGGTCCCACTCTGGAAATTTTACATTGATCACATCAATGATACTTGCCTTTCTGATTCATTCCCATTTTTCAAATTAGGCTAAGAAGGAAAATCCCTCATTAAGTTTAGGATTTTTGAAAATCCCCATATTCTTGAATCTCAGAATTTCCATCCCTGAGAATTATAGGCCAACATCAATTTGTCTTGTATAAATCAATTTCCCATCCAGAGAATAAATGGTTATCAACTTTGTGAATGAAAAGATATGGGTGAGTGACATAGAAAATTATGTCAATTTCAAGTACCCAGACCGATATTCAGAATTGGATTATGTAGGAGGAGGTTCCTTTGGGAGAGTTATGTTAGTATTATTTAGAATAAATTTGATAACCTTATACTGATAGCTGTTTTATGTTCGATTTCATGCGATTCATATATGTTTCATATATGTTTTATATATGTTGATTTTATATAGTTACCCCAAAGGACTCAGTTAGAACTCAAATAGTGATTGAATTGTATTCAATAATACAGCTTGTTACAAGACTTCCCTTGTATGCTAGGCTAAGGGTGAGACCTTCTGGGCAGTTTTTAGGCCATCGAACTGCTGGGGATATCCTGAGCTAAGAGCAGCCCACTGTTCCAGGACTTCTCTGAACCAGCGTAGTCAGGATTTTCCACTAGGGCAGGCATTGCCTCACCATGATTAAGTCTAACTAAGTGCTTAATTAGGTATCTAATTACTGGCTGTGTTTCCAGGTTATTCTCATTATGATAATTAATAAATAATGATCAGAGGCCTTAAAAATATAATCAGAAGCAAATTTGTCAGCCATCACAAAGCCAAATAAGTTCTGATTGGTTGTTTTTCATTTGATTATAGCCTTATATTTAGTTTGCTAATATATATAATTCCCTGACTTTAAATTTTCAATTAAGTGCGATGTACCTACCTATGAGAGTATAAATACTCTCATAGGTAGGTACACCACACTTTATTGACAATGTAAAATCAGGGAATTAGATATTTCACCCTCAATTTGGGAAGCTCTGGCCTGATATAGCACAGATTACTTCAGAATGACTGTGGCAATGCCATATTCTAAAATGGAAAAAGGGAAGTTTCTAAATTTCTCAGGTGAGGCAAGGACTTCACCAAGTGAAGCTCAACCTGCTCTGCCTCACCCCAGGCTACATGCCTGTGGAGAATTTCTTTGCATTTTGTTCAAATAGTTTCATCTGTAAAATTCAAATATTAAATATTTGTATCTTTAATTTCAAATTGATCTAGTTTAAAAATACTTCAGGTGTGGCTTAGATTCTGTGAAAAATGAAAAAGTTATCATTAAGAAAGTGGCAGTCCAGGAGAAGAAATACATCAAAAATATCTTGAGAGAAATAATCATCATGAGACTTGCACGTAATTTACATGTTAGTGCCATGAAAGATAAAATTCTGTGATACTATATGTTTGTTATCTTCTAAAAGCCCTATGATAGCTTCCTCCCCTAAGAGAAGGGTGATAAAGATTTTGGATCAGAAAGGGTTGGTGGGTGATGCCCAAATTTCAAGGATTCTGGGAGGGGGATTTGAGCAAAAGGGGGAATGAGGAAATTAAAGGGGGGGTGGTATCAGCAGAAGAATTTAAAAATTTGAGATAACAAATCTTCTTTCTGTGAGAAATACTTTACTCTGACCCTCTGGTTTCTAGACTGCCGGGACACTATTTTTGAGACAATATTTATGACTATGATGCTTGAATCAGATAACCAAATATCATAAGTTATCAACCTATATCCCATATCAACATCGTATCTAATTGGTCATCCCCGAAGTGAAAATTGGTCATCCATTTTTTGAATTTTTTTCTGGAACAAAAAATATATTGATTTTTAAGCTTTAAAACTCAATGGTATTCAGGAAATTTTGATCGAAGATTTTAGACAAATAGATTATGTTATAATCAACAATCATTCATTATGTTAGTTTCTACAGGGTTGGCTGACATGGGCATAGGTCATAAGTAATAAATTAAAATGTATTATACCTACCTGTGGGCGAACTTCGACATGTTAGAACAAAGAGCTAGTATCAAAACAACACTGTGAAGTTTTTCGTGGTTCATGTGCTTGATAAATTTATTCGCATACTATAGGTACAATTGAGAACATTCCAATTCCCCCATATCAGCGTATCTATCCGGTCCCAGCCAAGTAAGATCTTATTATCACTCAATTATACCCCACACGCGAAAAATAGGCGGTTATTTTCAACAATTTGACAGTGCATACAAAGTTGATGGCGTCATTGCGGCTGCCTATTTATTCTGAGCATATATTATGTGATATCATGATGCCTCTGCGCTCAAGAGCTCAAGGATGACCAAAATCATAGAGATACATTATGATCAAATCTAATTAGCTTGTCAACGTTAATATATGATTTTCTGGCTTTACGGAGGTGAGAATCGCAAATCTCACCTCCAGAACCCCAAAAAAGTATCACTTACATAGATCAAAGTAGAAAATATATAGCGTTTGGTAATCACATTCCTGGTCATCCAGCAGAGCTTTGTATCCGTAGTATCTGCTGCAGCTTTAATAAATTGATGGCTGTTCTGTTTAACCTTTTACCGTCACTAATTCAATACATTGGAACACTATAATGATGTAAAACTCATCCGCCTACTGTTCGTACTTACCTATATCTTTCATTATAATAGCTGAGAGCAATGCTTCTATGTTTTCAACGTATTTCGAAAGCGATAAAAGAATTGTATGGGTATTTCGCTGTCCTATTTACTCATTGAAAATTAAGAAAACCAAGCAGCAAATTTTTAATTAAGTAATTAAGTCATGACGTTTTGGTCATCCCCATATGGTCATCCGTTCTCAATGATATTGATCAGGGACCTATATACATCTTTGTAAATATTATATATACTGTGTTTAGAATATGTTTTACAGATGAAGCTTTGCTCCTTGAATCTTGAAATAATATGACTTGACAGGTGGCGCAGCAGATCTTGGTTTATATGGACTTAAATGATGGGTTACCTAATTCTATATACATAGTAATGGAAAACTGTGGTAAAAGCCTGAGGCACTATATCAGTGAGAAGAGCCAAAATAATCAGAGAATAAACCTGAGTGTAATATCAAGGATCATATACAGCATTGCTAAAGGCTTAAATGTACAGTTCTTTCTTAATTTTTCATATGAAAATATGTATTGTGATTAGCATGTTAAATCTAGGTAGCCTGTTGCAGAAAAACAAGAATTGCTGTTCAATCAAAAGTTAGTAAGTCAAATTTTGATATGCTGAGAGGTCATATTTTGTAATTTCATTATACAAAACGATTTTATTGTGTACAAATTATCCCTCATACTTTCAGTTTCTCCATGCTCTTGGTGTGTATCATCGGGTGAGTTTTTAAGTCATTGTTGTGCTGTGAGGATAATAGAATAGGTACCCTTTAAAAGATCAACTGATGTTCCTATTTTCTTTAAAGGCGTTCATTCAATTGAGATTAAATTCTTTCCATATTGATGCTTGAAATTAATGTTATCTTAGAAAGCTCAAAGCACTCTCTGACTTAGCTTTCTCATATTTGAATAATACTTGTCCGCCCCAAATTAAACTGTGCAAAATTCAGGATCTGAAGCCTGAAAATATATGCATTGACACCAATGACAGTAACTTCCCCGCCAAAGTGAGTTAAATATCCAGAACTCATGGGTAGTGGATACTGGATACTGGGTAATGGTATAAAGATATATGTTTAAAATCAATTTCCAATCAATTAATATTGAGTCCATGAAATAGTCTTGTAGTGCAAATAGTTGCTATAAAGTCAAACTGTACTTTATTTTCAGATAATTGATTTGGGACTTGCACGTGTCAAACCCAGGCAATCTAGTGAATTGACTAGAAAAGTTGCAACTGTCTGTTATAGGGCCCCAGAAAATCTACTAAACCTCAAGTATCATGAAGAACGTGAGTAATTATTGGTTGTTTGATTCTGTTACTTCACCGAATATTCCAACAGATGCAGTGCTCCACTTGTGCTGACCAACTACTTAACTTTATTATTTAACAACTATTGATCAACTATCAACTTATAGTTTAGAACCACCAAGAGGCATTCTGATGATTCATGTTGTGTTTTCTTCAGTCGATGTTTGGTCGTTGGGTTGTATATTTGGATGTATGCTCAGTACATGGCATGTATTTCTTGACATTGAGAACCCAATGAATGATACTGTAGCTGTAATAACGAAGTTGTTTGAAACTTTGGGTGCTCCACCACAGACCTTTGTTGATCTTGTAGAGGAGGTAATATGTGTACTTTTCAGATTGTTTATTCAGATGTACATTTTTATTGGCGTTCCAGATAATCATGTGTTTTTGTAAACTTCCATGTACACGGCGGCCATCAAATAATTGGCAAGCATAGGTGCACATTGCACAATACAGATAGGATAATAAGGGATGATAACAAATTATTTGTACATTCTATGGATGATAAGGAATTATTTCACCTACTGTGTGTTAGCATCACCATTTATCTTTCAGAACAAAAAGAAGATTGCTTTCCACCATTATACGATCTTCAAAGAGCTTCTGGTACGCTACAGTAACCAAGACTCCCAGTTGAGCTTACTGTTCAGCCATACTTCACATCAAAATGACCCAAAAACAGGTGAGAGTTTCAGGGTTAGTTTCAGTGCTAGAATATTTTGGGCGTCTCTGACATCTAAATCACAATATAAGATACCTACTAATTACTATGTACTGCTTTTTCTGAATTCCAGACCTTTCTACTTCCTAGATCCTAGGTTTTAATTTTTTAAATGGTTTCAGAGGCAGGAATTTCGCTCATTGAAGGAATGTTAAAGTGGGATCCTACTGAGCGATACAAAATAAAAGATGTCTTGGAGAGTGAATTCCTTTCTGATATTCGACAAGAGCAGAGACGAATGTTTGAGGTACCGTTTTTAACCTCTGGCTTTGCTTTCTCAGTTCTCACTTTAAAGATTGTTGCTTCGCAATTTGTGATCATACGGATAATTAATTACGCCAATACGTAGTGATTTATTCTGTCAGGTATTGCCAGAGCAAAATCTTCGTGATCAAGTTCAAGACTCTCTTCGCGATCATGAAGAACGTATGAAAAATCTGACAGAGAATCAACTGAAAGGTATGCGTGATTGTGGTACTTATAAAAACGCATTGCATATCCAGTATTATTTGAACCGATCCGCGGTGATATCATTCGTGCTGAAACCATACTTTCATGGCTGAATCACTCATGCAATGATTTCTTAATCCTAGATTCTGGTTTATGATGTGCTTCTTTTCAGCCTACATTTTTGACTACATTCGTGTCAATTTCCCAACCTACCCTGATTCTGAAAACCCTGAAGAGTATTTTGTGTACGACCAAAACAGTGCGTAAGTTTTCAATGTTGCATGTTGCTTTTAGATAATGAATCACAATAATGCTTATAATTCTGTCTTGCACCAAAGATGAAAATTGTCCTTTTCTTGACCTTAATGAAATTGCTTGAAGTATTTTCTTTTTCATTCTTCCTATAATTACTTTATGATGCTTGATCTCGATTATATACTTGAATCCTGAGTAATTGATATTGATTTAATACAAATACAGATAAAATGTGTGATGCTAATTGAGTTAACTAATAATTAATCAACTGAAGAGCTGATTCAATAAGGAACTAAGAAAGCCCACAATCCTCAGGGTTTCCGAGTAAAATCTATTGGGGCGTGGCTGTCACATTGATTGGGGCCGTGTGTTTCCCTGTAATTACTGATGGGGAGGCACCCCTAGTGGCGAGGTTCATTGCTGCCGGACCCGTTGCCATTTTATCTGTGAAAGCTTTACAAGTCTTCAAAATGTACTTATTTAATCGGAGGTAGTGACCTTGTTTTTAATTAACGACGCATCTGAAGATCTGACACGCTGACATTGCTCATGTAAGATCATGTAGGTATATAATGTTAGCAGCCAGAACTTTATCAAGCTGTACTTTTCATGAGAGTAATGTATATTGTATACCTACTATTGCATGTGTTTAGTGTATAATGTACAATAACATGACAGACTGACAGATTTAGATTCTGCAGTTAATGAGATATCATCATTATTACGTAGTTTAGCCGGTTCAGATTTTTTAAAACCAAATTAATTATTGTTTGAAAGTTTGTAACGTTTTGTAGGTAAAAGAATTTTAATGAATCTTTGGCTGAGGACAATGACTCTAGCCGACAATTTTATTCGTTACTCTTGGAATACCCATTGCGACTTGTAGGTCAACCAATCAGATGGCAGTGTTTGCGAGATTCTACGCGCTGATTGGTTGGGCCATAGGGTTGCAGAGGGCAAACGTCGGCTATTGCCAAATTTAATGCAGTGTTCTGCTGTGAAAGTCGTTAATTGAAATGTAGGTGTTATTGCAATCACTGGCTGGTTAACCTTAAGAGTAATTCAATCCTTTCAATGGAATGTGCGAGAGTTCCTCAGCTGATAATTAATTCAATCAAATCACTAATTAGTGCTAATCTGATTTTCAACTGATGCCATTCATAACAGAAATATTTTTGTAACCCATTATAATGTTGATTTTTTAGATTTTTAGGTTTTAATTGCTGAATTATCAGACGTTTTGTTAAAATTTTGATAGTTTTCACAGTTTATTACGTTAATTTTTAGACATATTTTGAAGGTTTCTTTTATCTACTAACCCTAATTAATTGATTAGTTTCTTATCCAATTTTTTCCAGCACAAAGTAATCATGTTTCGGGGGAAATTCCGCCCGAGTTTTTTTTGATAAACTGAGATAAAAGTAGGTGAATATTTGGCAGAATATCAATTCGTGTTAATTTTCTAACGATTAGGGGATATATTTTTGAAGTTCTGAATATTTCACCCATTTTAATAATTTTTTAGTGTTTTTGTTTTAAAGAATTTATTGCAATTGGCATTAATAGATTTTAGAAAAAGATGTAAATTCCTTCCCGAGTAGTAATGTATGATGACAAATTTGTTCTTGAAATATGTATCATATTTTACCTGTAAAGTTGTTAGTGTAATACGTCACCAAAACCGTTGGACGGTTGGTCAAGTAACCCCCCGCTGGTTTGGATGTGATCAGCCCATTTTGTCTCTTTTCAGGTTCCGTTGTCACATCCAAACCCGCGGGGTTACTTGACCAACCGTCCAACGGTTTTGGGTGACGATATCTTGACAGATGTATGTAGTTTGAACCCATGTTACTTGCCCAAAGGCAGTTTGGACCCACGTAACTTGCCCTCATGTAGTCCGAACCCACGTTACTAGCCCACACGCAAGTCTAACCCACATAACTCACCCTGACGAAGTCCAAAACTACGTTATTCTAACTTGCATTTACTAGAATTGATACATTTCTTAATTTCTACAAATCGTCCACGGGAACTCACGTGCTGAAATATAGCAACCAGATCTAATTTCACCTGCATTAGTCGTATTTGAACTCATTTCAACGTAACCAAGTCGAAAATCCCGTGTAAATATCAAATTCTTCAAATCCCTAATTTCTACAAAACGTCTGTGTGTAATCACGTGCATAAATATGGCAACCAGATCTGATTTCATGTGCATTAGTCGTATTTAAACTCATTTCAACATAATCAAGTCGAAAATCCTGCGTAAATATCAATTTCTTCAAATCCCTAATTTCTACAAAACGTCCGCGTGAACTCACGTGCTTCACTAGTCCATCGTATATTTCCCCGTTATTCGGACCCCCGTTATTTGGACCCCCGTTATTCGGACCCCGGTTATTTGGAACCCCGTTATTCGGACCCCCATTATTCGGACCCCGTTATTCGAACCCCATTATTCGGACCCCCGTTATTCGGACCCCCGTTATTCGACCCCGTTATTCGGACCCTGATATTCGGACCCCCGTTATTCGGAACCCCGTTATTCGGACCCCCGTTATTCGGACCCACATAATCCGATGAAAACTCTATGAGTTGGAGATGTAAAAGTAGCGCAAAATAGCGTTCTATTACAAAATACGCTATTTTAGTGGTTTTACGCGATTTTGATGACGTCATCACAGCACACAAATAAGCTCAAACCAACTTCCCATATAGCCTATAAGACAATTCCGCCTTAGTACAACATACTTTGACCGGTCTCATCTCAAGATATGCTGCAGTTCGTGACATATCACTCGTTTAAGTTTTTCCTAAATTTTGAAATTGATTTTTCACCGTACCTTAGAAAATCGCGTATATCTCGATGAAAAATCGAGATAGCCCAATGATCCATATGATTTTCTGAAAGCTCTTTAAATTTCCAACTAACGATTTTTTCAAAATTTTTGAGCTATCGCCTTTCCTTCTTGGTGAAAAATGCGCTCAAAATGGCCTATTTTCGCTTAAAAGCAATAAAATTTCGCTAAGTTGATGACGTCATAATGACGTGAAAATGACGTCACCAGAACTTCTCTTATAGCCTATAACACTTTCCTATCTTAGATCAACAAAACCTGACCTCGATCATGGCTCTACCATTTCCCGTTCTTGAGATCTCGGCTTTATAAATTGGGTCCCGAATTATCAGCTCTTATTATTATTATTATTATATATTACCACCAAAACCGTTGGACGGTTGGTCTAGTAACCCCCCGCTGGTTTGGATGTGATCAGCCCACTTTGTCTCTTTTCAGGTTCCGTTGTCACATCCAAACCCGCGGGGGGTTACTAGACCAACCGTCCAACGGTTTTGGTGGTGATATCTTGACAGATGTATGTAGTTTGAACCCATGTTACTTGCCCGAAGGCAGTTTGGAACCACGTAACTTGCCCTCACGTAGTCTGAACCCACGTTACTAGCCCACACGCAAGTCTAACCCACGCAACTTACCCAGACGAAGTCCCAAACTACGTTATTCTAACTTGGAATTACTAGAATTGATATATTTCTTAATTTCTACAAATCGTCCACGTGAACTCACGTGCTAAAATATAGCAACCAGATCTAATTTCACGTGCATAAGTCGTATTTGAACTCATTTCAACGTAACCAAGTCGAAAATCCCGTGTAAATATCAATTTCTTCAAATCCCCTAATTTCTACAAATCGTCCGTGTGTACTCACGTGCTAAAATATAGCAACCAGATCTAATTTCACGTGCATTAGTCGTATTTAAACTCATTTCAACGTGATCATGTCGAAAATCCCGTGTAAATATCAATTTCTTCAAATCCCCTAATTTCTACAAAACGTCCGCGTGAACTCACGTGCTTCACTAGTCCATCGTATATTTCCCATCCCTATTCACTGCGAGACATGGAGAAACCATTATCAGTTCACCATCGTATCACAGAATAGGACTACGGTACAAATTTTTGTCATAAACATAATTTCAATCAATTTGCAGTTCAATTTTTAGAAGCCTCGCACGACAACAATCTTCGACCGATCGCCCTGAAACTCGTTTTATAGCTAAATCTCAAGGTCCAAAAGCAGCAGATCAAAGTAAAACATAATCCGATGAAAACTCTTTGAGTTGGAGATGTCAAAAGTAGCACAAAATAGCGTTCTATCGCAAAATACGCTATTTTAGTGGTTTTACGCGATTTTGATGACGTCATCACAGCACCAAAATAGGCTTGAACCAACTTCCCATATAGCCTATCACACAATTCCGCCTTAGTACAACATACTTTGACCGGTCTCATCTCAAGATAAGTCGCAGTTCTTGACGTCTCACTCGTTTAAAGTTTTGTCCCATAATTTGGAAATCGATTTTTCACCGTACCTTAGAAAATCGCGTATATCTCGATGAAAAATCGAGATAGCCCAATGATCCATATGATTTTCTGAAAGCTCTTTAAATTTGCTAAAAATCATTCCGAAAAATCAGACAGCTATCTCCTTTCCTTCTTGGTGAAAATGCGCTCGAAAATAGCCTATTTTCGCTAAAAAGCAATAAAATTTCGCTAAGTTGATGACGTCATAGTGACGTGAAAATGACGTCACCAGAACTTCTCTTATAGCCTATAACATTTTCCCATCTTAGATCAACAAAACCTGACCTCGATCATGTCTCTACCATTTCCTGTTCTTGAGATCTCGGCTTTCCAAATTTGCTCCCAATTATCATGATCTTATTATATCTTATTATTATACCGTCACCAAAACCGTTGGACGGTTGGTCAAGTAACCCCCCGCTGGTTTGGATGTGATCAGCCCATTTTGTCTCTTTTCAGGTTCCGTTGTCACATCCAAACCCGCGGGGGGTTACTTGACCAACCGTCCAACGGTTTTGGTGACGATATCTTGACAGATGTATGTAGTTTGAACCCATGTTACTTGCCCAAAGGCAGTTTGGACCCACGTAACTTGCCCTCACGTAGTCCGAACCCACGTTACTAGCCCACACGCAAGTCTAACCCACATAACTCACCCTGACGAAGTCCAAAACTACGTTATTCTAACTTGGAATTACTAGAATTGATATATTTCTTAATTTCTACAAATCGTCCACGTGAACTCACGTGCTGGAATATAGCAACTAGATCTAATTTCACGTGCATTAGTCGTATTTGAACTCATTTCAACGTAACCAAGTCGAAAATCCCGTGTAAATATCAATTTCTTCAAATCCCCTAATTTCTACAAAACGTCTGTGTGTAATCACGTGCATAAATATGGCAACCAGATCTGATTTCATGTGCATTAGTCGTATTTAAACTCATTTCAACATAATCAAGTCGAAAATCCTGCGTAAATATCAATTTCTTCAAATCCCCTAATTTCTACAAAACGTCCGCGTGATCTCACGTGCTTCACTAGTCCATCGTATATTTCCCCGTTATTCGGACCCCGTTATTTGGACCCCCGTTATTCGGACCCCGGTTATTTGGAACCCCGTTATTCGGACCCCCATTATTCGGACCCCCGTTATTCGGACCCCATTATTCGGACCCCTGTTATTCGGACCCCCGTTATTCGGACCCCCGTTATTCGGACCCCCGATATTCGGACCCCCGTTATTCGGAACCCCGTTATTCGGACCCCCGTTATTCGGACCCACATAATCCGATGAAAACTCTATGAGTTGGAGATGTAAAAGTAGCGCAAAATAGCGTTCTATTACAAAATACGCTATTTTAGTGGTTTTACGCGATTTTGATGACGTCATCACAGCACACAAATAAGCTCAAACCAACTTCCCATATAGCCTATAAGACAATTCCGCCTTAGTACAACATACTTTGACCGGTCTCATCTCAAGATATGCTGCAGTTCGTGACATATCACTCGTTTAAGTTTTTCTCCTAAAATTTTGAAATTGATTTTTCACCGTACCTTAGAAAATCGCGTATATCTCGATGAAAATCGAGATAGCCCAATGATCCATATGATTTTTTGAAAGCTCTTTAAATTTGCTAAAAATTATTCCGAAAAATCAGACCGCTATCTCCTTTCCTTCTTGGTGAAAAATGCGCTCGAAATTAGCCTATTTTCGCTAAAAAAGCAATAAAATTTCGCTAAGTTGATGACGTCATAATGACGTGAAAATGACGTCACCAGAACTTCTCTTATAGCCTATAACACTTTCCTATCTTAGATCAACAAAACCTGACCTCGATCATGGCTCTACCATTTCCCGTTCTTGAGATCTCGGCTTTATAAATTGGGTCCCGAATTATCAGCTCTTATTATTATTATTATTATTATATATTATTATTATACACCCTGTGACACTGAAATGTCTAACTTATACCCCTGGCCAGTTTTTTTTATTCCGCGGGGGGTTACCTCCCTGGCCAGGGAGGGAATCACCCTGTGACACTCAAATCTCTAATATATACCCTGGCCAGTCTTTTCTTTTACCGCGGGGGGTTACCGCCCTGGCCAGGGCGGGAATTAATATTATACACCCTGTGACACTCAAATGTCTAACTTATACCCCTGGCCAGTTTTTTTTTATTCCGCGGGGGGTTACCTCCCTGGCCAGGGAGGGAATGTTCCTTAATTCTAATAATACTGTGATAGTCTAATCATAATGCTACTGTACCTAGTGATGATAATTGATAATATCAGTTTATATCTGTGCGCAATTCAGCTGTTTTATTACTTCTTTTCAAAAGTTTCAGAATTCCATTAGCTCATGATCTGAATAGGTAAGAAGGTGCCTACTACCTATGAATAAGCGATGTAGCAATTTACATTCAATAATAATTGTAGGTAATTTGCGCTGCGTTTAGTTGAGGTCTACAAGTCTAGTGCAGTTGTACATTCAGTTGAGTTCTATAGTTCTATCAACTGTTGTCTATTTGTACATTGAGCCGCATTGTTTGTTTAAGCTAGTATTGTGATGTCTCATGGGTATCATTGATTGATTGTGTTGACTCAGAGCCACTTTAATTACATTATAACCCCTAGCAGCTCATACCAAGCATTTTACTTCCTTATTAACTCTAGCACTCATGATTCATTATGCCCCTACTACTCTTCTAACGACCTAGGACCTTGTTCTCTTTAACTCTCTTGTTATTACATTCCGCTGTTGTTATTACAATCATCACTTTGTTCTAGTTACATACAGTGTACTGGATAACTTGCTACGTTGCTGCTGTGACAATTTCTTTGTTTCGAGCATATTTTAGAGTTAAGTTTTGTCCCGCCAAATTGAAATAGTGTGATTTTTCTGATCTTAGTATCTTTCTCCACTTTGATATCTGAATCCCTGCCAATATCTACAGACTAGCCCACCATGTCGACAAGTACACCCCAGAAGAACCAAGCGTCCCACTTTAACAACCCTTACTCTGGGTCTGATACACCACAAAAACAGCTTGACGCTGTAGAACAGGTAAAACATAGAGAAAGGAGCAGGAAGTGTTGGTTATGAGACTTTTTAGAAACATTCCGGCTTGGTTACCATCGAATGATGAGCTGAATGATATCGATGGTGACCGAAGTTCCAGGAGTACCTGTGTCATGATGAATTTCTTGAAAAATATATAATTGATAGTCAATTATAGAGAATCATGTCATTGAAATGGAATTATTTTTACGTCAACCAATAATCAGCCTCATTCTGATTTCTGCTATTTCTTATTCTCTTTCTAATTCTCATTCTAATTCTTACTTCACGCTAAAACAGGTGACATCGCAAGTTCTGAAGGAGCGGAACCGACACAGTGACATTTTCAACCGTGAGGGTGCTCCAGAAGCAGCTACCGATCCTGAGCCTGAACCTGTCAAACAGATCAGGTGAGACATGGGACTAATGGGTTTGTGGGGAGGGGAGGAAGTTCAACATGAGCCTGAACCTTTCAAACAGATCAGGTGAGACATGGGACTAATGGGTTTGTGGGGTGGAGAGGAGGTTCAACATGAGCCTGAACCTGTCAAACAGATCAGGTGAGACATGGGACTAGTAGGTTTGTGGGGAGGGGTTGGAGGTTCAACATGAGCCTGAACCTGTCAAACAGATCAGGTAAGACATGGGCCTGTGGTGTGCCCCAGGTTTGCCCAGGATGTGCCCCAGGTGTGCAGCGGCAGATAACAAAATGGTACTGGTGGATTTGTGGGGAGGAGAGGAGCTTCAACATGAAATTCCTACGCTTTGATTACTTTTTAGGCTTCTGCTTAGAGAACCAATGCAGATGAAGAAACTCATTGATTCATTAGATAATTATTGCCATGAATTGTCACCAACCTTCTTATCTCCCTCACCCAACTCACATGACACATATATTATCTAAGTTCCTACCCTCCCCAGGTCTAACGATGCAGAAAACGACAGCGCTGCAGCTCGGTTCCGTACCCGTAACCAAGCCAGTTCGATGATATTCGGGAGTGATCCTGGGGCTGCTAGTGCTACAACACCCTCCCCCGCTACTACTCCTACTACTGCTCAACCTCAACACAAGATATCTAACATCTTCTAGATATGCTGCGTGTGTGTGGCGGGGATGATAGGGGAATAGGGTTGTGATCATGGTGTGAAGGACAGGGTGAATTATCAGATATTGTCTGAATTATTGTCTAAATTATTATTATAGACGTCTATGAGTGGAAATAGTTTTAGTATAAAGTTGTGTTTGCACTTTCAGGAATGGATAAAAGAGAAGTTTAGTGATTAATGCTAGAAAAATATGGAAATGGGTTGAGTGAACTCAGGAACTATAGAATATTATATGCATTTATATTTAGTTTATATGAATTCTGGTTACATGAATGGTGTATGAGGATGTTTAACTTAAATTAGAAAAGCGCATGTAATAAATGGCTAAAACTAACTCTGTTCCTTTTGTCTGATCCCTGGATATATGATATCAAGCGAACAGACTACAGTTATACGGACCTAGTTCAATTTCAAAAAAGGGGACATTGCTCATGTTGTGAATGATATCTAAATATCTAGATTAATGTAATTGTAGAAATATCTATGTATATGATAGCTCTATGTGTTCTGTATATAAAAAGTTTTGACGTACAATATTAAAGTATTAAATATCTTTATAACAATATCTTTATAATAATATCCTCATGAAAACCTACATTAATATTTATAAAACTTTTTAAAACCCAGAGGAGACTGGCGATGTTCCACACAGTAAGAGACCACTTAGAAAGAATTGACATGTTTCATACTATATATCATCAGAATTCTAAAATGGAATATATTCTGGTTAGTAACCATACAAAACTTGATATCTCCCAGAAGAATATTTATCAAAACTTTATTAAATGAGCGGTTTCAAAATAACAAAATTTCTTTGAATAAATAAGAGTGATCTGAGAGCAAATGATGGGTACCGTGCTGGTACAGATCCAAAATATAAAAACTCAGAAACGGGACAACATTAAAAAAATACAGAATGGACTGGACGTCACTGAATAAGAGGGATACTGAATGGATTGAGGCATTTATCCTCCGGGTTCCAATGTCTTCAACCCATGGATCCACCTATTTTCAGCAACGTCCAGGACATCGGGATTAGAATGCTGTAGAATTGTGAATCTATAAACTCTATTGAAATCATTATGGTTGGTACTATGTTCTTTATATAAATGGTATGCTAATGACAAATCATTATTGTAAGTATTATCTGACAATACTTTATTTGGGTCCTTCTTTTTATTTTTGTAATATAGTGCTCTATGACCATTAATTCTGGTTCTGAGTTGGGAAACAGTTTTACCAACATAACCCTTATGACACAGCAAACAAGTAGCAAAATAAATAATGTTCCTTGATAAACATGAACCAGCCTTTGGTTGATTGATTTCCCCTTTGTATGACAAGTCATCTGAATTTGTCATCAAGGGGCATGACTGACACCTACTTGAACCACATGGGGTGGTTGCACCTGGGCCATTACCAATTACTAATTGTTTTGTCGATGATAAAGACCACCCAAGTTTGGAGCTGTCCTGTAAACATGATTAAACATTTTCGTGTTGGAATTCAAAGTACTGAAACTGAATGTTTCCTTCAGGAGTTTCTCATATTTGTCCAAAGTTTCCTCAAGGAAGTCATTTGCTCCATAAGTGGATACTATTCGGATGGGTATAGTATTGGGGGTGACTTCTGATCTATCATTAGGACTAATGTTTCTTGAGAATCCTCCCACTTTAGTGATAATGTTTTTCACCATGCCAACAGGATAACCACACTCATTGAATGTTTCTGATAGTTCAGACAGACGTGTGGTGAGTCTAACATTACAATTTATGATCCTCCTATATCTGATGGCTTGTGAGTAAACGATGCTGGAGAATATGTGATTTGGGTGGTGACTGGAAAAGTTCAAGAATGATGGAGAATCTGTAGGTTTTCGGTAAAGATCAGTCATGAGTTTACCGTTAACATCAAAACAAAATTGGATATCTAAAAATGGTAAAGGTTCACCATTCTTAGTCACAACAAAATCGTCTGTTTTCAGACCAAATTCCAACAACTTATCTCTTACATCTTTCTCCCATTTCCTGAATAAACGTTCGGAACCATTGAAAGTTCCAACACAATCATCCACAAACCTTTTGAATGCCATAACATTACTCATTTCTCTGGATCTGAATAGAGTATTTTCTCCATCACATAACAAACAGTAATGTTGGCTAACTCACACAAATGCTTCCACCAGTGGCGATTCCCTTCTTTTGCTGATACCAATTCCCCCTGTAGCACCCAACTGATGATCGCATGCTCAGATCAACTAAGCTCATAATCCAATCTATCTTCTCTTGAGGCCAACCCTCATACACCTTTTCAAGGGCATGTCGGACTGCTTCAAGGACAAGAGAAGGATTTAGTGAGTCATACAGACTAGCGAAGTCGAACGTGAAACATTTGAGAGTCTTTTTCTGGGTAGTTGTGTACTTATCGTCTAGAAGTTCGAGCCATTGCAGAGCACTTGTAGTGTCTTTCACAAGGTCTTGACAAAAGAGTTTTTCTACATTTTTCAGGAAATTATGAGCAAGGAACACATCACTGCGTTTACATACACCAACATTTAGTGCTGTGACAAGTCTGGCTGGAGGTTTACAGCCAGGTTTTAACTGGTCACGAGAGAGCTTATGGATCTTTAACATTGGGTAGAAGTACGGGATACCAGGGCGGTATCTTGATGCCGTACTCTTCTTTCCACCAACACATCCTGTGGTAACATCGGGCTTTGTAACACCAAGTACTTCATAAGCTTCATCCGGAGAAACAAAACCAGAGTCTCTGCCTTGTTTCCAGAGTTTAAACAATTCATCAAACAGCAACAGAGAAGGGTCACTTTCTATCTTACTATACAAGGCTTCATCAAACAGTTTTTCTTCCACCTTCTCTTCAATTAGTTTTGGATCAACTATGAGAATGGCTCCCCCCTTGTCTGCTTTACAGATCAGGATCTTCTTCTCATCAACATTTTTCTTAAGCCATTTGTACCCCTCCTGTTCGGCCTTCGTAATATTTGATTTCTTCTTAGCTATGTGTTTACCTTTGAATCTGAGTATGCCAGTATAATCTGACTCCATATCATCCACTAAATTGTTTACTACGGGGTCTGCAGATGGACTCCCCTTATGATAATTCCTGGATCTTAATTTTGGTGGGATACTGTTTTTGGGTACAAAATTAGAGTTTGTGTGTTCTGTATGAATTTTGTCTGCTGCTGAACGAATATTATTCCCAGCTGACCTCATGTCAAGCTGAGCACTGAGCTTGTCAAATGACGGGGACTTGACAAAACCTAAGCCTCTACTCAATAGAACAATCGCTCCTGCTGGTATTTCCATGTCAACAAGGGGTATTACTGCATTACTACTCATTGCTTTGTCCGCCAATTTCTGAATGAAGTTTCTCTTCTTCCTTAATTTTTTGCCATAGTTTGCAATGGTAGCTTTCTTTGCCTTGGATTTATCGGGCCAGTCTTTCCATTTAGTACTATTCTGGCTGAGGAAGAACTGAAACTTTTTCTCGAAATGGGTTTCTAAGATTTTCCTCTTACCAAGAGGAATTCTCTTAGGTATATGAAGATAATCACCAGGGTTTTCTCTCAGTTTTATCTTCATTCTTTCCACCTCTAAGGATTTCTTAGTGATGGCCTTTTCCAAAAGTTCTGATTCCAACTTAATTATTATAACCTACATTTACTCCTTTTTAAGTAGACAATTAATGTCAAATGCACGTTCTAGGGCAAGAAAAATGTTTTTATCTCGTAATATTTTTACATGATTAGCCACTAATACTTATGATATAGCGCTTTTGAATGACCTCATAATTACTTGATGATAGAAGGTAGAATTCAGTCGAATACTTAACTTATTGTTTCAGATTAATAAGTGTTAATTTTAAAGTTCTATAATATAAATTCTTACTGCAGATTCGCTTCATTTTACTTGGATTTTTTACAAATTTTAGTCATAGTTAAGCTAAGTTCGTTGCAATGAATATTTTTAAATCAGACATAATTTATGATCTATAAAATCAGACGTGTTTATTAAAATAATAATATTATAAGAATTATGAAATATCCTAATGCCTATCAAATATAAATTTAATACTTATCTACAGAGTAAAATCAATCTCAAACTCAACAGTGTTTTACTGCATTTCCGTCTTTATATGATTTAAATTACTCGGGATTGAATAATTTGATTAATCTTGATAATTTCATTGATCTAAATACTCAAATTCCCGATGAAAACCTAATTGGATAATTCCGTATCTATTGACTGTATTCTATTGATTCCAAATTTTAACTTTTAAGATGACTTCCCCATGAAAATGAAGAATAAGTTGCGATTCAAGTTGCATATGAATCAGTCAATAAATTCATCAGTAAATCAGTACCTTCCGCAACTCTTGTATATTGTAAATAGGTCGATGTCAGCTAGCTGAGTGTCACGATGCTGTAAGTTGGAGTAACTGGTGGAAATGTCGAGTAAGAAGAAGGAGAAGAGAAAGAGGAAATATTCCTCATCCTCTTCCGGATCAGACTCCTCCTCCTCCTCTTCTAGTAAATATTAGGATCTGGAGTGAGCATGTAGACTACATGCTCACTACTGTGATGTAGCTGTTAGAATTAGAATTACGGCTTATAGATGACATATGGGCACACGTAGTCTGTAGGCATTATATTATGTCAATTATAAGCAGTTTAATCAGCTTGAATTGTTCGACTGGCTTTTTCTCATCAAGGCTCTGTTTTAACCCATAGTTGTCGGGGTAAAGTTGCACTGATTTGATTGGAACTTATTAAAACGTTACCTATTACAAATGCAACAATTCATGAATCCAAAATTCTTAATTCAAATCGTCAGATATTATCCATTTTCAAAAACATGACCTCAGCTGGCCCTCAGCTGCTACCGAGAGGCCACAGAAAAATTCTAATCGATGTAAGATATGACCTCATACTTTTTTGTTCGACAGTTTGCTGCATTTTAATTTCCCTTTGCTGAAATGGACAGTACTACAAGCTTAGATAGTGATTACAGCAATGCTATGCGTCTATATAAAAATCCAGAGTCTTGGTGCTGAGTAAGAATATAATCTTGTAGAAAGCAATTACCTGAAGATTTGTGATTCGTGAGCATTGCTTTGTAAAACTTTTATGATGATTGCAATGACAGTATTCATTATGATCGATCATTGGTAATTGTAATCATACTAACACTTACCAGAATTATTAGAAAGTTAGAATTGAGGAATGATTCATGCATCGATTACTTTGGGACACAGTCTGGAAAATAAGACTCTAATTTCTAGTCATGAGTTTGTTACGTCGCTATTCGTCTCGGATATTATTTAAGTATTTCCAAGCTTTCAGTCACATCCCTTCATTTTGATCTAAACACACCTGTGCGTGGAAGGTGATTGTGTATATGTACTATGTACAGTAAATCCTTGGTATATGTGTAGTGTATAACTAGTGTAATTCCGTGAATAGTAATGCTTTGCCCTGATACTACTGTTTCTGCCTGTGATTTGCGAACAGCTCACCAGTCTAATCTGGTGATTAGAGATTACACTTTTAGTAATTAAGTAATTGCACATGGCAAACCAGTTTTACCCCCTGAGACCAGCATGATGATGATATTATATGTCCTCTGCTTTAGCTTTCTAAACAGGGTTTTATGATCAGTCCCCCCAGTGGTGACTGTGAATAGGAACGGATGATATAAAATCTCAATACTTCAGCAAGTTCTTAAATCTAGTCAGTGTTATCATTCGGATAAGGTTAAGGAATATATTTGAAATCGCTGGTAGAAAGGTTTTATTGAAACCGTCAAAGAACTAAATTTGCGAGCCCCAGTGTTGTGATGATGCTTGCATCATCACAACACTCATTAGAAATCAAAGCGACCATTTTTTTAGTATCCATTAGATTTCAAGGCATGTGCCATTGGGCCATTATGTACATTGTACAATTATTAGGAACTTGATTACCTAAGATATCATCCACTATCCAGGTCCTAAACGAAGTTGTGATAGACAGAGGTCTGTACTCTGGAGTGTGCATGGTGGACATCTACTGCGATGACTTCTTTGTGACCACTGTCATCGGGGATGGTAGGTTTCTACCAGCATTTGCCACCGATAATACATACCTTTTTAAGTGACCACTATAGTGCCATGTAACAAGTTAAGCTATATGAGTTACTGTTGCGACGATGCTCGATTTTCAGTCTACTAGCATTACGTGTAGCATGACCTATTGAAAAAATAAAGCATTAAAAAGCGGTTTGCGAAACCTTTTTATTTTTCAGAATATGATAATAGTTGCAAGTCTGTATTTCTGTATGCACCTCGGCGCTTTATAAAGAATAAATATATTCTGCGTTAATGATTTCAAGAATCTTGTGACTTAGTGAGAGAGATTCTCAGAAAAACTTCACAATTTAGCAAAGTTACCCTCAACAATTAACAACACGAATTAAGATGTAATACCTACCCCTGGGCCCTGTAGATAACAGCACCCCTGACGTTATCTCCGTTAAATTAACCACTGTAAGATTCCTCTGTTATCTCCTTTACATTAACCACTGTAAGATTCTTCTGTTATCTCCTTTAAATAAACCACTGTAAGATTCCTGTGTTATCTCCTTTAAATTAACCACTGTAAGATTCCTCTGTTACCTCCTTTAAATTAACCACTGTGAGATTCCTCTGTTATCTCCTTTAAATTAACCACTCCCACTGTAAGATTCCTCTGCTCCAGGTGTGATTGTTGCCACTCCCACGGGCAGCACGGCGTACGCCGCCGCCACTGGCGCCAGCATTGTGGCGCCCTCAGTCCCGTGCTTCATTATAGCTCCCATCTGCCCGCACTCGCTCTCCTTCAGACCGATCATGGTGCCGCTCAACTGCGTCCTCAAGGTATGGTTCCAGGCCTTTATAATTATTTAAACTGACTCTACTTCCTACTTTCTTTTCTAATATTACTAATTAATCACTTAATTATTTTAGACTCTCCTAATATAAAACTCTCTCTACCTCATGTACCTTCACCTAAAGAGCTTATTCAGGCCACAAACTTTAAATAAGTGAATAATTGAATAAGGAATGGATTCAAAATTCCAATTTTGGTTTTGTCACTGTATTTGGAGTGAAACTCAAAATATGATTAGAAAAATTGCCGAAATTACGTATCAGTTCAAAAGAACGACAATGCTTGCTCCAAGTTTCAATCAGAATTAAGCCTTCGCAGTTTTCAGTTATATTTTCTGTTAAATGTATTCAATATACGTTGCTAAGTGTGGTCTCGAATGCTTGTAGAGTTGTAGTGTAGCAAGTTTATGCGAATTTCATTCACGTAACTTTCAGTGGTATATGTAGCGAGAATAGTAATGTTCTATTTTAATGTAGGTACGTAATGCATAACGACAGGTGAAGTCGCAGCGAAACATTGAAGCCAGCTATTAGACTGTGTTACATGATACTCTAATATTAGAATATTGTTGAACTTCCCTTACACCTACTGATTCTAAGTCCACCACTTTTCTTGTATACTTGTATTACCTTCTTTCTTATATTACCTGCTTTAATCTAACTCTGAGTTTATTCATTTCAAATTATTAGGCTCTTATGATCTTATCAAATACTTCATGATTCCATAAGTTCAATTAATATAACTCCTAATTTGTTCCTCACTCCTCAGTGCGAACAGCGATCTAGTTTCACTTCATAACACAATTCATTCCTTCTTTCACGAAACTTCCTTTCAGTGTAAGTTGCACGAAGATGCCCGAGGCTCAGGTCTCATTTCCTTTGATGGCAGACACCGGCAAGACTTCACCAAAGACCATGTGTAAGTCCCACAAGTGGTTTTTTCATCGCATGTCTGAACTAGACATTTGACGCTTTGCTATCAACATGAGTAAACATCATTTGTTTATTACCTATTTGCTTACAAGTTACAGTGGTCGTTAACATTGCCACGTCACTTAATAAACCTTCACAATGTCAGTTGCCACGTCAATCAGCCTTAGACCTTTAAGATATCCGTGGCAAGCCTCTGTTGGTGTTTTCTTGAAGAACTCTATTAAGCGGTTACATGTCGAAGTGGTGACCGTATACCGCAACTTACATGGTCGAGGCGACAGCCGAGACTGTGTAAGTTAGATAATGGACGAGGCGTGCCGAGTTCATTATCGTAGGTGTACGGTCACAGAGCCTGAGATCATGGAACCAGATTATACCCCGACCGGAAACAGCTGACCATTCTACGGCCAAACAACAGTATTTATTCCCACTCGGGTCTGACGACCCTCGTCTGGATTCATCGCTTAAGTAGATTTTTGAGTGCTCCTTAATAAAATCAAATGTCATTTTTAGCTATTTTGCACTGTTATTCAGTGGAGACCGTATAACCAAACTTACACGGTCGCTAAAACAAGCTTGGGAGGGGTATAATATAGAACTATAGGTCGAAGGAGTAACCTAATACCACATATATATAGTGAGCGCGAAGCGCGAACTATATATAGACGCATTATTGGCCGAAGCGAAGCTGAGGTCAATAATGGTTTGTTTTGGACGAGGCGAAGCCGAGTTCAAAACAATGTGGTATTAGGTACTCCTGAGACCTATGGTGATATTACATGTGAAATAACATAAATTATGTGGTGGAAACTCATTAGAAATAAGAAACATGGCGTCTCATAGTTGTACTTGTATCAGGCGTCATGGGCAGAAAAAGTTTGAATGATCTCGCCGGTAATTACATTTTTGTCGAGCCTCAAGACATGTACACATGTGTCGGTGGAATGCATATTATTATGCCATGTAGCAATTTACCACAGTGAAGCAAGATAACGGCGTCATTTGAACAGCCTGTTGTTCATTGGAGTCTCAAATACCACAGAACTTGAATATCTGCGTTCCACCAAAATTATTCAAATTGAATTGGCACTTAAGGAGACAGGTAACGCTACTCGTTTTAGGTCTGCGAACAAATGTAGGCAACTCACGTCATAAACTTTCTAATTGAATCCATGACGATGCCATCATTGTAAATACCCTATCAACTCTTGGAAAATCCCATAACATGGGGTTATAGGATCCGAACGACGCTAAAAAATATGTAGGCAACTCACGTCATAAACTTTCATATTGAATCTACGCCGGAGTCATCACTGTAAACACAGCTTATAGGGTCGGAAACGACCACATAACATGGGGTTATAGGATCCATCCCGACCCTATAATATTGAAATAACCCGATGTATATGGTTGCAAATAAGGGCTTATGAGCCATGTAATATAGTTTACACGGTGTTCGTAATGTTATCAGCTCAACTGACTTTACCAATCACATTGTTTTGTGTTACAATAATTAATCTCATCAACTAAACAAACAATAAAACTACAAAACACGCACAATTACTGTATCACGGGCTAATACAGTTAATGATAAGATAAAAGGTTGTTGTGTAAGCTGAGTCAATATTATGAACTCTATGGATTCCCTGATGAATCTCATTTAATTTTGTTATTAGCTGTAGTCACAGATATTAGACGGAACTGTTGGTGATTTTAATCTTGTTATGATAAAATAAGTGATGTGGTGGTAACACAAAACTTAATGAAGCAAAATTTATCAAGGATCATTGAAGAATTGAATTAATCGAGTACATGGCACCGTCTGTACATGGCACCGTCTGTACATGGAACCGTCTGTACATGGCACCGTCTGTACATGGCACCGTCTGTACATGGCACCGTCTGTACATGGCACCGTCTGTACATGGCACCGTCTGTACATGGCACCGTCTGTACATGGCACCGTCTGTAAATGGCATCGTGTGTACACGGCACCGTCTGTACATGACACCGTCTGTACATGGCACCGTCTGTACATGACACCGTGTGTACATGGAACCGTCTGTACATGGCACCGTCTCTACATGGCACCGTCTGTACATGGCACCGTCTGTACATGGCACCGTCTATACATGACACCGTCTGTACATGGTACCGCGTGACCCGACACCTTCATTGCCTGGCATAAGACCATTATCAAACCGGTGTACTGATTCGTTCTATTGACCAGAATCAGTTCGCCTAGTACAATATAAGCTGATCATTACTTCGTCGGGTTTATTTCACATTCACAATGTTTTCCTTGCAGAAAGTATCTCTAATATAATTTCGCAACCTCTGTTTTTTTGTTTGTCGTAACGGCGGAAACATGTTCGGAACGCGCGCGCATTACGATTTGTGCGGGTTACCATGGTGACACGTGCACGGAGAATTGCGCGCGCGCTCATTTCTATTAATGGTGTTTTGATTACGTTGCTTCGTAACTTTTGAACGGATTGGAGTTTTTTGATTCAGCTGATCTGAAATTTGCGAACGAGGTGCTGCGTAGCAGCGCCGAGTGAGCTGTGTATTAGCAGGCCCAACGGGCATTCTAGTCTCTAATATAATTTCGCAACCTCTGTTTTTTGTTTGTGCGTAACGGCGGAAACATCTTCGGAACGCGCGCGCATTACGATTTTTGCGGGTAACCACGGTGACACGTGCACGAAGAATTGCGCGCGCGCTCATTTCTGTTAATGGTGTTTTGATTACGTTGCGCGATCTCTAATAACTTTTGAACGGATCGGAGTTTTTTGATGCGGTAAAATTTTTTTAGTTGTTTTGAATCGCATTGGTTGAAATTTGCGAGCTCTGGGTGAGCTGTGTATTAGATGGCCTAACGGGCCTGCTAGTCTCTTATATAATTTCGCAACCTCTGTTTTTTGTTTGTACGTAACGGCGGAAACATCTTCGGAACGCGCGCGCATTACGATTTGTGCGGGTAACCATGGTGACACGTGCACGGAGAATTGCGCGCGCGCTCATTTCTGTTAATGGTTTTTTGATT
This sequence comes from Beroe forskalii, assembly GCA_011033025.1. NCBI lineage: Eukaryota > Metazoa > Ctenophora > Nuda > Beroida > Beroidae > Beroe > Beroe forskalii. The sequence goes on along the minus strand of WFMF01000108.1, from coordinate 389,827 downwards.
ACGTTGCGATCTCTAATTACTTTTGAACGGATCGGAGTTTTTTGACGCGGTAAAATTTTCATGTTTTTGAAATTCGCGAACGAGGTACTGCGTAGCAGCGCCGAGTGAGCTTTGCAGTAGAAAATTTATGTACTTATTAGAAATTCTGATGGTCAAAAGTACGATAAGTTGGATAGCTATCGTGTATCGAGATCTTCGTTTCTGAGCCCTGTTTTATACTGTTTTGAATACGTTTCTTTTTTTTCTTTCCCTTTAATGCTTTTTGTGGCGTGGCCTGTGCACCAAAGGAAGCGAAAGCAAATGCTGAGTTATACCGCCTTATGTGCTCCCAGAAGTTTTTTGGAGTTAGTAAAAAATTTTTGGAACATGGTTTAAAAACTTTCTGATGCACTGATGAGGCTCTAGGATCATTATTTGCTATCAGAAAACTGAAGATACTGTAAGAAAATGAAAATTTTAAATTTTACTATAGTCGGGCTCGAACCCATGACCTGCTGCGCGACAGATCAAGGTGATAGATAATTAAATTGAACGCGCAAACCATTACGCCACTGAGACGTGATATAGCATGTATAATGTGTAACTATACTAGGAAAATTCGTTGCTTCATAATTGCTTTCAGTGTTTTATCGTGATATTGATTCAATTTCTAACATCATTTCTCAAACAATAGCTAAATTTAGCAAACCTTTTTCACATTGCCTTGGCCAATATCTATTTTTTGGGTCAAACAATAGTGCTGAACAATGGCTACATTCTTTACGAAACAGGGACGTCCGAGTGTATCACCAGTGGATACATCACGTAATTGGCGGCAACTATAATGGTCCTTATTACTATAAATGGGATGTTTATAGGCCAAAACCTCTATTCCACTGATCATTTTTCCTCAACGTGAGAATGTTTTCGTTTCTGTGGCCTTTTTTGTGACCTAGAAGGCCCAACGGGTCTTCTAGTCTCTAATATAATTTCGCATTCTCTGTTTTTCTGTTTGTGCGTAACGGCGGAAACATCTTCGGAACGCGCGTGCATTACGATTTGTGCGGGTAACCATGGTGACACGTGCACGGAGAATTGCGCGCGCGCTCATTTCTGTTAACGGTGTTTTGATTACGTTGCGCGATCTCTAATAACTTTTGAACGGATCGGAGTTTTTTGATGCGGTAAAATTTTTTCATTAAATTTGAATTGTGGTTTTTGAAATTTGCGAACGAGGTGCTGCGTAGCAGCGCCGAGTGAGCTTTGAAGTAGACATTCTGTGATTTTTCACAAATTGTGTTTTCAGAGGCTTGCTGACCCAGTGACCCAGTGGCATTAAAATTATTAGTGGCTAGCCGACTGAATTTTATTGCAAAAGTGGCTGGTTTAAGTCTAATGTTAAGATGTCCGTTATTTGCGTCGTATTTGTCTTAGTTTTTGGTCATCAGATTAGAGTTTCTAATGATGTATTTGTAAAAGGCCTTAAGCAGCATCAGACGGACTTTTATGGTGTAATTACAAGTCAAAATGACTTTTTTCATAAAGCAGAGGCAAAGTAAAAAAGTCTTCCCGGCACTCATTCGAACCCACAATAACTGCACTTGAACTCGATACCTTAGACCAGTCGGCCATCACGGCGATGTACTCCAAAGAATTAGCAATACCTAATCACGAATCGAATGGAAGATTTTGCACGTAGAGCATTGAATTCAACTTTTGGCCATGAAATCACATTGTGAAGTTGTATTGATTGTTAATCAATGAATTACTTTATACTCAACTCATTCAATTTGCCATTGGATATTGATGATTTCTGAATTCGATTTGATAAATGTTCCGTGAGTCAGTGACATGACCACAAATCATTAAACTTTGCTGCATTGCTTATTAATGCTTATGCTATGCCTTTTTCCTGTGACCTAGAAGGCCCAACGGGCCTTCTAGTCTTATATATAAACTAGCAGGCCCGTTGGGCCTGCATACACAGAGCTCACTCGGCGCTGCTACGCAGCACCTCGTTCGAAAATTTCAAACCCCGCAACTCAAATCAACTAAATTATTTTTACCGCATCAAAAAATTCTAATCACACCAAAAGTTATAAAGCTCCGAAATCAAAACAGCATTAAACCGTAAAGAACGCGCGCGCGATTAATCTGCACGTGCAGAATATCTGTATCCATAGCAACGGTGCGACTAAGCCCGGCTTAGCCTTTCTTTTTCTTGATATTTCCTTGGCAAGCTCTAATTTAATGGTGTGCGCCCGCACAAACATTATTCACGTGTGAATTTACTTTATTATTAAGATTTCGTAAGAGCACGTGAATAATGTCTGTTTGTGCGGGCGCACAGTTTAAATTTGAGCTTGCCAAGAAAATATCAAGGAAAACGAAGGCTAAGATGCGCATAATGGTACCGTTGCTATGGGAACCAATTTAAGTGCACGTGCAGATTGTGATCAGTTCTATGCGAGTGCTTTCTATTACGCTACGACTGTTTAATGCTGTGCTGTAGCTTTTTGAAAATTTTTGACGTTTCCTTAACTTCAAATTCAAGATCTCAAGACGGAGAATGGATATAACTTGAATAACGGAGGATATTTCAGATGGATTGCTTTCGCTGTGGCAGAGGTTGGTCAATGGTTGATAATCAAAGTTGAGTCAATGATAACTGTAGCAACGAAATTTAATGTTTAAAGCAATTTAAGGTTTAAAACCATCGAATCAGGGCGCTGGCAAGCGCTCGCAGCCACGGTATGGGGTCTCTGGACGAGGGCATCTGCCCGAAGGGCAGATGCCCTCGGCCCGAAGGGCCGAGGGCATCTCCGAACGATCAGCCCGAAGGGCTGAGGCAACAATACCGGCCCGAAGGGCCGGGACTGCCGGGCATCTGCCCGAAGGCAGCAGTCCCAGCCCGAAGGGCCAGGACTGCTAACAGACACGGTAAAGAGCCAGGAGTACCAGCACGAAGTGCTGAATAATAGCGGAACCATATTTTCATGTTTTGAAAAATGAGTTTGCCAGCGCCCACTATATAAAAATACACTGATTTGCGAAAATCGCGATTTTCGAGTCGTGTTTGCGACATGTTAACGAGCTCTGTTGGACATGAAAATTTGCACAGTTGTAGTCCATTGTATGAAGAACAATCCCTGAAAATTTCATTAAAATCGGCCGCACCGTTTTTTCACAATAAATTATCAAAAAAATCCCTTTTTGCCAAAAATTAGTGTTATGGACGGTACGACTCCTCCTCCTCCTTAGGGTTTCCATCTAGATATTATCTAGATAAGATTATCTAGACAATTTGCAAAAAATAATTATCTATTTATCTAGATAATTTGTACTAGATATCTAGATAAATTTCATATCCCTTTTGCCATGAAATTTCAGCTAAAATCGCCATTTTTCCTGAACTTCTTCAATAATTGTAGGATTTCAAATATTCAAAATTTCTGATCTGTTCATTTTCATACCCGTTTCGGAGATCTTAGGTAGGTAGTAACTTAGTAAGAATATTTATGGCTATGCATAGGACTTGGGCAACTCATTTCATAATTCTATATAGACATAGTTTAATGTTTAGGGCCCCCAGGTTCATTGGCTTCAAGAACTATCTGTTTTACTGATGATTTGACCTTTGTTAAACTGATATGAATAGCTACAGAATTAGAAAGCGTTGTTCAAAGTTTCTTATCACATCTTACAAATCGTCATTTGCCAATTTAACGAAAGTTAAATACCTACTTGAAACACTCGCTATTCTGCTTCCAATTTATGTCAAATTAGTGTCGCCCTTTGACAAAAAGTAGGTTGTAAATATGTACGAAAGTAGCCTCCAGCTATGGCAAAGTGATTGCTTATTTGAAAGTAATCTACAAAACGGTCAATATTAATGCCTTCAGCTCAAGAGTCAAGGAACTGTCAACTTTGGTTTGTTATGATGATTAAATACGAGGGAATTTGATTCCTTATTTCTTATTCAGTTATTCTCAATTTTACCAGCATTCCAGCAATTCCGAGGCCATCATCATGAAATTTACTTTATTTCCACATTAATTGACTGTTTTCCGATGAATAATGCAAGTATTAATAGCAACTAATTGGTAGATAATGTTGTTACTTTATGATGGGAGAATTTATGGGTGATTACTGATTTCAACTCAATCAAAATGAAGCAATGAATGTCCTGAACTCTATTCAAAATCCTAATATCCTCATGAACTTTTGGTGGTCATTATTAATATCATTCATTTCAATAGCTGGCAATATGAATAAACAACAGTTGGTTATGGGATGATGTTCCACTGCATTTCTAACGTTGAAAATTGTGTCAAATTTGGATAAATTTCGGATCCAAAAATTATCTAGTTTATCTAGATAATCTAGATAATGGCGAAAAAATTATCTATTTATCTAGATAAAAGATTTCAAGTAGATAATGGAAACCCTACTCCTCCTCCTCCGACGACGACGACGACTACTACTACGACAAAACGGGAAAACACTTCACGGGAGAACCATAAAAGATAGAACCGTAATCTAAACAGCATATGAAACTCTAGAATGAGGTGCGTGCACTAGGGCACGTTAAAAATATTTTCGCCAAAACCTTAATTGGATAATTGACCAATTAAAGTAATTATCGCTTATAACTCAGAAGGTAAAAATGATAGCGACTTAATTCCAACGGTATCATTAACCTAAGCAAAAATTAAGATTTATTCGTTCATTTCTAGTACCGACTGCCAACCGCCTAATGAGATAATTGGTCAATTAAAGTAATTATCGTACATAACTCGAAAAGTAAATATGATAACGACTTAATTCCTACGGCATCATTAACTTTAACCAAAATAACGATTTATGCGTATTATTTACGTACCGGTTGCCACCCGCTTAATAGGTTAATTGGCCAATTAAAGTAATTATCGCTTATAACTCAAAAAGAAAGAATGATAGCGACTTAATTTCTACGGCATCAAAAACTCACGTCGAGATTACGATTTATTCGTTTAATTTTAGTACCGGTTGCTAACCGCTTAATTAATTAATTGGTCAATTAAAGTAATTATCGCCTATAATACCTCAAAAAGTAAGAATGATAGCGACTTAATTCCAACGGCATCAGTTACTAAAGCTAAAGTTACAATTTGTTAGTTAAATTTAAGAATCGGTTGCCAACCGCTTAATTAGTTAATTGACCAATTAAAGTAATTATCGCTTATAAATCAAGAAGTAAAAATGATAGTGACTTAATTCTAACGGCATCATTAAATAAAGCCAAAATTAAGATTTGTACGTTTGATTTGAGTACCGTTTGCCAACCGCTTAATTAGTTAATTGGCCAATTAAAATTATTATCGCTTATAACTCAAGAAGTAAAAATGATAGCGACTTTATTCTAACGGCACTATTAACTAAAGCCAAAATCACGATTTGTGCGTTGATCATAGTACCGGTTGCCAACTGCTTAATTAGATAATTGGCCAATTAAAGTAATTATCCCGTATAACTCAAAAAGTAAAACGATAGCGACGTAATTCTAACGGTATTATTAACTGACGCTAAAAGTACGTTTTATACGCTCAATTTGAGTACCGGTTGTCGACTGCTTGATTAGATAATTGACCAATTAAAGAAATTATCGCGTAAAATAACCCAACAGTTTGCATCCACAGTCGGCCCCACTGTCGACCAACCTCATTGGCCCTAAGTGAAGTGGGGTTTGGGGGGGGGGGTTTGAGCTTGTCAGGAAGGGTCTTGAGGAGGTGCAGCTACAAGTGGTAGATGGTCCAGTCTCAAGGGAGTCTTGCGCCCGCTTCGTTTAAAACAGAGTTGTTATCACACGTTGAGGTGTGCTCCGCCAGAGGGCTTGAGGAAGATTGCCTGGAGCTTAGGTTAGCTATCCTGAGTTTCCTGGGTTGGTTGGAGTGGCTAGTCTCCCCTGTAGCGAAGGGACTCCAAGCAAAACAAGTCGTCTCTCCGCACCCTCCGTTGGAGCCACCCGGCCTACACCACGTGGAGGTTCGGTAGGGGTTTCGTAGGCCTCTGATTGTTATCATTTATCAGTATCATAGTATGTTTGTGAGAAAATTGTAAATAAAATTGTTATGTTTCAGAACTGAAAACAGGAAAAAGCATCAGCAAATCAGAAGAATTGATTCCAATGTCTAGTGAACCCCTGAATTGGTTTGGATTGACTACACCATCCTCATTGGAATCTGCTCAAACAATATTCAAGTCTGCTTTAGAACGAATTGCTGAATTATGTAATTTGAAAAGAGACCTTGTTGTAAGTTTAGATATGTTTGATCAATCCAAAATTGATCAGAACAAAAATCAAATCGATAATGAAAGGACATTAAAGGATATAAGATCCCTTAATGACACAGAAGAATGAATACAATATAGAATAGTTATACTTTTCTAATTTTGTTAAATTAATATAAAGCTCCTCTTGAAACAATATGTTGACCATTCTTCTTGATTTGAGAATATGATTCTGGCTGAAATAAATTGAATGTGTGATAAGTGATAACCAATGAATTATAACATGATATCAATTAATTTGTGACATTAATTTCTGAATACTGTAAATTTAAAATGATCATGAATACCTCAGTTTATTATAACAGATCAATTACACGTATGTGTTCACATGGATTGATCAAAAGATCTGTCATAAGAAAGTAAGAAGTTGCACACACAATGATGTAATTTGCTTTTTATTAATTTTTTGTTGAAATTTGTGCATTCTTTCGGCAGATCTTTTGATCAATCCATGTACAGACATATGGGTTATATTTTCATATGTATTTTAAATGTAATTTCAAATGCCCTACAAAGTTTTTTATTCAGTGGCAGCATTTGTTGCATTGCTGTAACAGCTGAATAGCAAATTACCCATTCGAATTCATATGGCCACTTCAACCCTTCCTTCCTTTCATCAAAATGCTCATTGCTGATTATATAATGAGGCTCAATAATTGGCCTCGTGACAGGCTGGTTGCCCAGTTACAAAGTAGAAGCATGTTCTAATTTCATTTTTAATATGATGAAGTGTTCTTCAATCTTCATTAATCATAAAATCATATCATTATTATCATTTATCATTTCTGCCCTCTCCTGATATTTATTTGACAATGTCTAAGCGTGTAATAAATGTTGAATTTTATTTTATTTTATTTCATTCTGCTTCTATAAGATTCCCTATTATACCTAACTTTTACTAGCTTGAGCAAGGCTTTTATCTGAATGAACTTGATTGAGAAAGCGAACAAGCTGCTAGGCCGATGGGTTAAAGAGCACAGTACTTTACCCCTTCCAGAGAATTACCCAAACGATGTCCTCAGGTGTATTGCAGGTAATTTGTTGCCTTAATTTAGTAATCGATGCCTTAATTGAGTAATCGTTGTTTGATTGTATCGTTTCACATTTGGAGTTACAATGACTCTATCAACCTAGAAAGATATATTCATGAAAGTCTAAAAGTTTTTGCATGTGTGTACATCCTGCATCCAGGATGATTGAATAAGGGATCGATGAAGATAGGCAATTTATGGAACTTGCTGGATATTTCTGAAAGAATTTCTGAAATAGAATTCATTAACAGTAAATTGCACGTCCTGATCGATCCCCTTTTCAATCAGTGCATATTTACGATGCACACACGTATGCTACTGGACAGTTGACAGTAAGTATTCCTGGGACAAAAAGATAGATAATTTATTTGAAATCATTCAATCTTGAGACACACTTAATTTTAAAATTTTAATTTTTAACCCCCCCAGATGTCATCGATGATGCCAAAGAAGAAGTTGAAAGCCTTGGCCTCGACCCATATGATGATTTCAAGGAAATGACAGAAAATGTGGAAAGCGATCTTATCAAATGTCTGTTAGATCACGAGGATTTCCTTGAAGCTGTAAGTTTGTTTTTACCTGGTGTTTTTTCGATCATCCAAACGCAAACGTTTAAAAAGGAATCAGGTGACACAATCTATGAATATTTCATAATTCACTCTTATTACCAAAATGATGGTATTTCACCAGATCTCATTGATAAATCTCGTTGATCATAATGATTTATTGTAGTTTTGAGATGCATACCGTATTCACTGTTCTTATTTTCAGCTCACATCAACTTATCTGACGGGATCCAGATACAACAATGATGAAGAAGTTAGGATCCTTGCAGCTAGGATAATGTCATGTGCAATGAACGGCATAGACTCTAATGCTTACTTCAAAGAAGTGGTGAGATTACCTCCATTTGAATTGAAAAGAAAATGGGCAAATCCACGAAAACGAGGAAAAATTTTGAAATTTGAAATCATCAGTCCAGCAAAAAGTTTTGACTTCAAATGAAAGCTAAGACTTTCCTCTAAATGATGCAAAAAACCGCATCAAAAAATATTGAAAGACCTCGACGATTTGCGCGATTGAGTAAGGGCTACTTTTGGACAATGTTCAGCCCTCAATTAATGGCATTTTTGAATTATCATAAAGAATGCTTATATTTGTAATCAAGGGAATAATTTTGCTTAATAGTGGACTTTTGATCTAGTTTGATTCATATTTTAATATGAAAACTCGCTTTCTCTAACTATTTTGAAGTGACGTTAAAACTCTTTGGGGACAATTGATGTGTGCGTTACGTAACAAAATGATGCAAAAGTTTTGTAAAAGCCTTAATTCATTTCCATTTATGCCGAAAACTCATTTTCAGCTGTTTTGGATACTTTTGGTCGTCATGGCACATGTGTGAAAGCTTAGACTGATCAAATTTAGACAATATGGCCTTGTGCGTTACGTAACGTTACGTAATGCACAAAACTTTTCCAATTAATTTTCAATGAAAGAAACTGCAAGAAATAACCATTTCTAATCAGAAAATTCTGTAATAACTTACAGATAAGGAATGTAAAGTAAATTTGAACTTAGAAAAGAATTACAAAGAAAAAGTTAGTATTTAGTCATTCAATCCCACATACATTAGAAAATCAAAGCATAAATCGATAAATTTTCTTTTTCTAGAACCTAAATGCTATCAAAAAATGTATTCAGGGGTATAAGATATCAATGCCCTTGAGGAATTGTGTGCTTAATGGCCTCAAAAAGTGATTTTCAAAAAATTTGCCACTTTGTGACACATGAAAAAAACATCTTTTTCTACTAGCAAATTCGAAAATCGTTGAATTTGGCCCTCTCATGATAGGAATCGGCCGTTATTCATCTTAGAAAGTTGCTGGGTGATACCAAGAGTTATCTTAACCCTGTCAGAAATGAAATATTCTAAGTATGACAGTAAAATCATAGAAAATTGATCCATTTTTTTGCTACACTTTTGATGGCCTAATATGGGACTGAAATTATAGAACCACCAACATTTTTTTAGATTGAGGACCTTGATTGCTCCTGCATCTAATTGAGGCCTTACTATGCCAATAGAACAGTATAAAATAGGTCTATTCACAGTGAGGAAAATTTGTGCATTACGTAACAGGCAATTTGTGCATTACGTAACAAATTATGTGAGCCTGGTAAAAGAAAATGGAGTGCATCAACCAATAAAAGCATTGTTAAACTTAAAGTTTATATATTCTTCTATCATTAGAAACTAGTGAACTCCCATTCGCTCACATGGAACTGACTTTGTGATCAAATTCTGTCAATTGATTTTATTAGATCCAGTCCTGTGCGTTACGTAACATTTTTGATGGCTTGTAAAATTTTCTTTGCAACCAATTCTCATTCAAAACATCAAATAGGCTCAACGAATGTTTGAAGTTTGTCTCTAAAGCAAGGAATAGTGCTGTGATGACTTCAATTTGGCTGCCTTGACCTTTGAATCCTCAAAATCGAGTAAAAAGTGTGCGTTACGTAACGTGGATTTGGACAAATATAATAATTAATATTTAACTGGCTATGATTACCTAACACCAAGAGATTTAAGGAAAAAAACTGTTCTCTCATCTGTGTAACTTTCAGGGAGAAGACATGATAGATTTACTGTATCAATGGTCCTTGGCGGATAGAGAACCCCTGAAATCATATGCTGTGGAGATACTGAGTTACGGAGAAATACTCTGCAGCAGGTTGGTTGGGTTCGCACTGAATTATGGTAGCAGCTGTCTTGAATTCTTATTACATAAGTACCGAGAAAACCTCGCTCTTGGCTCTCATGAGTAATGAAGCTACAGCTATTCTGATGTGTGTGAATTCTCCTCACACAATTATCACCAAAACCGTTGGACGGTTGGTCAAGTAACCCCCCGCTGGTTTGGATGTGATCAGCCCATTTTGTCTCTTTTCAGGTTCTGTTGTCACATCCAAACCCGCGGGGGGTTACTAGACCAACCGTCCAACGGTTTTGGTGGTGATATCTTGACAGATGTATGTAGTTTGAACCCATGTTACTTGCCCAAAGGCAGTTTGGACCCACGTAACTTGCCCTCACGTAGTCCGAACCCACGTTACTAGCCCACACGCAAGTCTAACCCACGCAACTTACCCAGACGAAGTCCCAAACTACGTTATTCTAACTTGGAATTACTAGAATTGATATATTTCTTAATTTCTACAAATCGTCCACGTGAACTCACGTGCTGAAATATAGCAACCAGATCTAATTTCACGTGCATTAGTCGTATTTGAACTCATTTCAACGTAACCAAGTCGAAAATCCCGTGTAAATATCAATTTCTTCAAATCCCCTAATTTCTACAAAACGTCTGTGTGTAATCACGTGCATAAATATGGCAACCAGATTCGATTTCATGTGCATTAGTCGTATTTAAACTCATTTCAACATAATCAAGTCGAAAATCCTGCGTAAATATCAATTTCTTCAAATCCCTAATTTCTACAAAACGTCCGCGTGAACTCACGTGCTTCACTAGTCCATCGTATATTTCCCCGTTATTCGGACCCCGTTATTTGGACCCCCGTTATTCGGACCCCGGTTATTTGGAACCCCGTTATTCGGACCCCCCATTATTCGGACCCCCCGTTATTCGGACCCCCATTATTCGGACCCCTGTTATTCGGACCCCCGTTATTCGGACCCCCCGTTATTCGGACCCCCGATATTCGGACCCCGTTATTCGGAACCCCGTTATTCGGACCCCCATTATTCGGACCCACATAATCCGATGAAAACTCTATGAGTTGGAGATGTAAAGTAGCGCAAAAATAGCGTTCTATTACAAAATACGCTATTTTAGTGGTTTTACGCGATTTTGATGACGTCATCACAGCACAAAAATAAGCTCAAACCAACTTCCCATATAGCCTATAAGACAATTCCGCCTTAGTACAACATACTTTGACCGGTCTCATCTCAAGATATGCTGCAGTTCGTGACATATCACTCGTTTAAGTTTTTCTCCTAAAATTTTGAAATTGATTTTTCACCGTACCTTAGAAAATCGCGTATATCTCGATGAAAAATCGAGATAGCCCAATGATCCATATGATTTTCTGAAAGCTCTTTAAATTTGCTAAAAATTGTTCCCAAAAATCAGACCGCTATCTCCTTTCCTTCTTGGTGAAAAATGCGCTCGAAATTAGCCTATTTTCGCTAAAAAAGCAATAAAATTTCGCTAAGTTGATGACGTCATAATGACGTGAAAATGACGTCACCAGAACTTCTCTTATAGCCTATAACACTTTCCTATCTTAGATCAACAAAACCTGACCTCGATCATGGCTGTACCATTTCCCGTTCTTGAGATCTCGGCTTTATAAATTGGGTCCCGAATTATCAGCTCTTATTATTATTATTACCACCAAAACCGTTGGACGGTTGGTCTAGTAACCCCCCGCTGGTTTGGATGTGATCAGCCCATTTTGTCTCTTTTCAGGTTCCGTTGTCACATCCAAACCCGCGGGGGGTTACTAGACCAACCGTCCAACGGTTTTGGTGGTGATATCTTGACAGATGTATGTAGTTTGAACCCATGTTACTTGCCCAAATGCAGTTTGGACCCACGTAACTTGCCCTCACGTAGTCCGAACACACGTTACTAGCCCACACGCAAGTCTAACCCACGCAACTTACCCAGACGAGGACCCAAACTACGTTATTCTAACTTGGAATTACTAGATTTGATATATTTCTTAATTTCTACAAATCGTCCACGTGAACTCACGTGCTTAAATATAGCAACCAGATCTTATTTCACGTACATAAGTCGTATTTGAACTCATTTCAACGTAACCAAGTCGAAAATCCATGTGTAAATATCAATTTCTTCAAATCCCCTAATTTCTACAAAACGTCCGTGTGTACTCACGTGCTGAAATATGGCAACCAGATCTAATTTCACGTGCATTAGTCGTATTTAAACCCATTTCAACGTGATCATGTCGCAAATCCTGTGTAAATATCAATTCCTTCAAATCCCCTAATTTCTACAAAACGTTCGTGTGTACTCACGTGCTTCACTAGTCCATCGTATATTTCCCATCCCTCTTCACTGCGAGACATGGAGAAACTATTATCAGTTCACCATCGTATCACAGAATAGGACTACAGCTCAAATTTTTGTCATTAACATAATTTCAATCAATTTGCAGTTCAATTTTTAGAAGCCTCTAACGACAACAATATTCGACCGATCGCCCTGAAACTCGTTTTATAGCTAAATCTCGAGGTCTAAAAGAAGCAGATCAAAGTAAAACATAATCCGATAAAAACTCTTTGAGTAACAGATGTCTAAAGTAGCGCAAAATAGCGTTCTATCGCAAAATACGCTATTTTAGTGGCTTTACGCGATTTTGATGACGTCATCAGAGCACCCAAATAGGCTCAAACCAACTTTCCAAATAGCCTATAAGACAATTCTGTCTTAGTACAACATACTTTGACCGGTCTCATCTCAAGATAAGTCGCACTTCTTGACATCTCACTCGCTTAAAGTTTTGTCCTATAATTTGGAAATTGATTTTTCACCGTACCTTAGAAAATCGCGTATATCTCGATGAAAAATCGAGATAGCCCAATGATCCATATGATTTTCTGAAAGCTCTTTAAATTTGCTAAAAATCATTCTGAAAAATCAGAGAGCTATCTCCTTTCTTTCTTGGTGAAAAATGCGCTCGAAAATAGCCTATTTTCGCTAAAAAAGAAATGAAATTTCGCTAAGTTGATGACGTCATAGTGACATGAAAATGACGTCACCAGAACTTCTCTTATAGCCTATAACATTTTCCCATCTTAGATCAACAAAACCTGACCTCGATCATGTCTCTACCATTTCCCGTTCTTGACATCTCGGCTTTCCAAATTTGCTCCCAATTATCATGATTATATATATATCTATATTATGTATATCTTATATCACCCTGTGACACTCAAATCTCTAACTTATACCCCTGGCCAGTCTTTTTTATTACCGCGGGGGGTTACCGCCCTGGCCAGGGCGGGAATATATTACACCACCAAAACCGTTGGACGGTTGGTCTAGTAACCCCCCGCTGGTTTGGATGTGATCAGCCCATTTTGTCTCTTTTCAGGTTCTGTTGTCACATCCAAACCCGCGGGGGGTTACTAGACCAACCGTCCAACGGTTTTGGTGGTGATATCTTGACAGATGTATGTAGTTTGAACCCATGTTACTTGCCCAAATGCAGTTTGGACCCACGTAACTTGCCCTCACGTAGTCCGAACACACGTTACTAGCCCACACGCAAGTCTAACCCACGCAACTTACCCAGACGAGGACCCAAACTACGTTATTCTAACTTGGAATTACTAGATTTGATATATTTCTTAATTTCTACAAATCGTCCACGTGAACTCACGTGCTGAAATGTAGCAACCAGACCTAGTTTCACGTGCATTAGTCGTATTCAAACTCATTTCAACGTGATCATGTCAAAAATCCCGTTTAAATATCAATTTGTTCAAATCCCCTAATTTCTACAAAACATCCGTGTGTACTCACGTGCTGAAATATAGCAACCAGATCTAATTTCACGTATTAGTCGTTTTCAAACTCATTTCAACGTGATCATGTCAAAATCCCGTTTAAATATCAATTTCTTCAAATCCCCTAATTTCTACAAAACGTCCGCGTGAACTCACGTGCTTCACTAGTCCATCATATATTTCCCGTCCCTATTCATTGCGAGACATGAAGAAACCATAATCAGTTCACCATCGTATCACAGAATAGGACTACAGTACAAATTGTTGTCATAAACATAATTTCAATCAATTTGCAGTTCAATTTTTAGAAGCCTCGCACGACAACAATCCTCCACCGATCGCCCTGAAACTCGTTTTATAGCTAAGTCTCAAGGTCTAAAACCAGCAGATCAAAGTAAAACATAATCCAATGAAAACTCTTTGAGTTGGAGATGTCCAAAGTAGCGCAAAATAGCGTTCTATCACAAAAATACGCTATTTTAGTGGTTTTACGCGATTTTGATGACGTCATCACAGCACCCAAATAGGCTCAAACCAACTTCCCATATAGCCTATAAGACAATTTCGCCTTAGTACAACAGATTTTGACCGGTCTCGTCTCAAGATAAGTCGCAGTTCTTGACATCTCATTCGTTTAAAGTTTTGTCCTATAATTTGGAAATTGATTTTTCACCGTACCTTAGAAAATCGCGTATATCTCGATGAAAAATCGAGATAGCCCAATGATCCATATGATTTTCTGAAAGCTCTTTAAATTTGCTAAAAATCATTCTGAAAAATTAGAGAGCTATCTCCTTTCTTTCTTGGTGAAAAATGCGCTCGAAAATAGCCTATTTTCGCTAAAAAAGAAATGAAATTTCGCTAAGTTGATGACGTCATAGTGACGTGAAAATGACGTCACCAGAACTTCTCTTATAGCCTATAACATTTTCCCATCTTAGATCAACAAAACGTGACCTCGATCATGGCCCTACCATTTCCCGTTCTTGACATCTCGGCTTTCCAAATTTGCTCCCAATTATCATGATACATCTTCTATATTATGTATTATATCACCCTGTGACACTCAAATCTCTAACTTATACCCCTGGCCAGTTTTCTTTTTACCGCGGGGGGTTACCGCCCTGGCCAGGGCGGGAATACACCCTGTGACACTGAAATGTCTAACTTATACCCCTGGCCAGTTTTTTTTATTCCGCGGGGGGTTACCTCCCTGGCCAGGGAGGGAACAGGTGGAAATTTACTCAGTTTTAGAGTAGATTTACTCGGGTTATATTCTAATTAGAATACCGTTTTCAGATATCATCAGAATAACGTTGAGCTAGTTAGTAAGCTGTTACAACAGTTGAGAGAGATGTACGGCAAAGCAAAGGTGGAATACAATGCAGCCCACCCCAAAACCTCAAACACAGGTAACTGTGTAATGTACTCTTGAGTACCGAGATGATTGAAATCATCTCGGCTACATGACTCCAGAGTGATATGTTGAACATGAGAGTCTGTATCTCAAAAGTAAACCACCAGGGGGCGGTCAGAGGACTGCTGACTTGCACTGGTATTCTACCTTAATATGCTATAAATCATTGCTAGATATGTGTATCTCCAAAGCAAAGTATTAAAGTACCTTGCCCCACCAGAGTTCGCCCCATGGCGTGAGGACACGCAGGATGCTGTCTGCACCTCTACTAAAGAAGACACTCCCAATAAGGCCGGAGGAGTGAGTGCTGACAAGAACCCTCTCCTGAGACGGGAGTTGGTGGGCAGGAGGAACTTCGAGGAGTTCAGATGCCAGGCTGTCCTCCACTTCCTGCTATCGCTTGGGGAGTACCAAGAGGTATCATTAGAACAAACCTTGGAGAATACCAAGAGGTATCATTAGAACAAACCTTGGAGAGTACCAAGAGGTATCATTAGAACAAACCTTGGAGAATGGAGAGTACCAAGAGGTATCATTTAAGGATAAACCTAGGAGAATACCAAGAGGTATCATTAGAACAAACCTTGGAGAGTACCAAGAGGTATCATTAGAACAAACCTTGGAGAATGGAGAGTACCAAGAGGTATCATTTAAGGATAAACCTAGGAGAATACCAAGAGGTATCATTAGGATAAACCTAGGAGAATACCAAGAGGTATCATTAGGAGAATCATATGGTGTCATAGAACATGCTTTAAGCAATTGAATCATCTTTGCCCAATGTCCATTTGAAATTGGGATTGGGATGAGACACGTTTTGGTTTGGGTTGGATTGGAATTCTTGATTTTGCATGTATTAAACATTGTGTTTTCAGTTCCTGGGTCTGATAATGAAGAACAGTATCTTGAAGCTGCTCCTCAACTACATCAGTATAACCGATATCAACAGCCCGGTCATTTTCAGTATCATTCGGGTAGGTTTTTGCTTGATTGATTATTAAAGTTTTGGTTTCAGTGAGAAAGAGCTTCGTTTCGAACATTCTTTGGACTGATATTTTCAAATTTTGTGTAATAACCTTGATACCAAATTTGAAACCTAGAATTTGAGAAGGATTTTCCGTAGAGCATTCATGGAATAATAATGCTGAGAATTCCCTACACTTGCTAATATTCATTTTACACACTCTTTCAGTACCTATCTGCTCTGCTTTGTCACAAGAAGTTTGCGAGTGAGTTCATGACCTATGACGGATTGCAGCTGCTGTTAGACCTGCCTTTCAACCAGCGAGCCCTTACTGGAATCAGCACCTGCTTCTACGCTCTGGTCTTTCACTCGACTGTAATGGAGCGGCTCTGTTCCTATAGCAACCATCTAGTGACACCTATCATGTCGTGAGTGTTGCTATAGCAACCACGTTATGCCTTCGAATCTTTGGTAATCCCAAAAATGACAATTTGGAAATTTATATCAATGAATTAATGAATTCGTAAATTGCGAAAGTTCCGCACGTTGTTTCCATTCAAGCAATGATGTGATAACCCCTGATATCATCTCAGGATATGTCTACAACAGCTGCGGGGTAAGTACGAGAGTGGACGATCCTACGTCAGACTATTCCTTACCTGTGGTTTCTACTATCAGACCATCATTGAAGAGTTTGATAAACAGTGCGGACTTCCAGTCTTTCTTGAGCTGGTCAGTGAGCACTGAGTAGGATATTCCCTATTCAGTATGAAGTTTGCTTGGGCGTTTCACGAATTACAATGGCCCCATTTAACTAAAATAAAGCCTCAACTTTCGCCATTCTATTCGATAACAGTAACCACTAGTACAGATTGAGCAATAGATGACTTCGAGTGAATTAATTCAATTAACTCGCGCCCCATCGACCATTGAATCTCATCGCCCCTTCCGTTACCATCACGCCATCCTGCAGCTGAAGAAGTCAGTGGAGGCACTCAAAGACCCGCCCTCCATTGAGGTTGAAGTGTTCCTCCTACGACAGAAAGTGAAGCAGATGTGTAATGCCCTCCGGCAGTATCTGGCAGGACACACCATCCTCTACGCAGACCACCTGAGACGGGTTAAGGATCAGCAGGGGGTGGGGATGAGTCCTCAGATCCACACTAACACTAAGGTAGGGAATAAGGATCAGTATTTCTACCTTTACGCCAAGATAATGGGCGTAAGGGAATGCAGTTTACACAAAAATTAAAAATGTGTGATATCGGTCGATTCTTTTCATTGTAATTCTTCATTCCTGTCTCTTCCTATTTGGCCTCCCCACCTCTCTAGCAAAACCTGCTGTCTCATCTAGTTTGAAGAATTTTTTATTGACTGAGGGTTGCCTCACACAGGCACTCGAGCTAGAGGACAGAGTGAAGACTGCCTACGAGTATATCCAAGCAAACGCTGACTTCGACTGTATCTGGAAGTCAATAGATGATGTTCACAGGCAGGGTGGATTTGAGACTCTCATTCAGGCATTCTTCATTAGTAAGTCTAACGATTTATTTTCCTTTTATAAACTCATTCTGTGCTCAATTCTTTATAAGTTTATACTAAAATCGTTATTTTCAAGGGGATGCCGTAAGTAATATTCCCATATTTCAGACGAGACGTTCCGATCTAAAGGTTATGACGCTAGTCCCTGTATAATCACAGCTCTCACCTTCCTCACAATCCTACCTCGGTACCAACTGAAGCTCACTGATCAGTTCACTTCCCCCGACGGTAAATCAGTAGTTTCTCAATTTCACTGCATGAGATAGCCCTCCCATCTCCTCTCAGTTTTTGGAAACACCTCCCTCCCCTTTCTGCATTGGAAACCCTTCCCTCCCTTGCTGGCATTGGAAACCCCCTCCCCCCTACCTCCCTGTCTGCATTTGGAAAAAACCCTCCCCTGTACTGTCTGCATTTGGAAACCCCCCCTCTCTCTCTCTCCTAAGGCTGGTAATATGTAAACTCCGGCAGGTGAATCCCACACGGTGATAAAGTTGATCCTGTCCGCTGCTGAATCGTACGGTAATATAGAGATACAACGTTCAGCACTCAGCCTGATAGTGGTTGTGGTGTGTGGACCGTACCGAGCAAACACCAACACTATGAGCCTGGTAGGTACATTGCTAGGGGGTATTCCTTAATGTATACTGGTATTGGATACATTCGATATAATGTATCAATGTGTACTGGTACTGATTGTCATTCAATCTGATTAATGTGATGCTATGAATACTCGATGTCCGACGAATACGATTGATTCTGTTTGTTTGGTTCCTACATTTAACGTTTTTATATATTGTGCTGATGTGTGTAACTCATAATTTCAATATCATAATGGCTTGCTCTTGCAGCGACCATTTAACTGTGATTGCATATATCGGTATCGCATAATTCCATTTTCGGATGATTATTTTCACTGTCAGAACATATGAGTTATACTCATAGTAAGTTAAGTGTGTGTAGGTGTGTAGGTGTATAGGTATAGCAAATGTACCTACAAAGCACCAACTAACAATATACACAATGTAGTGTGTACACTACCCCGCATTATTTCAGAACCTGACGCCAGCCACACACCCACGCCGCACCAGCAGCGACGACGTAATGCACAAGATGTGGTCCGCTATCCGCACCAATAACGGTATCAAGGTCCTCATGTCGCTCCTGCTTACCAAGACACCACTGGTTCACGCAGACGAGCTACGGATGGCAGCGTGCAAAGCGCTCAATGGGCTGTGCAGATCGCGAGGGGTACGACAGATAGCGTCCAAGCTACATCTGATGAGCAGTGGACAGTTGCTGGCTCTCATGCGGGAACCTGTGCTACCAGGTTAGATTTGAGTGTTGTTGTCAGGGTTTGCTTTGTACACGTTTTAGTGACGATTCTCTCTATCACGCTTGTCTGTGTCCCAATGTGACCCATTGTCACAAAAAGGTGCCTTTTTGTGACTTATTTGAAGGGCGCTCGAACATTTACATTGCTGGTAGCGCGCAAAAGTCTTCAATTTTAAGTTAAGGCGGCGCGCGTACGTGTTGTCTTTATTAGCAGGCGGGCACGCGGTTTCTTCAAGACGGATCATGGATATTATGCTGTGTTGACTGTTGTAAGCTACGGTTTTTATTACATCAAGAGGCGTAAACATTGCAACACTCTTACAAGAAGGTGCAGAAGTGTGTGGGTATATGACAAACATAACATGAATACAGCATATTCCAATGATTAATACACAAGAGGAGGAAGAGTCTAAACTGTGAAACTTTGAATCATCAGCGTTTACTCTACAGATGTAAGGTCTTCTCAGCATCAGCAGGTGGCAAGAGAAAACGGAGAGGTTTCGGCCCAACGTTAGGGATTAAGGGGTTGAGGTCTAGGATATCGTGGGAATATTGGGAAAGCGTGAGACTTGATTTTTTGTAGTCAGTAGAATATAAGCATAGTATGGGATTTTTATGTACCTTTTTAAAATCAATTTAGCACTCTAAGCCTTCTCTTAAAAATATACTTTAGTTTCTATCTCGGAAATTTACCATATGACTGGGAATTCCTCATCTTTCCGTTGCACGTATAAATGTAGCACAAAAGATTTCAAATTTGATATATTTGCATTTGCTTATCCTTCCAAATTAATTCTTATCTTTATATTTCACCCTTCATTATTCGTAATAAACTTTTATTTTACAAGGGCATTTAGATTAGATAAGAGCATAAATCTTTATCTGCGTGAGCACGTGACCTAGAATTTAATTAGAATGGATTTGCTAATACAAGCATGAGGAAATGGGTAAGTACAGTGATGTCCCTGGCTTACTTCAATATAGGTAAGTTGATGACGTGTGTTTACCTATTTCTCAATTCGGATATCTAGCCTCGCATTATAACCGTTACATGAGCGACAGCCATTTGGAATTATATATACACGGCCGTGTTGTTTTCGCGCGTGCTGTATACGTATAACCATCACTGATGGAGTTACGAAACCAGAGATGGAGTTATATAAACACGCGCGAAAGTCTTTCTCTAAAAACTCCATCAGTAGATTTCAAAGTCCATCAGTAGATTTCTGAAAGTCCATCTCTAGATTTATATTCGATTCTGACACGCTGAATTACCGAATGTTACAAAAGTTAATTAATCATGCTTACACTGTTTATTTACCCAGCTTATTAATATTTACCCTGTCTATTTACCCTGTCTATTTACCCTGTCTATTTACCCTGTCTATTTACCCTGTCTATTTACCCTGTTTCACCTGACCCATTTACCGTATTCAACAAAGATACACATGCAGACTGCAGAGTAACGAACACCAAATACCAATCAACACATTGTAATTACTGTGTACATTTGCGAACCGTTATATGTTAGACAAGTTTGTCACGTGACGTCGGCTCGTAACAAAGGTATAGAATGGAATGTGGCTGCTATACAATTGCAATTCCAAAAAGCGAAGTGCACCATGAGCGGTTCCTCTTCAGTGTACACTATGTTTGGTCGGACGTGTTCAGTGTTCATATCACATTTCGATGTATTGGTCTGTTGCTGCTGATTTATACATAACCA
Source organism: Beroe forskalii (assembly GCA_011033025.1). Lineage (NCBI taxonomy): Eukaryota > Metazoa > Ctenophora > Nuda > Beroida > Beroidae > Beroe > Beroe forskalii. The sequence goes on along the minus strand of WFMF01000108.1, from coordinate 368,935 downwards.
ATTATGTTGGACTCGTACAATGATCATTCAAATGTGAGTGGATTCTTGAGAATGTGAGAAAGTGTGTGTGGTGTATTAGTGTATTGAATATTCACTTCGTGATTGTAATTGTATCTTTCGATTTGTCAGTACATTGATTTGCAGAAGTTCATCGAAATGAACGTTTTGATGGATCTTGTTGATTGCTGCTTTTGAAAATATCTTCAAAATGTACAAATGTGTAAACTAAGATTGATAATTTAATAAGGTGTGCTGTTCAGGTGCTAAATCTGTTCAATTTATGCTTGTTCAAATCGGCCGTATATACTATATAACCACGCGCCAAGAGAGAGACTTCTTTGATCTTTCACCCAATATTACCTGACAATGAACAACTACGTGACTGCCAGGCACACTCTAGCTTGTGCTAGCAGTGTCATCAGTAATGTCGAAGAAAGCTCGGGCTCAGGGTATTCGGACGAGTCTTACGACAATGAAAAGGTACGTGCTCAAGTTGGCAAATATTCGTGTATTTACTTAAATCGTAGAAATTCGAATTTTATTCGTGTAATTTATTCAATTTCGTCGTACTAATAATGATGCATCAGTATTTTAACTTTTTGATGATGGCTGAACCTGCATCCTTCTTCGCAGTTATCAGTTTATGATATCTACACATTGATAATTAACAAAATAACTTGTGCAGATCCTGAAAACACGAGCTGACATTGAGCGGTGCTGGACTAAGTACTGCGTGCACATCCTGAAGGACTCCGTGACAGACATGGAGGAGAGTGATCTAACGGAGAAAGTGTCCAAAATAACGGAGATGAAGAACACGTTTGAGGATGAGGAAGATAAGGTGAAAGAGGAGGAAGAGGAAAAGAAGGAAGGGGAGGAAGAGAAGAAGGATGAAGAAAAGAAGGAAGGCGAGGGAGAGGAAAAGAAAGAAACGGAAGAGAAGAAAAATGAAGATGAAGATGAATCGGTAATGATATTTTCTTGCGCATTCCCAAATCCCAATTCCCATTCAACCAGTCAACCAAAATCAAACCTTATATCATATGAACTATTTTTCGAATATATCATATACACATATTTGATCGCCAGACAGTGCACAGAACACACATATAATAAGGTCCTGGCAGAAATGGTGGATGGTGGTTGCCTAGTAAATGATATAATATATATATGTTCAATATATACAGTAAGCACATAATTGGCAAGGTATGCGCGCGTGTAATATGGCATAACAGTCTGCTGTAACCGAGTCATTGTTATCCAACACACACATACATATTACATAGGTGCTGAACCTGGAAACTAGGCGGTTTGACGTCATCAGTTCGTTACTTTGAACTTTGATAATGACGTCACACTTTCGCCTGTCATGTGCGTGCGACCAATACATCCCGCATAAATACTGTAGACGTCTAGTCAGGATGATAATTCTAATATAAACAGTTGAGCTGTACTGCAAGCTCCGACAGTGTCTGGGAAGTAAATATCTATGATATTTCTATAATTTGAAGTGATGATCAGCGTCATTTCCTGAAGATGTTATTAAGAAATTTGCCATTTATGAAGCTTAATTTTCAAATAATAAATATACCTATTCCTGGCCACCCTTGATCATACCCGAGGAAGGTGGAACCGATTGAAACGCATCAATGAGATAATATATGTGTACTGTTATAAAGTCCGTGATAATTTTGACGATGATCGTCCGTCTAAAGAAGTTTGATCAGTTACTGTATTCGCCTTATGATGAGCTTCTTCCAGATCCTTCTAAACTCGTTTAAACAACATACAATAAGTACGGGAAACATAATAGAATATTTCTGGTTTGAACGAACTGAAATATCCCCGACTTTCGCATGGATTTGACAATCAGTAACTCTAATCACTCTTCAAACCGTCAGGAAATTAGGACTTGTAAACGTACGAAACACTCCCGTGGATATTAATTTCCCCCTGTTCGGCGTGCGTGTATTTTATATCTCTTTTATATTTCGTATTTTATATTCGTCTTGCTTTTTATATTTTTTATTCTATGTATGTCTTGCTTTTTATAATTTTATATTTTGTATTGTATAATATGTGTCTGATGGTAATACACGCAGCAGTTCTTTATGATATTATAATATGCTATACCAAACCGTTCAAATAATTACGTGACGACGAAGCAGCTTCTTCCCGGATTGCATAATATTCTATATGATAAATCTGAAAGCGTTTATCTGATCATAATATATGTGATGTGAGTGATATTATATATATGACATAGAAAATGTTATCCTGGCAGAATTGTAAGCCGGATGTTGGAACCAAGTCCAGATGGTCTCACTGAAACGTTCAAATTGGTTAAAAGTTTTTTAAAGGTTGAACTGGCCAGGTGCCAGAAATTTGACCGAATTTGCAACTTCTGATCGGTGTTGTTAATCTTTAAAGATTATTTTAGTAAAATTGTTTAATGATTGTTAATTTTACCCTTTCCTGTGATCCCTGGTTGTGTAATTTCACTTGAACCGCCTTGAACCTGTGTGTACACTCCATGGAATGCATACGATGGCATAAGTATTTAAATACTGCTTTGTACGTTCTGGTGTTTATAGCTCTCTCAATCGTTACGAATACATTCATTGTGAATGTACAATGAATGTTAAATGCTGTGAATGTACAATGTTTAGTAAGTAGAACTAAACCTGCTTAACATAGGTGGAGCAAAGTTGATTTTTGAGCCGGGGAATTTTCCCTCGAAAATTAACGCTAATTGAATTATGGTAATTTAATCATAGCAGTCCAACAACATTTTTGATCACTAAAGACAAACAGTAACGTAGTTGTGTGAAACATTAGCTTCCCACTCCCAGTTCCAAGGATGTTTGTTTTCCTAAAGCAATCAGGTCGGACGATTATCTACATGTTCTCATGTGACAGCATATCAAAAATTGATAGGCATATGGAAGTAACATCAAAAAAGTGTGTAAAAGCACTGAATTACTGATTGGTTTAACCGCCTATCAAATGACAGAGTCATGTACAGTAACCACACTGAATCTAGTTTGTATCGGTTAATGATGACATAATCTTATTTGGTCAAGGTAAAGTAGCCCTGAAAGAACAAAAGCGAATTTTTTACACAATTATAGATTGGCCAGATTGCCTGGAAAGAGTAACTTTCAAAGTCAATCTCAAAGCTGGACAATGAGGTTGAAAATTTTGTCAAATTTGAGCCGGGGAAAAAGGATATTATTCCCTGGCTCCATAAATAGAGCCGGGGAAAAAACCCCCTGTCCCCGGCTCCTGCTCCACCCATGCTGCTTAATAGGTACATAAAGTTAATGCTAGAAATGTAAAGTGAATGTACACCACCTCACCTGAACGATAGTAAAATGAACAACGGTACATTTCATGTGCATTTCATAAATTATAAAATTTTCATTTCAGGAAAACAAGAAGCTGAAGACATTCAGTGACTTGGTTGACCTTGAGGACATTCAGTTACTGCGGATAACCAACGTGGAAACCGGACAGGTACTACTCTTGTTTAGCCTTATCAAACTTTGGCCTTATCAAGCTCATGGATCAGCTCCCTTCTTTTGTGAGATTTCGATGATTATCCCACTCGGCTTAAACTCATCGTGATGTAATTGTCGACAACACATTCCCATTCGTTATTGAATCGCTCGATAGGTATATCTCCACAATAAACTTGTTTATTTATTATCAATGTACGCTGAAACGAATTTGAATGTTAAGCTATTACTATCTAAAATCCAAATCAATATTATACAATTTTAAACTTTAATTTGTGCCCACCATTGTATGTATAGGCTATAGCTCAGTTTATAATAAGTATTTTTGCTTCATGTTAGCAAAATGGGGCAGATTCATGGTTAATACACGTCCACATAACTCACCACAAATTACAAAATTTGTGAGAACAATTAGAAACCTAATTGATGTGTCGGTGTTTAGTAATACTTTTCTATCTTATCACTAGTAGTTGTACATTACTGACATGAGTTGATCAGATTGCAGCAGTTCTGTACTGTGGTTTGTTGATAATAATAGCGTGTACAATCGACATGCTTGAAGTACATGGCTGTGCAGATTTTATACAAATACTGTTCAGACGTTATATCGAGAACTGTAATTGTTTTGTTTATAGTCAGGTCATTTTCCAGTAAATATTAAAATTACATGCTCCGTAGTTATTAGCCCATTTTATCTGGCCTGCCCACAGATCACGTATACACGATTATAAGATTGCGATGAGTATTGTACATATGAGACAGATAGTCGAGTATTGCATGGCAGAGATAGAGACAGATAGTCGAGTATTGCATGGCAGAGATAGATACAGATAGTCGAGTATTGCATGGCAGAGATAGAGGCAGATAGTCGAGTATTGCATGGCAGAGATAGAGACAGATAGTCGAGTATTGCATGGTAGAGATAGAGACAGATAGTCGAGTATTGCATGGCAGAGATAGAGACAGATAGTCGAGCATTCCGTGGCAGAGACATATCGCTGATGTTTGAACGCAACAGTTTTACACAATATGAATAACACCGTCTCTTCAGTACGAGGAGCTAGTTCCTTCCGAGCTCTTCTCCACCTTCGAAGACGCGAGGAAGGTCTTCAAAGCGGGCTCCAAGTTCACGGAGAACGCGATCAAGTACTACAACTTCGATGAGTATGTCACTGACTTCGTCGAGATCAAGCAGGTGATTGTCAGGGGGTTCATTGATCATTCCGGGGTTTATTGATCATTCTGGAATCCGGGGATTATTGATCATGGTGTTTATCGATCACACGGGTTTAAGCAGATTTAATGATCATTGGGATTTAAGCAGATTTATTGTCCATTGGGGTTTAAGCAGGTTTCTATAATCCTCGCTAGCAAACTCAAATTTAATTATAGAAAGTAGTGTTATTTGAAGTTTAACCCAAGTTCCTCCCAGGATTTGTCGACGATGTTCAAGAACCTGGCGCACTTTGAGGAAGACGAGAGTCGACAGTGCAAGATGCACAAGCGACGCATTGACATCCTCACGGACCTGGTGTCTCCCCTCAACATCCAACACTTCAGACAGGTAGACAGATAAAGTGTTGGTCGTGTTGAGACTATATATATTTGACACGAGGTTGAATGTTCGGTAGCTTTTAATTAGCATATTGTACTTAAATCGTCTTCAGCCATAGGTGTAAGACGTGTGGGTGTTTATGTAACATGGAAATGTGATGGTAACATGAAATGTAGTTCGATTAAATGGAGCTATAATTGACGAGGAAGGATATGAGACGGAAAAGAGAGATAGATTGCAATCTCCTTCAGAGCTAATTAATAACTTGAGCGAGGGTGTACATTAACCCATTAAGGACTATGTCCACATATGTACAAAGGCTTCCATGTCTACACAAACAGTGTACACTGTGTACAGTGTATCCACTGTATGACAGTGTATATTTTCCTGAACACCAAAATACAATAACATCTTTATAATGACACTATACACCTTCCAATGTACAGTGTCTAGTGTAATTGTGTAATTGCTTGTTTAGGACGATTGATTACTGCAATCATACCCACTGGACCTCGGTCTGTTGGGATCAGGGGGAGTAACGGGACTCGTTCCCACTTCCCACCCACAGTGAAGGAACAAGACTCGTTCCCACCCACAGTCCACGTCCCTCAGCCCACTGAGACATTGGAGCCTCAGCGCTGGGAACTGTCCGGATTGTAGTAGTAGGTTGACAATCGCACCATAGTTTACTTAGCGATGTGGACTGCACAGTGTACTTTGCAAGGTAAACTGTAGTACTACAGTTAACTCAGCGTGTACTTTGCACTTAGCAATGTAGACGTATAAAGTGAAGAGTCTGCTCTGTGTCTATTATACACTGATTAGCAGTTAGTCAGTGCCATCGCTGATATCACTGTTCCGTCTTGAGGAGAGTTTCTTGACAGTCAAAACAAAAGAGTATCACTTCACACTTCACATGTGATCTATGATATCTACTCCTAGAAAGTAAAGAAACCGTTTAATATATCATCACGGTGTATCACAGACAAGACAATTCACAGAGACTTCCGATATCACTGTAAGAAATTTTATATTGATGGCAGAGGATCATCTTTGAATTTTAACAGAAATTTTAACACTATTTTAACCGAAATAAGAGGATCGCATTTCTCCTTGAAAATCATTCTGATACACAAACCAATTATCATTTAACACTCCGTGATGAGCTGTGATAAAATGATAAACAAACTGTTTTGCTGACAGATTTGTGGACTGAAGTAGAAAAGTTTGGCGACAGATTAACAGATTTTCATCGTATAGGAGAAAAGTTTGGTGACAGGTCAAGCCAGTGATAACAATGTGTGTGTGGGTTAACCACCGGTGTTTGACCTAGATGGTGTGTCAACAGTACATTGATAAGTTAATATTTACTGCTCTAGATCTCTTTTTAATAGCACTGGGCGGTCCTTAGACCAGAGTGCCATCAGCAAAATCATTTGATGTTGATATGAAATTAGAAGAAGCTGATAAAATCGGCTGAATGCTAGTTAGAATGTGTGTGGTGTACTGTGATGTAAACAAAAATAATCGGTATATCTGGTTTAATCGTTTTCTTTGAATTGGGTCGGCAAACTGCTTCTCGCTGAATAACTTCAATCAACATAATATTATGAGTAATTCCAATCAACACTTGGTGAATATTTATTATCTTCGTTGGTTCTTACCTAGTAGTCCGGTAGAAAACGGACAAATTTTGACGAGTTAGGGAACTAACTTGGGGCAATGACTTAGGGTGTTTTTTCGATTCATTATGGTCCCAGGAGTCACCAAACCGGAATCCCCGAAAATCCGGTCGGCACTTTTCGAGATATGGCCACGCCCTTTTTTGCCGTGGGAATTTTTGGCGAAAATCACTATAAATTCACAAAATGGCAAATAAGGCATGATTATACTCTTATCCCATGTTTTTTGACCCGAAAAATCGATTTAAACCATTATCTAAGCTCTAGACCCAATATTTGGGCCAGTAGGGGCCACGCCCACTTTTTGTCGTGGATATTATGGCTAAAAATCGGAACTTTCCAAAACATTGGAACATAGGCATGATTATACTCTAGACCCATGTTTTTTAACCCGAGAAATCGATTAAAACCATTATCTAAGATCTCGACCCAATATTTTGGCCAGTAGGGGCCACGCCCACTTGTTTTCGTGGATATTTTGGCTGGATATTATAGAAATTTTTGGCCGAATTACGGAACTTTCCGAAATGTTGCAACATAGGCATGATTATACTCTAAACTCATGTTTAGAGGGTTGGAAGAAGTCGATTGAAAGCATTATTTCAATAATGGCCTAAAAAGAAACAAAATTATCTAATATCTAAGGCCTAAAAAGAAAGGCCAGTAGAGTCCAGTGGGTGTATGACATTTCATCTCAGGACACTTCCCTGTCCTGACCCTAACCATAACCATAACCGTAACCGGAACACTAACTCTGACCCTTACCCAGACCCTTACCTTTGCTTAGAGTTGACCTATTGCGAGATTAAGTGTCGTGAGATGAAGTGTCGTGAGATGAAATGTCCGTTCCCCAGTCCAGTCACTTCCTTACTTGGCTTCTTTGACTATAGCATAGCCTATTTGACTCAACAAATCAATTTAAATTGCTATTTCCTGACTTTTGTAATGCTTGAATATATACTATTTTGACCGATATAGGCCACTGCTTGCAAACAAAACTACTTCGAATTATCATTGCCATTTTACCAATCTAACGCTTATTATGTTCACGTGACCACTGTCCAATATGCAATTTAAGGGTCCATGTTGCATGGCTCTGTGCCCCTTCGGCCTTCATTTTACCTCTTTACCTGTAACCTACCTACCTACAACCTAATTACTTAATTACCTATTATTTGCCAAGGCAAAATTTGGGCAGAGTATTTTGACCCCTACTTCTGCGCAGGAACTGCCATCTTTTACATAAACTGAGCAGAATCATAAGCTAGGCCCATAGGACTGGTCGTCTTGAACTTAACAAGGATAGTGACGAGTCCACCAACACTGACCGGATTGATCCTTAGTATCCAGTAGCCGACTTGCCGTCCCCGAAGGCACAGGGGATGACTCCTATCGCCAGTAGGGCTTTCTATGGCAATGGTATACTAATGTCTGCCGGGATTCTGAGAACTGGAGAGGAACGTGACTTGTTCCACCCACATTCCTCCAGCACACTGAGACACTGCCCAAAAGCCTCATGGTTGCCCGAGCCTCTCGAAGGTCTGTCCCCCAATTAGTAGTAGAACGTACTCACCTACCAGTGACCGCTGTCCATTCACAACTTATTGACCATTGTTTCATTGAACTCCCATTGAAGATTGAACTTTCAACAGCTTCACAACTTATGGCAGGAATCTAAGAATTCAATTATAATCAGCTGGGATCAAGATTCAAGGCAGGCAGAGATGAATTTACCCTCCTACTGGCGTCTGCACTCATCTGTACACTGGGTTGAATTAACGACTGAACCGCATGGTTGGTCACTCTGACAACCTAAACCTGTCAGATTTTCTCACCACGGTATTCAGAATTTCAGAAATGGGAATCGAACCAGCAATCTCCTAATTGAGATTTATCTAACGCCTTGCTCATCTGAGCTATCAGGAGCAACTTCTTCAGAGTTGCTATTATCAGCACATTCACTATATGAGGGTAAGAGAGTGTAACTATAATCTTATTACTAACTACTTTACTTGGTATTCTTTATCTATGACTATGATATACAGTTGGAATTCATGACAGAATGAGGGTACTATCTCTATTGGCCAAAATATTCCCTTATTCAGGCCGTAGATAATGCTTTCAATAGATTTCTCGTACAGTACCAAAAGCATAAACTTTAAGTATAGTCTTTATCATCTAGGTTCAGGGGGTTAATTGCTAAATTATCATCGAGGGCGAAGCCCGAGATGATAATAGCAGTCAAGGAGTTAAATCCGAGACCGAAGGTCGAGGATTTAACGAGCGATTAACGCCCGAAACGGAGATGATAAAGAATATTTTACAACGACATACAAAATGACGCATGTGAATATGCGTTAAATTGCATAATTAGTATAGCCGATATTGGATATCATTTAAATCTTTTTTTAAATTGGTGTATCATATCTGTTAAATTAAGAAGGAATTTATACTAGGTAGTGAATCTGGCATTCTGGCACACAGCCAGCATATTTTAAAACTTACGTAGTCTGTTGCGAAGTGATACCTAGACGTCATGAAAAATTATTGTCACGTTTTCAGTATGAGCGGCGAGACTCCAATCAAAAGACTCAAAGAGATTGGTCGTTTGATAATCAAAAATTAAAGACACTAAAGTAGGCAATAATCAAAACTTAACCTCACTAAACTCATGCATAATCTAAAATTAACCATACTAAAGTAGGTCATAATCAAAAACTTATAGCGGGTTAATATGACCCTAGGAGTTGTAAAATATAATCATGTCCATGTCTATTTAAACATTTTTACATTTTGGAAAGTTCCTATTTTCACTTTTCAGTCAAAAAACATCCATGTTCTAAGTATAATCATGCCTATGCCTATGTTCCAATGTTTTCCAAAGTTCCAATTTTTAGCAAAAATATCCGTGCAAAAAGGGGGCGTGGCCCCTACTGGACAAAATATTGGGTCGAGAGCTTAGATAATGGTTTTAATCTATTTCTCGTGTCAAAAAACATGGGTCTAGAGTATAATCATGCCTATGTTCCAATGTTTTCGAAACTTTCAATTTTTAGCCAAAATATCCATGACAAAAAATGGGCGTGGCCCCTACTGGCCGAAATATTCGTTCTATAGCTTAGATAATGGTTTAAATCGATTTTTTGGGTCAAAAAACATGGGTCTAGAGTATAATCATGCCTATGTTCCAATGTTTTCGAAACTTTCGATTTTTAGCCAAAATATCCATGACAAAAAGTGGGCGTGGCAACTACTGGCCGCAATATTGGGTCAAGAGCTTAGATAATGGTTTTAATCGATTTCTCGGGTCAAAAAACATGGGATAAGAGTATAATCATGCCTTATTTGCCATTTTGTGAATTATTAGTGATTTTCGCCAAAAATTCCCACGGTCAAAAAGGGGCGTGGCCATATCTCGAAAAGTGCCGACCGGATTTTCGGGGATTCCGGTTTGGTGACTCCTGGGACCATAATGAATCGAAAAAACACCCTAAGTCATTGCCCCAAGTTAGTTCCCTGACTGATCCCATTTTCGACCGGACTATAGAAGCAGCTAAGTGGTTGTTGGTCGATGTTTAAACAAGTAGTGTGAAATGTGATTGATATTGCCGATTCCTTTGCGTCATACCACAATGTGATGACAGGCCTTTCTTTGATTATCATATTTATTGATCATGGATATTATATGGATGAAAACAAAATATTTTCTGGGCTGATTTAAACATTTTCACAAAACAGGAAAGCTCCTAAAATTCTTCTATCAAAACAAAATGAATTTCAAACAAAAATTTGTCAAATCCTTTCTCTAATCCATTAATTTGTTTTCAGCTCTGCAGACAGCTCAGATTCGAGCTGGGTGAAGCTAAGAATCAGATGGTTTCCCTCAAGTATTCCATTGCCGCTGAGCTCCCTGTGGAACAGCAGAACTGGAAGAAAATCAACAACCTGTGTTTTGGGGCCATCCAGGAATTCGAGAACTTCTGCAACCTCCTGCGAGATCCCAACGAGAACTTCCCGGAGACGCTCTCCGAGGAGACCGTCAAGCCCTACATCGTCTCCCAGGTACTCCGCCATTTGGCCTACATCGTCTCCCAGGTATCCCGTCATTTGGACTTACACTGGTTAGGGTCAGGGGAGAGAGATAAATTCAAAATTTTGTGAGTTTTAGCATTTAAGGCGAGAGGTCAAATGTCCAGTCAGGCAAATGACCTACAACCGTCCTCAGATCTACATTGCCCGACTGTACGGCAAGTTCCGGCCCCTGGACACCGCCCAGAAGGTTGCCTTCATGGGTAAAGCTGAGGAGCACTTCAAGGCAGCGCTTAAGTACTACGACGAGCACGAGCAGCAGTGCCACAAGTTAGATGTAAAGGATGAGATAGATGTGGCGAGGGAGATGATGTACTTCCTGCCCATCAAGATGGAGAAACTCAGAAAGACTTTGTAGTCTCACGCAGGTGAACAGTGTGGTGTGTGGAGTGGTGTGGGTGGTGTGGTGTGGGAGTGTGGTGTGGTGTGGGAGTGTGGTGTGGTGTGGGAGTGGTGTGTAGTGTGTAGTGTGGTGTGGTGTGTAGTGTGGTGTGACAGTGATAGAATGAGAGTCATGTTCAGTGTGATGCGACCAAGAGGGTGTGGCGTGCAGTGGTGTGTGACAGAATGAGACTGGTGTGACAGAATGAGAGTGTTGTGTACGTGTAGTTTGATGCGACGAAGTAGGTGTGGTGTGTCAGTGTGTGTGGTATGTGGTTTGGCAGATTGAGAATAGTGTGACAGAATGATAATTGAGAGTGGTTTGTTGTGTGACATAATAGAATAAGAGTGGTGTGATGTGACAGAATGATAATGGCGTGTAGTGTGATGCGACGAAGTGAAGGTTGTGGGACAGGATGAAACTGGTGTGAAGATTGTAGGACTATATAGCTAAATTATTCTGTAGATTTAGCTATAAAGTCCTAGCTCTAGCTATTTAGTCCGTTAGCTGAATAGTCCGAACTGCGGACTCATCCTCAGTATAGGTTGAATGCCTTCCTCGGTATGGGTATAATGCTCTACGCTTTGCCATAGCTGATCAAACCGTACGATTCCACCTAACCAGATCACATGATCCCGTGTCGGTGTAGCGATTCACAGCTGTTAACCAGATGACCACTGTATCTAATGTCGCAGCGATACGATATATCACATGATCAGAGAACATCAATGTATCGTGGTGATACGATGTAGCACCTGATCAGAGAATATGCCGCAGAGTCCACTCTAAAACCAAAGTGTGCCGTAGCGTCACCCCAAAACTGAAAAGTGTGCCCAAGAGTCCTGTGCCGTAGTTTCTTGTGCCGTAGTTGAGAGTGGCGTGCAGTCCTGTGCCGTAGTGTCCGAACCCCGTTTAACTTAAATCTTATAAATTTTAATGGGGAGGAGGAACAGCTATGATGCAGATTTAGCTAAATATAGTCCGAATCGAGGACTATGGCTAAACACCTAAACTGATAGGGGAGGAGGGACAGCTAGAAAGATTTAGCTAAATTTGTCCGAACTGCCCGAACGATATGACTAAATAAAATTCAGACTGGTGTGTGTAGTTTGATATAAAGTCCGTTAGCTATAAAGTCCGCCTACCGGTGTGAAAGAATGATAATGGCGTGTAGTGTGATGCGACGAAGTTTGGTATGTGATTGCTTTGGCAGAATGGTGTAACGGAGTGGGCGTGGTGTGTAGTGTGGTGTAACGGAGTGGGCGTGGTGTGAGAGTTGTGTGGACTGAGAGACTGGTTTATGACATTTTGACAAGTTTTACTCAATTAGACATGACAAAATAATTGTCAGTGGCTTCCTTGTAATATAAGTGATAATGTTGCTACTGGAACATCACAAATAACCCTAATTAAATGCTTCTTTGGCTATTTACACGAGTTATTCTGATGTGCCAAATATTGCGTGATGATATGTATTATGTTGACTGAGATATCTCAATTGTGTGAAAGAGGTCCATTGCCAAATAATCAAATATTGATAGTTACTTCAGAATCATCGTGCAATCCTTGTTATAATTTTTGCTTGCATTACTTGCAACAAATCCAAATCTGATATATCCAGAATTCACCAGCTTTTTCTGTTACGAGATCATACATTTTATCACAATTTTAACTAACGTTCTTGTCAACAGTGCACTGATACTGTCTAGATTTGGGTTAATATGGGACACAGTCAAACTTCTTGGCTTACATTTGCTTCCACGTTGCCACGAACTTTGAAATAAGTCAATATTTTTAGATATTCATCGGTAAAAGGGGGCCTAAGGGTTCTCGTTAATACAAGTATTCGTCAACTCTGCTCTAAAATTTTAATTAAGTGTGATAAAATTAATTCAAATTGAAGACATTTTCACTTGTGCCTAAGTTGGGTTTCGGTAACTTGTGAATTATGTTCACTAGTCTTAATTATTGAGATGTCGAGATGATGGTGCGTTCATGTTCTTAATTATGTAGATTTTATTTATAGAATTTGAATTTTACTTTATGAACAACAAATTTAAATTATATATACGTAATATTTCAACCTTGAATCTAGATTAATTTATTTTGTTAACTGTTGATCAGTTTTAAGTATATTTATATCGTATTTGATTTACTGAGCTGTTTAAAATAAGTATCATTTTGAGGAGGAGTTAAACTAAAAAGCACAAAATTAAGTTTCATTAGTTAAAGTTTAAACTTAATGATCCAGATTGAGTTAAACTTTAAATGATAGAAATACATCCTTTCAGTCCTTATCAAAGTTTATCATTCACTATTATATACCATGGTAATTTGTATTCTCTTAGCCAATGTTTATGACTTCACGTATGTCCTACGCGATACAATATCACCCTCCCGTGGTTACAATTCGGGTGTGACAATTATTGATAACACACTCCCATTCGTTAGTTAATCACTCAATATACCGTTTTATTATGAATTATATCCACGCCTGGGTGTGTTCCAAGTCAATTGTTCACATCAAATAATAGCTGGCGACAGTCGGAACGTGACCGATAACCAAAATATCACTGTCCCTCTCAACCACAGTATGTTAACAATATGCCCGCACGAGGAATACTCGGTTAAGATGTCGTCATTATCATAGCGCAATGTAGTATGTTGATGTTGTCATTCTCATTGCGCAATGTAGTATGTTGATGTCGTCATTCTCATTGCGCAATGTAGTATGTTGATGTCGTAATTATCAAAGCGCAATGTAGTAAGTTGATGTCGTCATTATCATTGCGCAACGTAGCAAGTTACTGACGTATTTCCGCCTATTTTCTGCAAGCGGCAAGGTTTATTTGTGTGTATCCTGTATAATTTGAATGTCGTCTAAAACATTCCATATTATCTTTCAGTTTGTCCGGATTCCTTAGATATGCGTTTATTGTGTACATTGCAGGGGCGTCAACTGACAGTCTGCATAAAGTAGTGCACTTTATATGTCGAGTGTTTAAAAACCTAAACCTATGTTTAACCTGAATCCCATTTTAAAAACCTAAACCCATACAAGAAGCGTGTCCATTGTTCAAGTCCAGGAGACCTTGTTAAAGCTGGTTTTTCTATGTAACTGGGTTCAAAAGCCTAAAAGTGAACTCAAACATTATCAAATAATATCAATTGGCCACTCTTCAGGAGCAATGATTATTTAAAACTTTAAGTTATCTGTAGGAATATTTGACATGTGGTACCTATTCTCTTTACGTGGAGGGTCTTTGGGTATACCCATACATACCCCATAAATTTGGTATGTATGGGTATACCCATACATGTACCTCATACACTAGGTATGGGTAGTTGCTCCACGTTGCTTAGTCGTTGCTACAAAAGTAATTGTGGCCCCTGCTATACAATACAGAATGACGTGAAATTTGTGTGCTTTGTGCAAATATATATTTTAAAGCAGTGCTCTGCGCGTTGAAAGAGACCACGCCCATCTCTTTGTTTACATGGTATTATACATTATACAATGTACACTTCTTTGCTTCATATTCTCAGATTGTACATGGAATTTCTCAGAGTTCACGACATGGTATAAAATACAGCATGATTCTAATCTTTTTACCGTTTCTTTCTTTCTCTGTAATTTATCTCCGTTTCCAGCGCTAAATTTGGCGGAATTTCGTTGTTTCTTCTCCTTTTCCTTGCGGGGTGTGACGCCCCTACGTCATCACATTGAACAGTGAAATTGTGAAATTACCGCCAGTGGAGAGCTGTGTCGGTTCCTTTGTAACTGGTGATAAAACCAAGTTTGTGAGAACTGTGATGCCTTTGTTATTGTTATTGTTTTTGGTGTTGTTGATGTGCAATTTGTGTTATGAATTTGCGATGGTAGTCAAGAGTCATTAGCCAATTTTGAGGGTACTTGAAGGCGTGCATTAATTAGTGCATTCCCAGCCATGCTCTAAGCGTATAATACCCGATATTTATCGAGTTTTGGTCATAATTTGTTTGCTCGGTTACAGCTTTGCGGACGTGAAACTATTTTGAATTTTCAGACCGATTCAATAACATGCGATAAACCTTTTTGCATTTTTGTTTTACATGATCTGCCAGTGTGACAACATGTTTCATAATGTTCAAATTCTCTAACAAGAGCGCTTTTAAAGGGAAGAAATTAATTTGTCATGTTATCACATGTATGATTACTTTTCAGCTTTAAAAAGTTAAAACTCTTCGTACATTCAATATTCATCTGAATGATATGCAGGCTGGGACCGAACTGGATTATGTGTTTTCGCAAAAGTGACCATGCAGTAACGAACACTTTGGCATATTATATGTAGTAGTAGTTGTAGACTTTACTTTTGAATTGTTGAAGTAGCAAATTTAGTACAATTCTTGGACTGAGCACACAGAAAATTGTATTTCCCAGTTGGTTTAATGACCGCTATTACTATTTGCTCAGAGATACGAGAAAATTGGGCTTTGATGTTCTACTTGTATTGATGATACTTACAAAATAAACATTTTACATATTGTGGGGTGTCACAATTTTCATTTTGCCTAAATTTAAAAAAATAAAAACCGGCACACAAAACGGACACTGAAACCCCTATATTATGGTGATGACTGATATAGTCTTGCCTCATCACTGTTTTAATTGACCCTAGAAACGCGCCCTTGATCCTTGATAAACTCATCATGACGCAAAGTACATTTTATGACACTCGTTAGCATTCTATCGGTGTATGTATCCTGACAATTGACAGAATCAGAAGTCAGATCTCAGCTGTACATTCCTATATATCATGAGAAAAAGCGTTTACAATCCAGACTCGTGGCACATGAACTCCATCTTGCGCGGTGATTGGTTGATTGGTTGCGTGTGCGTCGCCAGCTGGCTTCTGATTGGTCGGCGTAGTAGGTCACGTGACGCAAAACTACTCAAATGTCACCGTCCGACAGATTGTAGCATGTGAAGTGTGTGTATTCGCTCTAGTATAGCTCTACTCTCTCTCTCTCTGTACGTCACTCATAAAAATAGGACTACTTATTCGGAATAAGTGGAGTCTTTGTACGTACATTTCCATGTATAATTCGTGTCTCTGGCGATCACAAGTACTCTAGTGTTGGAACTTTCATGTAGTACATTACTTTGTACATCTCAATGTATCCTACCCGCCGTAGGGTACTCGGTGTCTGGATTTGATCTATGAACCAGGATATTAGGTATACCATGGCATGGATTGATCAGATTACAACACTTCTGTTCAGTGGTTTGTTGATAGAAATATTCCATCACTTACTTATTATGCTATATAAAGTCTTATGCTATGAATCGTCTACAAACCTGCATTTTTTGTTGTTTTTTGTTTTGGATGATGTTAAAAGCTCTCGGATGCTGTTATTTGATTGAATCTTTGTTTCTTTTCGAAATTATTGAATCGGTTCGTTTTTATAGCGGTAGATAAATAAAACCACAAACTTTCGTATCGGGAGAGTTTCGGAATGAAAATTGTTGAATATTTCCGTTAATATTTTGCGGTTTGCCCTAAATTTGCGAGGTCGTAAACCAAACGAATGATCTTGGAACTCGATAACCTCAAATTGAGCAAATTCCACCCGGGTCCACCCTTCGTAAATCTCATAAACCTGATGGATGCCTGCCAATTATTGTACTAATAAGTAGTTGTACATTCATTATGCTGGTCCTATATAAAATTAGATTAAATGTAAATGTAATTATGTATGCAAAATGAGATTTACAGTTTACGTATAGCATGCTAATTATTAACAAATAACTCAGATATAAATGTATTTAACGATTTACAGCGCAACACAAATAACAATTCCACGTTTTATATTAGCTTCGCGTTAGCATATGAAGACGATATGTATTGCTATGGCTACGTTCCATCGGAATATACGCGACCACGTGACCCTTTTAAAATGTTGTTGCCGATACTCTTTGATAAAGGATTGTAAATTATTCTCAAATCGATGCTCATAGCACTGTGGCAGCACCTGTTGTGCTTTTGGTTGATCGCCAAGATGTAATATGTCTTTACTCTTTGCTAACATTCACGAAGTTGTGTGTACCAAAATATAGTTGTAAGTTGATTTCTTTGAAGTTTTTGTAAGATTTTTTGACTTTGAGTGAGCTGTGAGCTATGATGATAATTATAATTGCGATATTACAGCTGATAAATTCATTCACAGATTGACCTTTATTTATAAATATCTTCTTTTTCTAGCATAATTTATTTTGAAAGTTGCAAGTGTATATAATATTCATTTATGTAAAATTGAATGTGATCGAACATGTTTTGAAATTTCTATAACTCTTACTTTCGTGCATTATCTTCGTACATGTACTTTCACTCAATATTGATAGAGTGATGGAACAACTTAATTAAGGGGCCGGGGGAAGTCTGAGGTCGGTTTCGGGTTTTGTTGTTTCTGATAGAGGAGAACAACAGCTACCAGTAGGTTTTTACCCCATGTAAAAATATTGTTCCTAGCCGAAGTTATGAATTTTTCAAATCGCGAGTTCGCCCGTAATTACAGTGCGCGCGTAAACTTCTAACGCGATTTGCCAAAAATCATCTTTAAAATCTATCTCCTCCTACAGTTTTTGAGGAAAACCCTTGAAACTTGGTAGTTATGTTCTAGGGAATAAAACAAAATTTTTGATTGGTCAGATTTTTGATTTGGGCCTCAGAAGTGAAAATATGGGCTTTTGAAATTTGAAAATCGTCATTTTTGACCATTTTTTGGACAGGAGCCAACTTTGAAAATTCATATTTTCACTTCTGAGGCCTAAATCAAAATCTGACCAATCAAAAGTTTCTAATTTCGGCAAATCGCGTCAAATTTGCGCGCGCACTGTAATTGGAACAATATTTTTTATGGGGTAAAAGCTACTGGCGTTCTCTCTATCAGAAACAACAAAACCGGAAATTGGACCCCCCCCCGGCCCCTTAAGTGACAATGTCAATGAATTATTCTCGTGCTATCGTTGTACAATGTTATTATATTATCACTTACTAGATTACTCCCCGGCAGCAATGATACTGTGCATGTTTAGACCCATGAGCCCCTGAGTGCCATGAAGTACTCGGAAGTTTCCGCGAGCAGTGACTCGGAGGAGGAGCAACCCCCAACAGAGGAGGCCGAGGCGGCTCCCCCCACCACCGCTGTTGTAGTGGACCCCTCAGACATTGAACCCCCAACTTTCTACCCCCTGTGCTCCCCCACCCCAGTCACCCCCACCCCCCTCTCCCCTGTCACCCCAGGCTCGCCCCTCTCCCCCGTCACCCCTACCCCTGCCTCCCCCGTTTCCCCGTCCCCCGTGACGCCTGCCCCTGTCTGCTGCATCTCGGGGCAGCCGCCCTCCGCGTTCTGCTACGCCCCCGTCACACTGGCGCCGGTCTCCGACATCCACGCCGTGACCTTCCTCTCGGACACGGACTCCACGGTTTCCACGGTGCCGGAGATCATGTGTCGGATCTGCCGGTGTGAGCCGGGCTCGGAGAAGATAATCTCGCCGTGCTACTGCGCCGGCTCCCTCCAACACGTCCACGAGAGCTGCCTTCTCAAGTGGCTCAAGGCGTACGACTGCGTCAACAAACACCACTGTGAACTGTGTCAGTACGAGTTTAAACTGAAGGCCAAACCGTGGACGGAATGGCGCATTCCGTCCCTCTCCCAGACGGAGAAGAGACGGGTGTCGTGTCTGGGTATCGTGTGTTTCCTGGCCGTCCTTATTGTCCTGTGGTCCATCAACGACCTGGTCCAGAATAGCCTGCACATCAACCGCATCTACACCGACTGGGGCTTCTGGACCAAGCTCCTCTTCATCGTGTTCGGGTTGTTCATCCTGACCTTCCAGTACCCCACCTTCAAGTACTTCTACCTCAAGTTGCGGGAGTCTAACCAGATCGTGTTGTGGGGAGAGGAGGGTGATGAGCAGGAACTCCTGGAAACGGGCAAACTCAGGAAGTGTGATACCAAGTGAGGAGTGCCGGGTTATCAGTCATTTCATTGCGAGGAGGAGTGAGGATTGCTCCACGAGTTACATGCCAGGATATTATCTCAGTTGAGGAATTGAGGAGAGAAAGAGGAGTGTGGTTTTGAAGGTGACTAAAAGCTCATGATTATACCTCACTGGAAGACCTGGATTTTCCTTCGACCCTGATGACCTTAAAATCTTGTTAATAAAGCAATAAGTTCCTTCAGCACATTACATGGTACGATAAACATTCATTTGTACCAGTCATGATCAAGCCACTATTTAATGTATTATGAACGCAGGACACTATCAAGTTTTTATTAAATCAAAGTTCTGATCTGTACCTAGAGGTTTGGTTGGGCTGGGATCAGGTATGCCCAAGGATATCTTAAAAATGTTTAAAATTGCTTAAAGTTTGTTCTATCTAAGCCTTGTGAAAAATATATTTAAAAAGTTAAAATCAATTCAGATATAATAATTACTGACTAACTACAATACAATTTGATTGTTTGATAATATATAACTTAGCAATAATAATGGTAAAATTAATCAATATTAATTAAATATTGCCATCTATAACATTCCACATCGTCGTCTCAAGAGAAGGAAGGACGGAAGAGACTTTATATTTAAATAGACTGAGTAGTATATTTCCTGAACCCATCACAGGCTGCTTTTGATATTATTACGAAGTTATATATACGATACCGCTGAAATGTGTTAACTGTGTATATTTTGATCCAGTATATAATACATACGGGAATGCTGCTTGTTTTATAATGTTATCGCCCGGTATATATATTATTATTTTCACGTTTATTAAAGTTACTTTAATACCGATGTTCTGCCATCTACACGGTATAATGCTGATGTTTGATATCAGTGATATCAGTGATGCCATCCTTTATTGCTTATCTAAAATATACCTATTTATCAGGCAATAATTATCATTATCGAAGGCATGTAAGCTTACCCACAGGTCCATTTGACATTGACCAATCAGCGCACGAGTTGACTTCCAATCCGCGTCCTGATTGGTTAATGTCATAACGTTATATATCGGGACCCTGGTCAGGTATGCTGATATACTGTCGATATTAGCCTCGCCTTGATCTGTGCATTTCAAACTCTCTCGCTCGACGAATGTGTACATTAACATTCGTGGATGTACTTTCCGTCATTTTATTCTAATTGCGCCGTGCTGACATGAGCCATAATGAGGAGGTCAATTAGATAATTTGCAGGAAACACATGGCCGGAATAAAGGAGAATATAAAGGGGAATAAGGCCGGGGGAGCTCACTTAAATATAATATTACACACGCTTTCAGTGTACACTTCACGTTACTTTGTTCCATTTTATCGCTTTATTGCTCGAAGGTCGGAGAGAATGGTAGAACTAGCTCGTAATGATAGTAAACCATTTAAAAGATTTTCCTCGTTTGAGAGAGTTTGGAATATCAGTACATATCTGACTGCGTATAACGTAAACCTGATAATTATTATCCTTATTCCTTACATGATATTTAGTACACGTATCTATATGCGATCTATACCAATGCTACCTTGTAATATTAATTTATGTTCATATTGTGTAACATGCTTTCTTGTACATTGCAAACTCATGTTAAATTGAATTTGAAATAATATGTATTGTTTTATTTTAACCGCCACTTGAAGCCATGTAACCATTCAAGCTAGTCACGAAACAGTGATAAAATATTCTGGATGTAAATTGCATTAATTCTAGAGATAAAGATAAAACCCCGCCCCAGCCACCAGTATTTTATTAATTTTTGGGAAATGTGTAACAAACCACGTTCTAATTATATAAGTCTAAGTCTGCTTTTTTTTATTTGAACATTCAAACAAATTGTTTAGCAAGAAAAGCCCATTTCTTGGTGATTCGGATTAGGTCATTTAACTCTGAAGGAATCTTACCAGTGGCTCTAAAGCCACTCACATTCTTTTGTTTTTTGTGTGTGTGTAGTCCCAGTCTCACGAGTTTTATGAGTAGTTCTCGTCATCAATCACCCCATTATGGACCATGATAATGACGTCACTCTCTCAACGTCCTGAGTTATTTAAAACCATTGCGGGGTACCAGAGAATCTGAAACTTGATCAGTATTCGTCCCTGGGAATGCCCTAGATCTATGATGAATTTCCTGGAAGGTTCTCAGTAAATTGCCAAATCTTCCTTTGAGTACGTCTGACATCACTGCATATATTATGCTCTTTTCAATCCCTCTCTTGTGATCTTTGCACTTTCTGCAGGCCCTGGCACCAACCATGATAGCACGTTATTGGCTGACGTTAACCACACCAAATCTGCAGAATTAGTAGATTCTGCAGGATTTTAATGTTATGGTTCACATTTAGATATTATGTGAGTTCCTGGCACGAACCGTGCGTTTTCAAAATTGAAATTACCTGAATGGTTACAGGCTCCAATGTGATAGAAGTTGCGAAGCTTTTGATTAAAATTATTACCAATAAAACCAATCAATTTGTCACTAAAACTATTACACATAACATTGAGGTCATTGAAATCTTTCATTTAGTTTTGAAAATATTTCTATTATTTTTGAAATCATCCATGAATATCAATAAAATCAAGACGATATTAGCATTGGTTGATTAGGATCAACCAATTTTCATCTTTTGGTTACCATTGTTACCCCCTGTTAATTGTTATCTATATGATATGTATGCATGTATAATATATTACAAACGACTGAGATACTGATATTTGAATTGAGGTCCACAGGTAGATATACCTAAAACATGTCTTGTGACCCAGTATGTGGCATTGAGTACAAATCCATATCAGACATTGAAAAAGATCAGAATGAAGTGTTTCAGAACCAACAGTTTGCTTTCGTTGCCGTTCCCCTTTCCGATACCAACGCAGAACTGTCCTTCAAACCTCTGGAAATGTACAATTATCAGTACGATTGGAGCAGTAAAGTAATTGGTGTACTTCCGTCCAATGTCAATGTTGACAGTTCAGATCCCGAACTTCGGCAGAAATCAGAAATCCTCCTTAAGAAATGTCTCAAACTTGCGTGTTATATCGGCACGAACACGATTTTGATAAACCTTAATAACGATACGAACACAAACCTTGCTCGATTAATCGCGTATCATCTCCACGATTCCCATGGGAAACCGATATGGTTCCGAATTGTAGTGAACGAGGATTCGGAGAAAGAGTGGCATCGGTGGAACACCTTCTTATCCCTCCTCCCATCCCATCAGAACAAGGTATTGTATTGTATTGTATTGTATTGTTTTGTATTGTATTGTATTGTATTGTATTGTATTGTATTGTATTGTATTGTATTGTATTGTATTGTATTGTATTGTATTGTATTGTATTGTATTGTATTGTATTGTATTGTATTGTACTACATCCTCAGGTAGCGGTAGTGTTAGAACTCAGTGAGACCGTCCCCCAAGACGCCGACATGTCGCGATGGTACTCGGAAGTGGTCCTTGGCGTCTCCCTTCCCACCTCCCTCTTCATCCCCAATAAGAGTAACTACCCCGTCTTGAGACGGGAGTTCCAGCAGTTCATCAAACACGCCTTCAAGAACAGGACTCAGGTCAGATTGGTACTGTAGGTAACTTATCATGTAATTAAAACCAAGAGTAGAACACAAAACAAGATGTATTATGTCACATGCCCTAAACAATGAGATTTTTGAAGCTGTCTCAACCAAAACGGGGGTTATAATATGTCCCAGATCTGATCTTATGAGTAGGATATTTGATTGAAATCCGTGATGACAGTAGTTGACAGTGATGATTGACCCGCCTACCAACCACTGATCCCTCAGATTATCCTACACGGAAAGGACCTGATTGGGGAGGGTATGGACGCGTACCAGAAGTACATCTACCACTTATACGAGAGTAGGGAGCCCCTCACGGTCTATGAGGAGTTCTCTAAGGGCTACGAGGAGTTGCTGCAGATACCCCTCCAACCCCTCAAGGACAACCTCGATAATGCTACCTACGAGATATTCGAGAAATGGAGGTGTATACATTATACTGTGGAGTGGTTTCTATTATAGTTTGTAGTTTGTACAGGGTATTGTTACTGTATAGTGTACATTTGTACGGTGTATTGTGTACTGTATAGTGTACTGTGTACGGTATACAGGTATACAGTGTAGTGTGCACCGATGTGCAGTGTAGAAGTGTGTGATTTTGGCGGTGTATTAGCTTACCGACAGGTTCACTTGGCAGTGACCAATCAGCGTGCGAGTGGGCCGGAAACTCGCGCACTGATTGTTCATTGGTCAATGCCGTGACAAATTCGGGATCCTAAGCTAATACATAAATACATCACCGATATTACTATAAGTTTGTAGCAGTCGTGAGCCACGCCGATGTTACTATACTTGGAAGTTCGATAACTGACATAGAAAATCTATATTATTATAAACAATAATAATATGATTCTGGGTTGCAACTTGGATTAGTGTTTTGAATAACTATAAAAGTTTCCCCTCTCACTTTAGTCCCATCGAGACAGTATCATGTAAGTTGTTGTCTCTGTTTGTTTTAATCTCATAATCACATCTACAGATATTCATGTTCCAAACTGATACGCCTCTCACCTAGTAATATCGGTAATCGATAGAAAGTCTGCAAGTTGACGCTCAGTACTTCAGTACGCAGTGCTTCTTGCAAATGTATAGATGAGTGTAGATACAACTTCAAACGTTCTTCTGAAGGTGTACAGTCGTACACTGTTTACTAAAATTCATTACCATGAATTCTGAGTCAAATTCAATAAATTCTGCAGATATTCGAGAAGGATCCCATCAAATATAAGCAGTACGAAGAAGCAGTGTATCAGATTCTTCTAGACAGAGGTAAGGCGCATGTACATCGGTCGATAATTGTTATCAATCCCTGATATCTTGTGTAATAGCCGATGTATTGATCGTTGATCGTCATGATCAAGTCAGAGTTGCTCATTGTATTGAAAGTCGAACCCATTTCCCATACCACTTTAATGGCAGATGCAATCTGGGGATGTGTGGAAAACACACTTTGTATTTACTAACCCCTAGATAATTTCTTACCGCCATCCTTTTGGAAGAACTGTTTCCTAGGATCACCTAAGGGGCCATCCATAAAGGAAGTCTGCAAAATTACGGCCATTTTAGACCCCTCCCTCCTCCTTGTCCACAAACTTCCGCATTTCAGAAACCCTTCCCTCCTCCCCCCACCTCAATCCCATTTCCTCAGGATCACCTCATCCGCAACCCCTCAGGATCACCGCCCCCTGGAGGAGAACCAATCCAGCAAGTTGTCATGGTGGTTGGAGCAGGGAGGGGACCTCTTATCAGATGCAGTCTAAACGCTTCCAATCGAAGTAAAGTCCCTATCAAGGTGAGCTTCAATAACTCTACATTTTAAATTCACAAAATTCCATAATTTGCTATAAATTTGAATGAAGCATCGTGAAAAATCTGTGAGGTGACTTATTCATAGTTACTTCAATATTTCAATTTTTTGGTTCAAGAGTTCGATTATGAAGCGGTCACAAGTTGAATTCAACGAGCCAAGTCTATGACCAGTATAAGCTTTCATTTTATCTCTTTGATCGTTCTCAGAAGAGTTAAATTTCCGGACTGTTGATTCCATAATTACTTAATTACATAACAGCTTGTCCAGTGCCAACAGTGAGTTGTTTTAGTCCGTTCCTATCAGTATCAAAGCACGGACTTGTATGAAGATAATCAGTAAATAATTAGTCTGTCATCAGAAAATAGTTTAATGTATATGGAAAATAAAGTGTCCGGTTGAATTGCACGCGGCATCATTGAATAATATTCCTGGCTGTAGATCTGCAGTTGGAACCACCTACCATCCCGGTCGAAAGTTCGAACGAAGGAGTTATTGGGGAACGAAGGTTCCAAATGCTTATGAAGACTGACTACTAAACAAGTTTTAAATATGGATCGTCTATCATAACCACATAATTAACGAAAGTTTCTGATCTAAGCATCTCTTGTTTCTTTCGTGAGTTGTATACACAGCGGCAGCCTCACTTTCACACTCCGATTTTCACATTCCAACTTTTATTCAAACACTTT
Source organism: Beroe forskalii (assembly GCA_011033025.1). NCBI lineage: Eukaryota > Metazoa > Ctenophora > Nuda > Beroida > Beroidae > Beroe > Beroe forskalii. Next base: position 343,593 of record WFMF01000108.1, on the reverse strand, counting down.
CACATTCCCAATTTCACACCCCCACTTTCACACATTCACTTTCACACTCTCACTTCCACACTCTCCCTTTAAGACACCTACTTTCACACTCCCAATCTCTCCTGCTCCCATTTTCACACTCCCTAACACACCACACTCCCACTTTCACACCCTCACTTTCACACTCCCTCACGTTCCCACTTTCAGTTGTACGCAGTTGAGAAGAACGAGAGTGCGCTGATAATCCTCCGGAATCTGGTCAAAGACCCACTCTTCGCTGACGTCAGCATCATCGACAGCGACATGCGGGACTGGCATCCCCCCGAGAAAGCGGACATTCTGGTGAGCGAACTCCTCGGCTCCTTCAGCGACAACGAACTGTCGCCGGAGTGTCTGGACGGCGCCCAGCGACTCCTCAAGTCGGACGGACTGAGCGTCCCATCCGAATACACATCGTACGTTGCTCCGATCAGCTCCCGGAAACTCTATAACAACGTTGTGACACAAGGCCAGCAAAACCCTGACGAGGTAGCAGCCCACATGGGTTACGTAGTGCGGTTACACGGGGTCAATGTGCTGGACAAAGTGCAGCCCTGCTTCACTTTCACGCACCCCAAACATGACCAAGTCATAGACAACTCACGGCACGTAGCTCTAGAATTCAGTGCGGGTATCGATACCGTCCTCCACGGGTTTGCGGGTTATTTCGACGCGAAGCTGTACCGGGACGTGCACATTAGTATCCACCCGGACACGCATTCCAAAGGACATGTTCAGCTGGTTCCCCATGTTCTTCCCGGTCAGGGAGCCCGTCCAGCTGAGAAAGGGAGACAAGATAGTCCTGGACTTCTGGCGGGTTATAGACGACACCAAAGTGTGGTATGAGTGGGCATTGACCAAACCCGCGCCCCAGCCCATCCATAACTCTAGGGGTGTCACGTACTGGATAGGACTCTTTTCATGATATCACGGACAATTAGGTAGCTCAAATTTTCATATTCCTTGGTCGTTTCTGATCTATTCTATTTCACTAAATCGAGTTGATATAACTGACGTACGTTGAAATTTAATTGATTTTAATGTTTTTAACCGAGCGAACGTGATATTTTATTAATCATTAAGTTTCATTCGTATATTAAGGTTTGATAGTCTATGCAAGCTCTATTAGGATTTTTATGGGGTACTTGAATACACGTTTTATTTGATATGATGTAGCTCTAAAATTGACATAAATTGTTGATCACTTGTCGATGTTGTGGGATATGATATAATATACGGGTTGTTCTTAGAATGTACTGTTTTTAACTCAATGAGATACGTTGAACGGAAGAGTATCATTTGACCTATTTATACCATGTATGTTCAGCTGTGGCCTGTGAACCATCTGACAGGCAATTTCTGATCAGGAGTATTATGCAGCCAGTGCGTGGCTATTTACCTGCTATGTTATATACTAAAATCACTAGCAGACATGCTACATATTGATGGTCTGATATTATTTAGCGCGTCCGCGCCCTCCGTCGGTCTAATTGCTCTAAACGCGCGTACAATCAATTATCAAATTTAATTACATGAATTTAATCGGCATTGTGAATGAAGATAGATGCATGAAATGAGAGAGAAAGAAAAGGGGCTCTTTTTATCGTAACTAATTTGTGTGCTTTCAATGTCATCGATTTGGTATGTGCACGTAACATTTTTCGTCATGCTCCATTGGGTGCTAAGTGGTGTCAACGTCATAGGGTTGGTATGTGGAATGTGCAAACGTAGCTATTCGTCACGCTTGATATGGTGCAGAGTGGTGTCAACGTCATAGAGTTGGTATGCGCACGTAACGCTATTCGTCATGCTTGATTGGGTACTGAGTGGTGTCAGTGGCATATATAAAAGCATGTGCTGCGTCCTCTCGTCATTAGTTCTGCTCGTTGGTTTTCAATTTGTGTTGCTAATAAAATACGGTACCGTTAAAAAGGTACCGTTGTTAATAAGGTACCGCTGTCAATAAGGTACCGTTGTTAATAAGGTACCGTTGTTAATCAGGTACCGTTGTTAACAAGGTACCGTTGTTAATAAGGTACCGTTGTTAATAAGGTACCGTTGTTAATAAGGTACCGTTGTTAATAATGTACCGTTGTTAATAAGGTACCGTTGTTAATAAGGTACCGTTGTTAATAAGGTACCGTTGTTAATAAGGTATCGTTGTTAACAAGGTACCGTTGTTAATAAGGTATCGTTGTTAACAAGGTACCGTTGTTAACAAGGTACCGTTGTTAATAAGGTACTGTTGTTAATATCGTACCGTTGTTAATAAGGCGCCGTTGTTAATAAGGTACCGTTGTTAATAGCCATAGTGTCCTCAAAGTATACTGGATTGTTGAAATACTGTTACTTCATTGAAGAAAGCACTTAATCAGACTATATAAATGGCATTTTGACTATCTGGGGCTGTGCAATCGATTATTAGAACAATTTTAGTATAGGGCTCTTTTAGGCTCCAAAGGATATAAATAATCTGAAAAGAGCCCTAGAAAGTGGGGCCTAAAAGAGCCTAAAAGCGCGTTGGCCACCCCCCTAATTAATTAGTTGGTGTTTGTGAAGGGGCAAGGACATCCGCGAAATATCGGTTATTTTAGACCTCTTCATACACAAACGTCCACATTAGCCAGACTCGCCCTCTTTGCAGATGTTCTTTATCATGGCCCTACACCATTTACCATGGGGCCATCCATGAACTTGAAGGACGTCCGCAATGAGGGGGGATCTGGCTAATGCGGGCGTATCAGGTTGAGGGGCAACGCATTTCGTGAAAATTTATGTCGTCCTTAATGGATGGCCCATTGGGAAAACGCATGAAAATTCTAGTGCATAGTGGTCCTGACCTAGCACCTCAATTCCCATAAAACTTTGTTCTTCAGACTTGAAACTTCGTGCATAAATCATGGCTGCTTCATCACAAATCTAAAGTAAAACAACGGTTTAATAAGATGTACATTTAATGACAAAGTTAGTTATTGATTAAAATAAAAATTCAGACTCGTAATTTTAATATTCGATTTAAAAGATCCTAAAGTTAGATCCTATATGTAAAATACAGATTTCACTGACTATGTGATACATGAATTCTTAAACATTGTTCACATATCAAGAATGTATTTACTATAACTAATAAAGATTACGTGCTTATTTACTCCAAAAGTCCAAAGCACACTATTTTTGGTGGCAAAAACGAAAAAATAAACGTAAACAGAAAATTACGCACTTACAAATTTCTACACGCGCGCGCAATTAACACGTACTCATAAACTTCTATAAAAGCGCGGTTTCTTATGTCAAATCAAACTCGCGCCTTCCGTACACAGTTTAATAAATAGTCCCAGGGAAACGCCCTATCACGGTAGCTCAGTCAGTGGGCGTGGCCGCAGTGCCGTTCTCCGAAGCAGCCTCCTAACATCTGATTCTGAAAAGTTTTTGAATCGCAAGTTAATGCGGTAAGTAGGATGCTAGACCCGAGACGAGGCGCCTTTGTACACTCTGGAGTCGTTACGAGGGGGCCGGGCGGGCGGCGTCCTGCTACGCGGCCTCTCCACGGGCGACAGAATGCCTCGTTCTATGGGCGAGAAGCTCGGGGGCCTCTCTCCGGGCGAGCTCGTTATTCCACGGTCCCCGACAGTTTGCTGAAATGAACTTCATTAGAGGGTGACGAATGATTGAGAGAGCGAGTTGGGTAACCCAATTATCATAAGACATTGCATATGTGTCAGGGGCTGTTCCGCCTAATGACCTGCTGGGGGAGGCTACTTAAAAACAAACAAGTGCATCCATCCTTAAAACATCCGCAATCAGGGTGCTCGAGGTATGTGTATTTTTCTCGAAGCTATATATTTATTGCCTCTCTCTCTCTCCGAAACTGGGACACGAGCCATTAAAAGTTATGGTGTATAATATGCTGTAACGCTCCCTGGGATTCCAGAGCCGAGCAATGATTAAGTTATACAATAAAAGGATATTGGATGTCAGGCCCCTCCGCCCGGCCCATGTAATGTGTTATAGTGTTATGTGTGTGTGTGTGTGTGTGGGATGACCACACCCAACCCACTTCGACCTACCAGAGGTAGGAGTAAGCTAATTGATTGCATACAAAGCAAGCTCAGGGATGTGATATATGTATTGGATCGTGGTGGGAGGCAAGTTATTTGTCACACATATTATATGCGAGAAGGAGGTAAATGAGTTGCTATCTCTACAAACCACCAGTGTTGTATGTATGTGTGTGTGTGTGTGTGGGTTGATAATCGAGCAATATAACACTTAGGGGTTTCGTACAGGTTCTAAGGACCGCTGAGGAACTAAATCATTATTCATTGCCAGCAACAGAAATCTTCGCTACTTTCTAATAGGAAGAATGAATTCCTTGCACCAAAGAATCTTTCAGCTAGGTATTTGGTCTTCCTATTTGGTCCAGCTATTTGGTCTTCCTAATCTTATCACAGCCTAGTTTTATCTTGTAATCCCTCCCGTACGCGCATTTATCATCAAACTGTCAAATGGGCCGTTCGTAACCTTAGGCATCTGTTATGCACTTTTGTTATATTTAAACATGATGCAACACAAAAACTCGTGGAATCTAACGAAAATACCTGCAGTAATAAAATAACAAATTGATATGAGAACGAAATGACATAATTTGAATAGAAAATTGCATCATTCCATTAGCAGATTAGAGAACTACCTAAATCGTGGTATTTTGAAGGAATGCAAATGTATCTTATGAGCTTATGGTACGGACTACAGATGTCATAACATGTATGACAAAACTCTTTATGAGTAGCTTATTGCAATTAAGCCGGGCATAGACACTGGCCTTGGTGTGAGCTACAAAGAAAAGAATTCAAATTACCAAGGAAATCATAAGCAAACCGCCCTGCTGACATGAACCAAATTACAAGGTTTTTTGAGCCTTTTCCATGTTTCAGGCAGCTGATGGGTTTTTGGGAATTTTCCTAAAAATTTCTTACGTTTGGCACTGATTTTTCTCCTTAGAAAACACAGTATCGAAGTTGATTGACCATATTATGCAAGCCGAATGTTATGTGGATAGTATGCCTGGGTTAACGCAAAGGCTTTCTTTACTATACTCTGAACAGAAATGATTTTAGGAACTCTAATCAATACATATCAACATCATAAAAGTAATTCACCCTGTTATACTATAAGCCGGAGAAGATTCTCCTAAATTGAGTGTTAAATTGAGTGTCAGTTGAGTTCGGATAACAGAGATCAGGCATGTCTGGCTTAATTCATGTTTTAGGAGGACTTAAACAGGGGCGAGGGTTTATATTATCGTTTGTTAGAGCAGGATGTACATTGTACGTGTACGACAAGGAGAGCAGGCGGTTACGCGTCATTAACACCCCACTTTAACTCATGACAATGACGTCACACTGCTATGAGATAGGGTGGAGGGGTGGTGGGGCGAGGCAGGCTGGGAGGGACACGGCCTGCCAGGACATGCAGAGGACTGACTAGTGATAAGAGTGAAAATTAACACCGCGCTCCCGGCCACCATTAGTCATGAACATGCGGAGGGTGTGTGTGTGTGTGTTTTATGTGTTGGGTCTGTGTGTTTAGGGAGGCTATAAGGTTATATTGAGTGTATATAGGAATACATTTCTAGACCACGCTCAGGTAAATAGGCAGTTCAATTTCATTAATTCATTTTTGCAAGAAAAGTGGCTTCTGCCGAAAATTAGTTCGAGTTTTAAAATTTAAACCAGGCTCATAAGGGACAAATCTCTGATTTTCTGGAGAACTACAAAAATAAAAGGAGCTTAGTTTTGAAATCTATTTATTTCAATTCAATATAAGACAATCTTGGAAAAATTGCTATCTATGCCAGAAATCTATCATCTATTAAAGGGCGAATGGAGGAGTTGATGATTACTCAAATTGCTGATGAATTGGTTATGAAACGTGAAACTTGAACCCAACAGTAATTAATGAGTAATGCATAGATGTATGAGTCAAGTGGTATGCATGGGAAGGGCATTGCAAGAATATTTGGGCAGGGTGGCGACGGTGTATAATACTGCAAGGCTCTCCCAAGAACCATGGGTGGTATGTAGTTCTTCAAACTATCATAAACAATTTTAGGTGAGTAGTTATTAACTTTCTTGTCAATTAAAAAATGAAGTCAAATTGACTGGTCGTTACTCGTTAGTATTTCTAACTATTCAGTAACAAGCAATAAATTTATAAGTCAAATAAGATCTACTCACAGGGAAGAAGGTAGTTGACACGGAGGGAACTGGAGTGCCTTCATCCCTGAAAAAGAGAACGTGTCATTGCATTCACCAACTGTTATAACTGAGCTTTAGGAAAACCATGATATCTCCGCAACTTGATATAAGTGTTGTTTACTACATATTAAACCTGTAAATATGGTTACGCATAGAATCAAAGAACCTTCTTGATAAACGTTATGAGCCCTCTACTACAAAATAGGTTTGAAGAACCCCAGATAATTCAGATACCAAATCTTGGGCATTTTAACCGCATTAATACCACGATAATGCGATTGTGGTGAATAATGACTAGGGTGCGTTGGGTCGCTCCATGATATGATAAGTACCACACACTCACACACACTCACTCTGTACACAGCACACACCCATGTACATTATACACACCTACACTTATACATACACGCAATGTAAGTACATGAGATATCCCGGGCCTAGAAATACCTATCATTTTCTATATAGAGGCAGGCGTACACACACATTCAGAAGGAATTCTATAACATCAGACTGAGAGAGAAATAGAGGAGTACTCTCTTTCTCAGAGCGCGCGGCCCTGCCTTTGATGTTGTGACCAGAGTGACAGGGAGTAAAAACACCGTGCACAAAACATAGGCATTGGAATGTCACTAACACACCACTTTGAGCTATGAAAATGACGTCATAGGGCCGTAAGCCTTTGATGTTGAGAGAGGAGAATGACAGCTAATTACTCTGTGAGAGTGTACTCGGAGATATGTGCGTGTGTATAGGGTGTAGCAGGCAGGAGTAGGAGTCCTAGCGTGGCTTATTATTTTGAGAGAACTATATGTTCTAGGTATCCTCCAGGCTTTGTCACTAGGTGGATCACAAGTCGGAAACATTAAACATAAGTATTAAACTCCGCGCACGAGAAATAGGCGGTTCAACTTCAACAACTCACTACATTGGGCTATGATAATGACGTCATCTTACCCGCCTATTTCTCTTACGCGGCGTTTAGACATATTTTTCTACAGAATATTCCTAGGAAACCTAGTTTGGATAAACATACGCCTTTTGATGGTATATTGAGACAGGGACCAGGGTTAGAACGCTGGGACTTAATATTAATATTATCACTTCGTACAAGCAACCAACATGATTCTGTCAAAGCTCACTACTTGGCAAACTATCGCCATTCGCCAGGGTTATATGACTGATGAGACTTGCTGATAAGCTCAGTGTATCACACCGTCAGCACTGACAAACAAACACAAAAACACCTATCTCAGCTGCTCGAATTATTTTGAATCTAAGCATGAAAAGCTCAACTCGCATTAGAAACGTACCAATTGTTCACATCGAACAGCAGTTTGTGCGTCTTAGGGGTCTTAATTGTGCACGGCTTAATTTTGCGCGGCATATGAACATATTATTATCAAAAGGTCTAAACTTAGGCCGCGCGGCACTGCAGTTCGAACTGTCCGGCTGTAATACGTGTTAAATAATAGTGTTCTGGAAACTCACTGTAAGTCGGAAGGAACGAAGTCGGTGAGGTAGACCTCGTGGCAGGTCGTATCTACTGTGGTGTTGTCTAACTGGATGGGATTCTTCTTGAAATGCTCGATCATCTTCTCGACGGAGGTGAAGGAAAGGTGCTGGATCTGACAACCCGTCTCCGTTACCTTCATTCGCAGGTGCTGTTGGGGAGATGGGGTTAAGAATCGCAGAAAATTGAAAACTTTTAGCAGAAAACTAAGAAACTTTTAGCTCAAATATTTCAATTAGTGAAGCTCTTGGATAAAAACAGGGTGTATAAATTGGAGATATGCTATGCTGACAGTTTAGTCAATAGAGTGAGGAGAGCAAACCATAGTTACCATTAACTGATATACATGTCTCATGTCCATTACGAGACAGACAGTAGACAGACAGTTCACACGATAACCAACACTAGACAGGAGAAAGACTGAAGCTCTCCAAACTATTTCAAGATAGTGGAATGTAGACGCTATCTAGACAATGTCAAGGTGAATGTGCGAGTGATGTTAGAATTAGGAAAACCAAGCTTTTTCATCGAACAAGTTTTCATGTTTTTCTGAAAGTGAAACACAGCTTATTATTTAAGTAGACAGAACATAAACGGTGAAGCCCGGAAACGTTCTGAGCACTTCGTGACCGTTGGAAACCGACATGATACATTTTCAATATTCAGAATGCAGCACATTTTAAATCAGATATTTGTAAGTTTGAAATGCGGATTGCGGAGCTTACTGCCAAATTAATTCTTTGCTTCTGGGTCAATAAATAATATTCTGAAATCCAACAACTTGTAGAATCAAGTGAAGTAGAAGTAACCTACAGTAGGATGACTGTGCGTTGACAATCCAATAATTATACGAGTCTTTGTATACACGGAATTACTGATCATTAACTTGTGAGCCGTGCACATATTTCTGAACAAGGCTCGAGTACTCAAGAGAGTGTGTGCATGCTTCGGATTTCAAGAAATTCCACGAATTTTACGAATTTCATCAACGTAGCTGTCCAGACGACCTATCATTTCCTAAAACATGCTGAATGATGAATCCAGTGGTATGAACGCTGCAAACGAAGAATAGGCCACCAAACAGCTTCTATATGTGAGGCGTTGTAAGACGAGAAAAGCGCCTATTGATCGCAGACAACCCCCGTAAGCCGTGGTTTAATAATTCACCAACTCGACACATTCCACACTCTGAACTTCCTAATGCAGGTGGAACCGGAAGCAAAGCAGTGGTCAGGGAAACCGTTAATTCCTGACGAGCACTGAGGAATTCTTGTGTCGGTCGCGCCCAAATAACAACATACAGGAGGCTGGTGGATGGGAGAGACTTCATTGCAGTGGTTTAAAATGGGTTCTCTTACGACCCAAATTCAGACGGGGCGGCTGTAATTATTGTCCCCCACTGTGTGCTAAATAATATGTCTTAAAAGGGTGGGATCCAATTAAGAATTCATCTTAACATGGCCTTAAAAACTTTTCCAATAAAAGTTCAAAGTGGGGTATCCATGAATAAGGGTTCCAGCTACTTTTCGTGGGCATCCAACACAATACCTCCATGATTATCATACTTTGCACGGAATCCCTGCCCTTGCTACACTAAACATGTTTGGTATAATTTACTCTGTATTAGGTGGTTGTTTAGCGGTCATTAGCACCTCGGGTCCACCCTATATCCTCCGAGCATGTCAGGTCGCTGCACCAGGGATATGAACAGTTAAGTGTGACGTCATTATCAAGGCGTAAAGTAGTGAGCTGATGACGAATGAGCGCCTAGTTCCTCGATCTGAGCTCTCAGTGTTTTGTGAGTGTTTGTATGGTATTGTAATTACAGCAGGAGTAAATCTTGTTACCATGCACACCCTCCGGTCACGTGATGTGTAACCTGATTTGTTGTAAAGAATAGAGGGATACAGATCTGTGTTATTATATGTATCTAGAAATATAAAATACTATTTTATATTTCTAGGCTATTTTATTAAAATAGCCAATAGGAACAGCTATATTCTATCTTCAAACATATGTTGGTACCGATGTAACGTACATTATATTTTGACCTCACATACAGGTCTTATTTAACGCAATCATCAATGTTGGGTTGCTTGTTGAAATACATCATTTACTCTGCGCAATAATCATACGAACATAGCATGAAACATACACGCAATATAATTCACTCAACGTACGTCTTACATACACGCCAACAGACATACACACCAACTAATAGATACACAGCGACAAACAAACACCACCCATCCACACACACACACAAACACACACACACTCAGCGCTGGGAGAAAATTGCATGTAGATAATCAAGCCTCCAGGTCATTAGATGAGCTTTCCCGCCAAAACATTCATGATGAGTGAGCTACGTGTACACATTTACACACCAATGGTGGGGTAAGAATATGTCATATGATCGTACAAACATACAAACAAACAAATACACGCTCATAACACTCAAACGTGTGTATGAATCCGGAGTGTTTTTGTCAAATACACGAGCAACCACACAAACATACACTAACACACAAACATTTACTTACACACAAACATTCACACACTGCTGTATTTTCCAGACTGCTGTACATTCCACACTCCACACCCATATCACTACAGACACGCAGACAGGCGCCTGACGAGGGATGCTTTCCATCATCATCAGAATATGATACAATTCACATTGTTAGAATTACACAAAACTCCAGGGTGACGGGATATTTTTAAATCGCGCGTATCATTTCAGAAGGGGTTCGCAGAATTGTTGGCACCCGTGCACTCTAATTACAAGCTTCCGGCTAAGTTCACGGCTCCGATTGTGTAGCGAGACTGTGAGTCTTCTGACATAAGCAGTTAGAAACTACTGTACATGATTGTAAATCATCGGGCAGCAATATGAATGAAATCACTAAAATTAGAACACAATTCAGACAACCGTTCCTGATTCATTTTCGATTTTAACTGCTAATATATGATTTTAAACGAGATTTATGTAAATGGAAACGTTCCTATTATTATGTACGAGTATGTTTTGTACGTGTGGCCTTTTATCGAACAAGATTTCATCTACACGAGCACACACAGATCTCGAAGTTCATTGATTCGCTGTTATAACACTAAACATGCATACAGCACTGCCACGCCTTACGCTAAATAGTTTCCAAGTTTTTCTTTACACAAAATTGAACGTGAATAATTTTAAACTATGCACATCGAAATCATATAATACATCTGCGTGCACATCAAAAACTATTCCCTTGATTGGGAGGGCAGCTCCATGCTTCATACAGCGTGCTAACGATAGGCGACGGAAAAATGACGTCATTATCAGTGTTTTAGGTGTAGAATTGATGACGCCGAAATGCCGAAAATTTTGATTGGCCCGCGCTGCTTTCTCTCGTGTGCAAGCTCTCGGTGAGCTCGATATATCAAGACGGAGAGAGATACTTGACAAACATTATCCGGTGTACACCATTCTGAGGAATTTCTGCTGACATGCTCGGTAGGAATAATGTGTGAGTGTGCGAGGCCTGTCACGTGGTAAAATAGCGATCTTAGTATTTTAATAGTTGTGTAACAATAATTACTGGTGACGAGCATTAGGAAATTAAGATTTGAGAAACTATAACAAAAGGGCTGCTGATTGAGGTTCACAAACTTAAGATTTTAATTGTGCATCAGTGATTTAAACGTGTTGAGAGCTCAACTATCATCTTCCCTCACGATGACTGCCAATAAATGAAATGTATTCTCATTTAGGTACACCCCGATCTGTGTTTTCACGAGCCGTTTCCAATGGGATGATAGAACCAGTGTCTATATGAATTACCTGATCGGGACCATATTGGTTTAGACGCTTGCCTTTCGGGCTGCGGGTCTAAACCGGATACATGTACCTCGGGTTGCGCACTCAGGAATTATCCCAAAAATGGACCCGATAGGCGCGGGTCTATGTATTTAATAGTATACTCTAGTCAGTAAGCTGTTACATCTACTTTTTGAGGAATGAAGCGGGCAGGCAAAGTACTAACGAAGGTACGTGATATTGGTATGGAATATACGATAAATTCCGATTGTATAGACAGAAATGTACATCTAGCCTAGTACGTTATACTTTTATAGGGCATCTGACTGCCTGAAAGCAGTGCGCGCTCAGAATTATAATAATACCTGTTTTGTTTTGCCACGTTCTCAAAATATTTAGCAATTGAAATGGAAAATTGAATTTGTAATGCATAAAAATGTTGGAAGCCCTACGTTGATTGCATTATATATTTGAGAACTTTAAATCCCTAAAAATAAAACTTTTTAACTCCATACAACATTACGAGTCGCTATAAACGTTTGCTAACTTGGATGACAATACTTTAATCGGCTAAAATAAGGGTTGTTAAAGCGGCGGGTTTCATTATTAAACAGGCATTAAACCAGCACAAATCGGAAACTATAATACAGGTCACCGATATTAAAGGATTGAATTTGGTCAAAAATATTTAAAGATAATATGGAGAACTTACCGAAGAGACAAGTGCATGAAACTAGCGTTCAAATACAGATTTTTGAAGTGGATCAATCATTGACATGTGATGAGCGGGGGTGCGGAATGATGATCTGTTGAATGATAAACGGTTAAATTAAGAATGTTGACAAAACACAGTTTACTATGAAGTATGGGTGGGGAGACATTACGAATTTTAACAAACACTCAAAACCCTAAAGAAAGAAATTTAAGAGTTATCAAATGAAATAAAAACTCCAAGCTTAAAAAGTAAAATTTAAATACACGTGAATGGTAAAAGTAATAATGATTGAATAAAAGCACTCACCTTAGCAGCCCCCTCGTTGTTGAAGGTGAGGACGAGTTCGCCCTGCTTCGTGTCTGATTTCCGGATGAGGAAGCGGCCGTGGGTGTCTGAGCCGCCCATGGTGACGTGGGACGCGGCCTCAGTCCGCGATATCTGGCTGTGGAACCAGGGCATGTTGAGGAGGGGGTTGGAGTCTGGTTTGTGGAGAGATTCGTGGTGAAGGGGCGGCACGGAGTGCCGCTCTGCGGCCAGCTTCTCCGGGTCGGACCACTCCTCCGACACGGAGGTGGAGGGCGTGATGGTGGCGGGCGTGGAGCACGCCGTGGTGGGGGACGGCGGAATGTTCGAGTAGGTGTGGTTGGCGTACGTGGCAGGGAGGCGCGGCACAGTTCGAGTGATGCGCGGCGGGTGGTTGCGTGCTTGCCGCACTGCCTGAGGCTGGTACTGACTGTACGTGTCGTCGCCAGTGTGCGTGTCGGACGAGTGAGACGGCGGCGAGATACTACCGCCGCTGTCGCCGCCACTACTACCGCCGCTCCCGCCGCTGCTGCCAGCTTTCTCCGCCGCAGCCATGTCCACTGAGTCCGGGGCGGCGGCCGGGGCGCTGTACACGCGGTTTAGAGAGTTGTGGTTTGAACTCGTGCCACTCGGCAGACTGCTGTCGCTCCCATGCGATGGGTGCCTGATCAGGACGCTATTGTCTCGTCCGGGGAGCGAATTGGAGTTGCCCGGCATGAAAACGTGATGCCTGCTCTCGTGACGGAGCGAGTTGGAGCGCTGCTTGGGCAGCGAGTCAGGGCTGCTGGACCGGGAGTGACGGGATGCGGGCCGGGAACTGGGCAGGGAGAGCGACTGCGAGGGAGCCTCGCCGTCGCGTGTACCGCCCCGATTGAAGGGCCGGAACTTGCGGTGCCAGCTGGAGTCCTTGGGCGTGCTCTGGGGCAGAGATGAGTAGGAGTTGGGTTTGGGGATGCGGCGTTCCGAGAGCAGCTCGACTTCGGATACAGCTCGAAACTCGTTGATTTCCATGTGGGTAGGACCGTCAACTGGGGAATGATCGGATGATTAGATAAACGGGGGATAGTGGACACAAAACAGCAGAATTAAAGTACTAAAGTTCGTTCGTAAGTCTAGAATAAAAATTGCTTTTATATAAGTATATACAGTTGCTGTCTGTACGGGGGTAAGAAGTTCAATGTTCTTTTTATGAATTTATATTTTGAATCGGAAAAATTTTAACATACCAAATATAACACCTTATGAAGTTCAAATTCTTTATGTTCTACCGTTTTTATATTTATTCCTCACAGTCACATACTAAAAACTCTAAAAATAAAACTTGCTCAACCTCTCCGTTAGCTCATTTACTCCCCCACTTCCCCACTCAGCCATTCTCACTCAGTCCATCCCAGTCCCAATCCCGTTTCCATCACATCACTCCCTCCGCTTGCAAATTCCTCTCCTTACATCCCTCGACCCCCTCACACAACTCACTTCCTTATTTCCCTTCCCTCTTTGGAGATGCATGCCAAACTTACACGTACATTACAACATACTCACACGTAATCTCGAGCGAGTCAGAGTTGCTGGTTGAGTGGCTGCCGGTCGAGGCAGAGGAAAATCCTGAAATAGTTGGAATTCCGTTAGCATTCGGCGCGTTGGAATGTGCAGCTCCTGCAGCAGCGGCAGGCTCACTGACACATCATGGCCGCATGCAGGAGTAGCTACATAATGCTGGAGCTTTGAGAATATTACTTCCCGAAAACAGGGTCATTTTACCAGCCAAACTGGGCAACTTTACATGATTATTCCCATATATTGCTGCATATCTACGGGTTTTATATCATAAACTTGCATGGCATCCTTAGCTTTACTTATGTTAAACGGAAGGCCAAGGGTCGGGCGACAGGCAGGCCACATAGCGAAACATATTATGATCGGAGTTAAAAGTATCCCGCACTAAATGTGCAGCCCTTGTCTGAATCTTGGAGTGAGGTGTGAGTTGGGCGTTCCACCCACAAGTAAGTAAGAGTTGGGCGTAATATACTGATGCTTTCTGGACAGCCATAGGAAAACAGTAAGCCTGATTTGTTGTAGTTTTGTAGTTAATTAACTGCTTAATTCTGTTTACTGCGTAATACATGACCCGTAAGACACGTTAGAAAGAGAAAACTTGGCGTAGGTTATGTGAACAAATCATGAGATATACGCAAGTATATTAAGTAATCACCAGGAATTACTGGCATACAAACAAACACACACACAAACAAACAAACACACACAAACATTTCATTCAAGGCGTGGTTCAGACAGCTCCATCACCTACAGTATGACTTGATTGTAATTTATTTTTAAGCGTATAATATGGTCAAAAGACAAACCGAATGTTATTACTCCAAAGAAAACCTTTGTGAATTATGTAATTCATGTTTACATAGGTGATTTGTAGAATGTGTGCATTTTACATGTGTCATTGGAAATTTCAGTAAACAGTTAAGTCTCTGGCAATACATTTTGTCCATAAAACGTGTAAATATACACATACAGTCTTACAGGAGTCAGGGCGGGGCAGGTGAGGGGAGGGTTTCCAAAACAAAACTCAAATTAATTACCAGACCTGGTGTCCGGCAAGGGGGGGCTGCATACTGATATACGTATTATGACGGCAAGCGTTAGCTAGCAAATATTGGAATTTTAAACCTATGTGAACCTGTGTAAAACCTGATGGGTATTGTATTGTGTGACCATATAATCGTGTCCATTTCCAGTGATATAGCAGTCCAGTGACAAGTGTTTCACAACAATACCATGATATAATAGGTCACAAACATTCTACACTTAAAGTGGTGGTTTTATACAAGTTGTGGTAAAATCTACAAGTTGCGGTAATCGGGCATTCTACACCAGAATCGTGGAATTATACGAGTATTGACTAATATATTGAAATTGTGGTATTCTGCACTAAAATTTCGATACTTTGCTCCATTCTAAACCACAAGATGGTAAGCAGTAAACCACAACATGGGAGCCAGTGCACGCCCTACGCTGGCTTTACTAAACCCCGCGCTTGAAAAAGTAGGCGGTTTCAGCGTCATCAACTTAATAAATTGCGCTATGATAATGACGCCATCCTAACTGCCTTTTTTCTAGTGCGAAAATTAATATTCAAACTCCACAGTCTAAATTCAATACTTCAATATATTTATATTTATATCTAAATAGTTGTGGTGCCAATAATTTTGCCACGTGACGTGTACGTACATGTAACGTGATATGAACGTCATCTATTCGCTGCTCAAAACATACTGCTATGACGTCACAGACTATTAAATATATCAATCGTGCACTACAACGTACAACCTACATAGCACGACATGGCTGGACTCCAAATCCAGGGGATGTATTTTGTTTTTAAAAACACAAGTTTTCATCCTTGTCGATCTAGAGTGCAGAGAAGAAGGAGGAGGAGGAGGCAGGAGGTGTGTTGTTTTTTCACAACTTGTTGCACCGCCCATAAGAGATAAATAGGCGGTTAAGATTTCGTCATACTATCACAGCACAACGTGGTATTATCATGATCTACAGGCCACAGTACAGCAGAAAACTGTTCAAATCTGATGACGTTGAAATGGCCTATTTTTCGCGCGTTACATGAAGGGAGGAGGACTCGTCAGGCGGACGGGCAGCTCCTCAAAACGTGCATATATTGCATGAGGGAAAGGTCCTCAGTTACCATTCTAACACATGATTATGACGTCATGATGCCTAATATATTGTGTGTTCGTGCTATAAACCAGTATATTTCTCTCTCATGGCAAACACATATAGTCGAGTAAATATCGCTCTGAGCTCTTCTGAGATAAATTTACAATGTAACTTATAAATCAGCACATTTCACGCGAGTGTTTCTGAGTGAGCTGATGGTACGTGCCCTAACTGTATTGTTTCGGTGTTCAGTCCAAAACTATGTGAGTTTTCAGAAGGTCAAGCTAACGGACATCCGTTACGGTTGTCACCTAGACAGATGAAGTTACAGATGAAGTTACTTCTGGAAGACACAGTGCGTCATACGAGAGATAGAGTTTTTAACTGTCTTCATGTGTGCTGTGATGTTGACTTTTATAAATGCCGAAAAACAAAAATAGTTTTCTAAACGTTTAAAACACGAAAACATCCAAGTTGAAAAACACATATATATATTTTCCTTTATTAGATTACGCAAGGGTAATATAGAGTACCTTTATTTAAAGTAACAAGCCATCGCTAGCACGGAATGTGTTCGGCCAGTCGGCACACAGCATTTTTTGAATATTTTCTGGTTTAATTACCATGTGAAATATGATATATTCATTTACTTCACACATCTGTAGCAGGGAATTATTAATGAAGTGCAAAGAACCCGGCCTGCTAAAGGACCAATGTGGGCGGACATGGGGTGGGTTGCGAGTAAACATAGGATTCAGTAACTCTCTTAGGAATCTCATAACAGTCTTAAGGAATTGGGGTGTGGAGATTGAGAATATAGGACGTACTCTCCACCGGAAATTGTATCAGAAGAGGGAACATGTGTAGATTGATGGACTTCCAATGAAGGTATGTGGATTGTTAAGAATCATAGGTGTTCATTTCAGATAAGCCGGAAGTTCAAAGTTCGGTCCATAATATGATTTTTAACGTATAAGAAGAATTTGAAATGTCTCCAACCATTCCAAATATCTTATTTTTCTCGAAGGCCAAGTTACCGAGGTGTGAGTCACACGGTGTGACGGAATGCTCAATCGATCACAAGTAACTTTACAAGTCCAGACTCCAGTCTTCCGACCCACACACACCCATTACTAACCCTCTTGCTGCTCACTCAGTCCGGGCCATACACGCTGGATTATTCGTGTACAAGTGTTAATGAAATGAAGGCCACGGAGACCGGAGTGTACTACTCGCGTAGGTATGTTTGTAGGTATGTTTGTGGGTATGTTTGTATGTATGTAGGATTGTAGGTAGGTTTGTGTGTAGGTATGTGGGTATTTGACACCCTCACCCCAGGAGAACAAGGGCGGAACCTGGCCTCCCGGGGAACCCCTCCTGAACAGGGTGATGAGCAGCAGCTACTTAGGACCACCCAGCGGTAAGTACACCCAAAATTGAATAATGGCTCGTTATGCTATTGTGTTATATTATATGTGTGTTCCTCTGCTGGGAGCCGACATGCCCCAGCTTTACATCACATTAGATTAATGCATTGCCCATCAAATCAAAACGGGCCAATGGACGGTCAAGTTCGGGTCATGTGACCTAATGTGAACGAGTTGGGGAGAGCTGGAGAAGCACGTGATCCCGCTCAACCAATCAGAGGGCAGGACGGCGATCACGCGACGGAGAGGACAACCAATGATATAAATAGTGGCCGGCAAGAGGAGGGAGAGTGAAGGAGTAGGATTAGTGAGGGATCTGCATGTCCCGACCACAGACTGCTCCAATGAGTAAATGAGTAACAATTGAGGGATTGGAATGTCTCAACAATTAACTACCCCAATCAATGAATGACGATTGCGGGATTAGCATGTCTCAACTATTCAATCAGTAACGATTGCGGGATCAGCATTCTTCAACCACTAACAACTAAAATGAGCAACGATTGTGTTGTTGTATCTTTTGTTGTCTATGGAGGCCGGGTAAGGCTATTTTGTATCTTATTTGTTGCACAGTTTGTATTTTGTCTTGTGTAGACTGCTGGCGGCACAGTTGTGGCATTTTTTGTGAAGATGGGTCGAGTTTAAATATAAATTTATATATACGATTTGCAGAGCCGATTAAACACCCTCATGTATTTTAGTCGAGTACATGATTCCCAATTCATCAAGTTTATATAATCATGCCACCTTGCCCCATCCCCCCTGAGAACTGCCACTACAACTGAACTTCACCTCACCTCTAATAATGAATAAAGTTAGTGCAGCTCAATAAAATCAGATTTAAGAGGAGGAGGGAGATCTCATTTACCCGCACACGAGAAATAGGCGTTTAAAATGTCGTCATTATCATAGCACAATGTGGTTAGTTGATGACGTTGAACTGTCTATTTTCATAATAGAGGGAGGAATGTACCCGATACTATGTGTACACTTCTCCGTGAATGAGGCCGGTAATCTGTGTGAGAATGTGTGGGTGTAACCCCCACCCGGTGTGTGTACTGGATGTTTCATTCTGTGAAAATATCAGGGGTGTGATTTCCAGCCTTAGAAATTCTAAATTTCTAGGTAATTGAATTTTAGGACACACTCTCGGACACAGAATGTCGGACAACACTCACGCCAAGATTTCCTTTTCAAGTGCAAGTATCATAATACGTTTTTTTTTCTCAAAAAATATAGGTAATCGTAAATCTTTAATAACCAATACGGAAAATAGGCGGTTTGAGTCACTCCCATTTGTCATTGTAAACCATGATAATGACGTCACTAAAAACCGCCTATTCCTCGAGTGGGTGCTTTGCTATTCTTACCTGTGTTAGATCGTCCGTCATCCTCGCCGTCAGAACTGAAATAAATTCCATTAGAAACACTGAAATTAACACAGAAATTAACAATTAACTATTACAGAAAATACTGAAAGTATTTCCATATCGAAGGCATTCTGATTGAATTTATCATCTCATAAATGAGATCAGTCAATCGGTAAATTCGAGATGCCGATCAATTTCCGAGGAAGTTATAACTGATCTACTGATGTAATTTTGTCAAAGTGAAATCAGATAAAGATCTCTTCTTTAGAAAAGGTAAGTTATTTTTTTCTGAAACACATTATTTGGTTATGGCAGGATCAAATATTTTTCTTGACCAGCAAGTTCCTAATGTTTAAGTACCACCAAGGACATTGCTAAAACGTCCGGTAACCCTGGACCTATATCCGGCGAGTTCCACGAAATGCATTCTATATTTATGAACTCAGGCAAAAAATAGTTGACATCCGTTTAGAATGAATAATGATCCGGGTGTTGGTTGTTACAATATCAATTTGACACACCATATATTTATTGCAGTTACTAAACGCTTGGCAAGTTACTAAACCCGGGTGTGATAGAGTGTTTGTGCTAGCTAAGAGGACCACACCCCAAATTCTGAACATATCTCACATGGAACACGGACATACTGTGGACAAGTGGAGACATGTTGCCAAAGGAAACAGTCACAGAACATTTTATAGGCTGCGCGTAAACAATAGGCGAGTAGGTGTGACGGTTATATCTGACTTTCATTGGCAGATTGGTGGTTTCATAAGCTCGCCTATTTTACCAAAGCGACACGAAGGAAACTGATTGGTACTAGTGATTTCATAGATAACAGCTTAATACGGGGAACAGCTTGAAATATTAAGGGGCATATTCCACATACATAATTTGTATGGGAATCTCATGACATCATCACCTATTGTAGGCCGGGCAATCTGTTCAAATAGGCCGAACAATGGAAATTAGCGATTTGGAATGATGCTATCATCATGATTCAGAGTGGTCAATGGATCGCGTAGGAGCGCTCATATGTATTTCTTGAGAGGGTCTCCTGCTGATGATGTTATCAGAGAGGAGAGAGAGGATGCTATTCTGGGACATATCACACAGTTATTATTATCATACGGCAGCAGGGTACGTACAGGGCATCATGTCAAGTGTGGGAATATACTAGACCATCCCCAACTCTTCAGGATGATATGATGATGTGTTGGAGGGAGGAGGGGGGTGTACCACTCGAATATATAGGACACACAATACACATACACACGGGCAAACACACACACATCATTGTCAAGGACAAACGCAATGTACCAAGCAACACAGCAACATTGCAGGAGCTACGAACACACATTCATCAGACAAACACACGATTGACGAACACACGCACGCACGAACACACGAACAACCACACGAACAAACGCACAAACGCACGGACATCGTACACACCCAGAACACACACGAGTCTAGGAAGCCATGTGTTAATAATTAAGCTGTCAGTCTCACCCGAGACACACCTACTTTCTGTAACTCTATTGCTGGGCAGGGCACCAGGTCGGAACTTCCGAATAATAACATAATGTTGTGAAAATAACTAGTTATAATATTCGTGTTTTATGTTACAGTGGTATAACTTGTTATTTTAATAACAATGTTCACGGAAGAGTCAAAAGGGCAGTTGAGAGATGCCATTATCATAGGTTAGAATGGGGAGTTGATGATGTTGAATCCTCGTGTTGGAAACACAGGGTGAGAAGGATTAAATAGACCGATTTAAAATAGACCGATAGACGGAGTGAAATGACTCATTTGGGTGTGAAAAATGGTTTAGGCAAACCGCAAAGGGCGCGATATGAAGTAAAACGTGATGCCATGAAACCCAGCATTCACATAACAGGTTGAGATTCAAACCCGTGTGCTAGGCGTTTTCGATGGTCAATCTATCAACAGATCTATAGACCACCATTCAAAACCGTTCAAAAAACGCAGCCATCAGTTCCGCCTCGACCATCGTCATCAATCATCAATGCTCCAGAAGTGTTCTAGAATACGTATA
Source organism: Beroe forskalii (assembly GCA_011033025.1). Lineage (NCBI taxonomy): Eukaryota > Metazoa > Ctenophora > Nuda > Beroida > Beroidae > Beroe > Beroe forskalii. The sequence continues at coordinate 322,442 of WFMF01000108.1, read as the reverse complement.
ATTTATCAAATTTCTCCCTACGCCAAATTTAAATTACGTAAGTATGTAATTAATGAGAGAGGGTAGGGAAGATTACATCAGACTTTGTGGTCCGAGTGGTCAAAAAAGGCGGGTTTTACATTTCACAGATTATCAAAACATCGACATTGTTTACTGATACAGATTACAGTTTCATTAATTTCATCCGACTAAAGTGTATGAGTTAATTTGTTATTTCCAAATAATGGCACAGTTAGATGACTGATAAGAAAAGGGCGCCATAAAGCCAATCAACGCTGGGAATTTCCTTCAAATTCAATTAGGAAGCTCAAATATATCTAAGTTTTTAGATATGAATACTTTCTGTCAATCTTTCCGCGCGCCAAGAATTAGCCCCCAAACACCACCCCAACGTCATCTTCTCAGCACTGTAAGACCCTCCTGAAGACGGCATCCCGGCACCCAGAGAGCCAGCGTTTACACATCTAATGACTTCTAGGATAGGTAATTTAAAGCCTGCAACTCGTATCCTTCCAAAACGGTGAAAGATACGGTCTTGCCCTTTTTACTCACTAAATCAAGAACTCATTGCAAGCCAACGATGATGACCCGCGATTCTCTCAAAGATTTTAGCCCTTTTCCTTTTCAACAAGCAGGGTGTATGATAAATGTACGTGTATGTGATGAAATGGCAAATCCGAGGTTGGTTATCGATATGAATTGACAAGCATTTCGATATTTTCAATTAAAATGACAGCTTGTCATGTCCCTCTCATTCTCTCATTCTCTCCCCATTGAGAAGAAGCCCTCAAGCAACACCACCGATTCGATTACATCAATTCCACGACCTAAACCATGATAATGACGTCATCTTCCATATCATATCCCATTACCAAGCTAACATGTTTTGTAAACCACCGGAAGATCATGCTTTACACAACAAACCGCAATCAATAACAACATGTATTATATCGTCACCAAAACCGTTGGACGGTTGGTCAAGTAACCCCCCGCTGGTTTGGATGTGATCAGCCCATTTTGTCTCTTTTCAGGTTCCGTTGTCACATCCAAACCCGCGGGGGGTTACTTGACCAACCGTCCAACGGTTTTGGTGACGATATCTTGACAGATGTATGTAGTTTGAACCCATGTTACTTGCCCAAAGGCAGTTTGGACCCACGTAACTTGCCCTCACGTAGTCCGAACCCACGTTACTAGCCCACACGCAAGTCTAACCCACATAACTCACCCTGACGAAGTCCAAAACTACGTTATTCTAACTTGGAATTACTAGAATTGATATATTTCTTAATTTCTACAAATCGTCCACGTGAACTCACGTGCTGGAATATAGCAACTAGATCTAATTTCACGTGCATTAGTCGTATTTGAACTCATTTCAACGTAACCAAGTCGAAAATCCCGTGTAAATATCAATTTCTTCAAATCCCCTAATTTCTACAAAACGTCTGTGTGTAATCACGTGCATAAATATGGCAACCAGATCTGATTTCATGTGCATTAGTCGTATTTAAACTCATTTCAACATAATCAAGTCGAAAATCCTGCGTAAATATCAATTTCTTCAAATCCCCTAATTTCTACAAAACGTCCGCGTGATCTCACGTGCTTCACTAGTCCATCGTATATTTCCCCGTTATTCGGACCCCGTTATTTGGACCCCCGTTATTCGGACCCCGGTTATTTGGAACCCCGTTATTCGGACCCCCCATTATTCGGACCCCGTTATTCGGACCCCCATTATTCGGACCCCTGTTATTCGGACCCCCGTTATTCGGACCCCCGTTATTCGGACCCCCGATATTCGGACCCCCGTTATTCGGAACCCCGTTATTCGGACCCCCGTTATTCGGACCCACATAATCCGATGAAAACTCTATGAGTTGGAGATGTAAAAGTAGCGCAAAATAGCGTTCTATTACAAAATACGCTATTTTAGTGGTTTTACGCGATTTTGATGACGTCATCACAGCACACAAATAAGCTCAAACCAACTTCCCATATAGCCTATAAGACAATTCCGCCTTAGTACAACATACTTTTGACCGGTCTCATCTCAAGATATGCTGCAGTTCGTGACATATCACTCGTTTAAGTTTTTCTCCTAAAATTTTGAAATTGATTTTTCACCGTACCTTAGAAAATCGCGTATATCTCGATGAAAAATCGAGATAGCCCAATGATCCATATGATTTTCTGAAAGCTCTTTAAATTTGCTAAAAATTGTTCCGAAAAATCAGACCGCTATCTCCTTTCCTTCTTGGTGAAAAATGCGCTCGAAATTAGCCTATTTTCGCTAAAAAAGCAATAAAATTTCGCTAAGTTGATGACGTCATAATGACGTGAAAATGACGTCACCAGAACTTCCCTTATAGCCTATAACACTTTCCTATCTTAGATCAACAAAACCTGACCTCGATCATGGCTGTACCATTTCCCGTTCTTGAGATCTCGGCTTTATAAATTGGGTCCCGAATTATCAGCTCTTATTATTATTATTATCACCACCAAAACCGTTGGACGGTTGGTCTAGTAACCCCCCGCTGGTTTGGATGTGATCAACCCATTTTGTCTCTTTTCAGGTTCCGTTGTCACATCCAAACCCGCGGGGGGTTACTAGACCAACCGTCCAACGGTTTTGGTGGTGATATCTTGACAGATGTATGTTTGAACCCATGTTACTTGCCCAAAGGCAGTTTGGACCCACGTAACTTGCCCTCACGTAGTCCGAACCCACGTTATAAGCCCACACGCAAGTCTAACCCACGTAACTCACCCTGACGAAGTCCAAAACTACGTTATTCTAACTTGGATTTACTAGAATTGATATATTTCTTAATTTCTACAAATCATCCATGTGAACTCACGTGCTGAAATATAGCAAACAGATCTAATTTCACGTGCATCAGTCGTATTTGAACTCATTTCAACGTCACCAAGTCGAAAATCCCGTGTAAATATCAATTTCTTCAAATCCCCTAATTTCTACAAAACGGCCGTGTGTACTCACGTGCTGAAATATAGCAACCAGATCTAATTTCACGTGCAGTAGTCGTATTTAAACTCATTTCAACGTAATCAAGTCGAAAATCCCGTGTAAATATCAATTTCTTCAAAATCCCTAATTTCTACAAAACGTCCGCGTGAACTCACGTGCTTCACTATTCCATCGTATATTTCCATCCCTAGTCACTGCAAGACATGGAGAAACCATTATCAGTTCACTATCGTATCACAGAATAGGACTACAGTACAATTTTTCGTCATAAACGCAATTCAAACCATTTTGCATCTCAATTTTTAGAGGCTTCACATGACGACATTTTTCGACCGATCACCTTGAAACTATTTTTATAGCTAAATCTCGAGGACTAAAAGCAAAATATCGACGTAAAACATTATCCAATGAAAACACTCTGAGTTAGAGATGTTCAAAGTAGTGCAAAATAGCGTTTTATCGCAAAATACGTTATTTTAGTGGTTTTACGCGATTTTGATGACGTCATCACAGCACCAAAATAGGCTCAAACCAATTTCCCATATAGCCTATTAAGCAATTCCGCCTTTGTAGAACATACTTTGACCGGTCTCATCTCAAGATACTTGGTACATCTCACTCGTTTCAGTTTTGACCTATAATTTGGAAATCGATTTTTCACCGTACCTTAGAAAATCGCGTATATCTCGATGAAAAATCGAGATAGCCCGATGATCCGTATGATTTTCTGAAAGCTCTTTAAATTTCCAACCAACGATTTTTCAACATTTTTGAGCTATCTCCATTCCTTCTTGGTGAAAAATGCGCACAAAGATGACCTAAAAAGAAATAAAATTTCGCTAAGTTGATGACGTCATAGTAACGTGATAATGACGTCACCAGAACTTCTCTTATAGCCTATAACATTTTCCTATCTTAGATCAACAAAACCTGACCTCGATCATGGCTCTACCATTTCCCGTTCTTGACATCTCGGCTTTCCAAGTTTGCTCCCAATTATCATGATATTATATATTATTATATACTCTCCAAAACCGGGACGGTTGTCGTAGTAACCCCCTGCTGATTTGGTGACGTCAGTCCATTTCTTTCGGTTGGAACCAACGTAACTAAACCTCACGCATTCCGAAACAACGTTATTCTAACTTGGAATTACTAGAACCGACCAATTTACTAATTTCTACAAATCGTCCACGTGAACTCACGTGCTGAAATGTAGCACCCAGATCTAATTTCACGTGCATTAGTCGTATTTGAACTCATTTCAACGTAATCAAGTCGAAAATCGCGTGTAAATATCATTTTCTTGAAATCCCCTAATTTCTACAAAACGTCCACGTGAACTCACGTGATTCACTATTTCATCGTATATTTCCCACATTTAGTCACTGAGAGACATGAGGAAACCATTATTAGTTCGTCATCCGATCACAGAATAAGGCTAAAGTACAATTTTTCATCATTAACGTAATTTCAACCATTTTGCGGCTCAATTTTTAGAGGCTTCGCATGACGACATATTTCGACCGATCACCTTGAAACTCGTTTTATAGCTAAATCTCGAGGTCTAAAAGCAAAATATCGAAGTAAAACATATTCCGATGAAAACTCTCTGAGTTAGAGATGTTCAAAGTAGCTCAAAATAGCGTTTTATCGCAAAATACGCTATTTTAGTGGTTTTACGCGATTTTGATGACGTCATCACAGCACCCAAATAGGCTCAAACCAACTTCCCATATAGCCTATAAGACAATTCCGCCTTAGTACAACATAATTTGACCGGTCTCATCTCAAGATAAGTCGCAGTTCTTGACATACCACTCGTTTAAGTTTTGCCCGAAATTTTCGACATCGATTGTTTACCGCACCTTAGAAAATCGCGTATATCTCGATGAAAAATCGAGATAGCCCAATGATCCGTATGATTTTCTGAAAGCTCTTTAAATTTCCAACTAACGATTTTTCAAAATTTTCGAGTTATCTCCATTCCTTCTTGGTGAAAAATGCGCTCGAAAACGACCTATTTTCGCTAAAAAAGCAGTAAAATTTCGCTAAGTTGATGACGTCATAATGATGTCATAATGACGTCACCAGAACTTCTCTTATAGCCTATTACATTTTCCTATCTTATATCTACAAAACCTGACCTCGATCATGTCTCTACCATTTGTAGAACTTGAGATCTCATCGATTTAAATTGGGTCACAAATTATCTTATTATTATTATTATATTATGTATAAACTCCTGTGACACCGAATTCTCTCATATATAGCCCTGGCCAGTTACGTTACTGTAGCGTGCGATTTAAGTATACGCGTATCTATAAGAACGGTTGTTCTAGACCTAAAATTTTACGACGAATCGTTCTAGATAGGTCCTGACTCTCTATTTCTTTTTATTTTTCTGATATGCAGGGGGTTACCGCCCTGGCCAGGGCGGGAATATTATATATTATATCACCCTGTGACACTCAAATCTCTAACTTATACCCCTGGCCAGTTTTCTTTTTACCGCGGGGGGGTTACCGCCCTGGCCAGGGCGGGAAATTATTATTATACTAGCGTTTGCCCGCGAAGATTCGCGGAAACAATCAACCTGATACCTTTGGTTCATCTTGTATCCAGCAGCCAACAGCTACTTGCTTCATGACCTCATCTTGAAATTTGTTAAGTAATTGAATCACCATTACCGCTTACCGAGGATTACAGATATTCGCGGAAATGCACCGCACAACATACTTTGTAATTTGAGATCACCTATATAGTATTGCCTTTCCATAGCATATATTAGCATTAGTAAACGCATGATATTTATTATGCAAATAAATAATCAACGGATGGTCCAATTCAAATTTTCCTTAAATAGTAATAAGCCCCTTAATTGGGAGAAGATTTTCCCGAAAAAAACGATCAAAAATATCAAATGCACTTCTCAAATAGTCATTTTACACAGACAGACAGACAGATGCACGAACACTCTGAAATTATTAATATAGATACCACAGACAAAACCGCAAGCGGCTGTCATAGCAACCCCCTCACAGAGTCACAGGGGCGCCGTTTTTTAATTGTAAGAGGTTATTATGATCTAAACAAACGTTATTAAGCGTCAAACATAGAAATAATTGGTTTTAATCCTTGAAATAGTGATTTCCCTAATTTCTACAAAACGTCCGCGTGAACTCACGTGCACTTCATTTCCATCGGCCATTTCTTGTTCTATTCAAGTACCAAGTAAGTTAAAATGTTTTTTCAGTCACTATAGTATAGCACAACAGCCCTGCACTTTTGGAACTGGGCCTGAAATTGGACTTAGCCAAATTTTTCGACTTTTTCGCGCGCGGCTCAAATTTACGTTTTTGAGGGGCCACCACCCTTCCCTTAAATCTGGACGACTTGAAACTTTTTACCCTTGATATTTGACTGAGAAAGAACATTAATACGTCTGGAAAAGATGGAGCAATGTTCGTGAGCTGAGATATAGATGCTCAAAGTCACCATATTTTTGCGTAGTAAGGATCCTCGATTTTTGGAGGCCCCCCACGACCTCATTTTTTCACCAATCACCATGAAACTTCGTTTGTGGCTAAATCTCGAGGTCTAGATGCTACATAAGTCGGGAATTCAAGATGCGGTAGTAAACTTTGCAGATACAGTGCTTCAAAGTGGTCCAAAATTACGTTTTTCGCTAAAAATCGTGATTTCATCGATTTTGATGACGTCATAACAGCAAAAAAATCGATCCGCGAAACTTCCTACATAGCCTAAGCCACAATTTCATCTTAGCTGAAAAAAAACGCGTCCTCGATCATGTCTGTATCTTTTATGCTTTTGAGTTTACCCCGTCACAAATTGGGTCCTAAAATTATCACGTCTCTGCGTACGTACGTATATATTCGTCCTGTGACATCGATACATTACTATATAGTCCTGGCAAGGTTACGTTCGAGATATCTCGAGATTTCGGTATACGCATTCACTCGAGAGGGGTCAACTCCTACATAAAATTTGACGAGGAATCGTTTAAGATAGGTTTCGAAGCTCTCAGATGCTTCCTTCACTATTATCAAACGCAAGTTTGTTTTTTTTTCTTTTTTCTTTTACTGTGAGGGGGTTGCCGTCCTTGCCAGGACGGAAATTATTATTATACACCCTGTGACACTGAAATGTCTAACTTATACCCCTGGCCAGTTTTTTTTTATTCCGCGGGGGGTTACCTCCCTGGCCAGGGAGGGAATCGTGATGTCCTGAACTTAGTCCCATCATGGGACAGCTAGGTGAAAACACACCGCACATCCTCGTTAATTGACAACTTTAAGCCCTGATAATGACGTCACTCTTTACCGTATATACATTTTACTTGAGGGAGGGGAGTATGTATTATTAACAAATAGTGATTACACATCGATAGCAGCCAGAATGCAAGTTGGCCATTTTTGACACTTAAAGGCTTCTGTGCAGTGAAATAGGCATCCCAGATGGTTGGAAACAGTCTTATATGAAAGAACTCATTGATATCTATCATTTGCAACAAAATTATCAAAATCCGACCTTTATGCGTTGAGATTTTATGAGGTTAAAACCACCTAAAAAGTCGCTTTTGATTTGTGACATGCGACTCGATTTTCCCTCACAAAAGAGCTCATAACTCAAAAACTAAAGAGATACAGCCTTGGGACCTATCTCAAAAATTCGAGAAGACCCTCTTGCATAAGAAGAGTCTTCACTGGAAAGGTCAAGTCCTTCGTGGCCCGGTTGAGGTTATCGAAGGCGGTGTGCAGCCTTGTAGACCGGCCTTCTTAACCTCAATATCCAACACAGAAGAGAAACCAATCCTACACCAAACTGTAGTACCCATGGCTGCTACAAGTTGACATGGATAGATCCTGGCTACCTGCTTTACTTTTTCCGTGGTCTGGTCAAGAGGCGGTGTATGCGCTGCGGCAGCGCCAACGCGTAGACGACGACCTATTATTCCCAGAGGGAGGGTCTGACCTGAAGTTGTCTTACCAACTTGTAGTACCCATGGTGGCTACAAGTTGGTGGCATTAAACTGGTCCTACCTCTTTATGTTGTCCCTCAGGGGTTAATCTTAGGCCCATTTTCCGAAAACCGGGTTTTCGGATGTCGCGACACAAATTTAGCCTCAAGACCACAACAGAAGCCAATGAAAACATATTTTTGTTACCAAGATGAAGCTGAAACTGTCAAGGATCACCTCAAACCAAAATTTTGCACAATGGGATGAATTTGTGGCTCTCAGGTGAGGTTAAGCGATGTCCTCCCGGGAATTTCATCTTTAAATTTGGCCTTGTTTTTGCCTCAAATGAACAACGCAAGGTCAAAAACTCCCAACTTTGAACCAAGGAAGTATATTCTGACCTCTTGATTAAGATTACATTTCTTTAAGAGGACTGAAGCACCTCCATGAGGTTAAAAATGGCTAAAAACTGTAAAATCCAGGTTTTCAGATGTCGCGACACAGTTTTAGCCTCAAGACAGCAACAAAAGCCAATGAAAACAGATTCTTGATGGCAAAATGAAGTTGAAACTGTCTAGGATCACCTCAAACCCAAATTTTTCACAATGGGATGGATTGGTGGCTCTCAGGAGAGGTTAAGTGACTTCCTTTGGGGATTTTATCAAATATTCAGGCCATTTTTTAGCCTCAAATGGACAACGCAAGGTCAAAAACTCCCAAATTTGACCAAGGAAGTATATTTTGACCTTTTGATTGAGACTGATAACTTTGGGAGGACTCAAACACTTCTTTGATGTTTGAAGTGGCTAAAAACAGTAAAATCCAGGTTTTTGAGATGTCGCGACAAAATTTAGCCTCAAAACAGCAACAAAAGCAAGTAAAGACATATTCTTGATACCAAAATGAAGCTGAAACTGTCTAAGATCACCTCAAATCAAAATTTTACTCATTAGGATTTGTTGGCAGATCTCAGGTGAGGATAAGTGTCTTCCTTCCCATGTTTTTATCAAAAAATTGGATTTTGTGTTAGCCTCAAATCGACAACGCAAGGTCACAAATTCCTAAATTTTGACCTAAAAGGTGGATTTTGACCTCCTGATCAAGAAAAAATACTTTTGGAGGACTAAAACACTCCTTTGATGCATTAAATGGCCAAAAGCTGTGAAATAAGGCATTTTTTGCTCAAATCAGCCTCAGATTTAACCTCACAGCTGCCACAAATAAGGTAATATCATGTTCAAAAAAGTTTTTTGGTCACCACAGATGTCCAAACTAACTTTTTATGTGAAAAGATTGGCATTATAACCTTTTTGAAAAAATGATGTATAAATAAGCCAATGTCACAAATTCCTTACATTCTGGCTGCTATCAATGTACATTATTAACGATGATGGAGTAAATATTATATCGTACACATATTACAAAGAGCCACGCCCCTATATATCATGACAAGCAAGACATATAATGTTCTCTGATATAAGCTCGTGTAGTTATGATGACCCCGCCCTGGTGAGTGGTGGGGCTCGGTTACCGAATTGGTAGGAATTATGATGTGTACTTAGTACTTACTATGACGAATGAAATAATGATCGAAAACTTTTCGGCATTTCTTAAAATTTCAGGACAAAAATAAATTTAATTGGCAACCGGCCGGTGGGCTAAAATCGCATTTTAACTAACTTCACCGGATATCTAACGCCACATATGATGACGTATTGCATAAATGTGATCTTATCATGGATTTAAATCAATGCATCCGGATCAGTGTATAACACAATTTCAGAATCATGATTAATTAACCATAATATGACTTTCAGATTATGTACAGTGACAAGCTACTGAGAGCGCGCATATGGTTATTAAAGAAATTAATCGACTATTTTTTTAATCAAAAACTCGATTTTAATTTCTCAGGAGCTGTCTAAAAATCTATTTTAAATGTTAGAATTAAGTGGCTTTTGTGTGGGGCCCTGAGTGTATGTACATGGAAATGGAATAAGGCGGCAATTTCACAAAATAATATTTTAGAACGGTGTGTTGATGATGATAGACCGGTTATAATTATAATGCGCGTCGTTAAATCAAATTTACGCATCATCCAACGACCAACTCATGAAATGGTATATTGTACGGCGTTTTATTATTTAAACTCGTATCTCAGAGTAAAATGATTAGTTTATGGTAATGATTTGAGGTGAGTCATACACGGTACCTCATTGGTCCTCTTACACAAGAATACTTTCTCAGGACCGTCCTGAGCTCGAACTCGATTAAAATGTACAGTTCGTGTATAGGACTGATTGTGAAGGAGTAAAAGGTTTTATTTATGAAGGAGTAAAATGTTGTATTTGTGAATAATTCTTTATTTTTTTACGTAATGTATAAGACTGTGTATACACTGTGTGTCACCCTGTGTATAGTGAATACCCTATTACCATGTGTATTACCCTGAACTTATGTGTATTGTGCGGGTGCATGACCAGTTTAATTTAGGGTACGTGTGTGGCTACTACTCATAAGTCAACATACACCGTACAACTCATGACTGACTCACAGCGTATAACCTGACTAGTTAGAAGATGGCCCTTAACATTATAACCTATACATTTTATTTAGGTGTATCAGAGTATCAGGGGACTTTTATTGATTTATATACAGGCACACCTTTCATTGCTTATATTTAGAAAATCTGGTAGAAATGTCCAATGAAAGACGCGCAAATGATAGTGATATTGTCTAACATATCACATAAGCCCATTGACAATAATTACTTTTCAGATTACTGAAAAGTCGTGGAATTTAAAGCCTTTTATTCCCAGTTTGAATATTCTAAATGATATTCCAGCTTTTAGATACCTATTTCGAGTGATTTGCAGTTCAAATACCTGCATTTTAAGTGATATATTTGCTCCTCAATCTATTGCACGTGTAGGAGTGGTGGGCTCCCCACTACTTTAATAAAGTCGTACAAAGTACTTGCTTGTATACACACCTACCACTCCCACTATAATGCACACTAAAACAAGACGATGTGTTCTACGTCAGTAACGCCCCATTCTACCCCCTGATGATGACGTCAATCGCGCTGATAGAGTACTTGTTGTCGTACTCCCACTACATACACGTGTACATAATGTTAATTCACAAATTAGTACTACATATCACACCATTGACATAAATCTATGGAAACGAGACGTAAACTGCCGCGCACGTCGAATATTGACTCTGAAAATTCACGCGCACAACTACATGACACACCCACAGCCACATGATGTACAGAGAAGCCAGCCTACGAGTGCTCTCCGGAACACACCCACACAAGCACACAGCCAGACAAACACGGAGACAGACACAGACAGAGCCAGTACAAACCCCGCGTGTGTTATTCGCTCACAGAACGTGTACGTGACTTCAAGGAAAACGTGCAAACATACGTAGTGCACGTGTTTTGTGACGTAAATACTCAGTGACGTATGTACTCCGGTTGTCGTACTCACTCGCTAAGGTCGTCCTGGAAGTCGTTGGACTCGCTCGGGATGAGCGTCCTGATCTGACGGACCCACACGTTGCGCTGCTGTTTGCTCTGCACGTGCAGAATGTACTCCTCCGAGGGCTGGATCTTGATGACGAACGACACCTTCGAAAGGGAAAATAAAGACTTAGGGATTCTTGAAATTTGGATTACTAATCAATATAAGGTGTAATATAGTTAGTTTGCTAACGTACGATGATTATTGAAACAAGTACAAACTGAAAGTTCGCATTTAAATATCGCCAGTCCCCCATAGAAATTATTCACCTTGGACAGCATGCTGTTCTCCTCAATAGTCCGGGTAGGCCGGGCCTCCTTCAGCTGGCAGCACTTGACGGCTTTACAAGGCTGCTCACTCTGAAAGAGTGGCAGGGGAGTGAGGAAGTGTGGGGGGAGGAGGAGTGAGGTAGGGGGAGTGGAGGAGGAGTGCGGGGGGAGTGGGGATGAGGGAAGGGTGGAGGGTGAGGGGCGAGGGGAATGAGAGGGGAAATAGTAGAAATGGGATTTGGAATATAGAAAGGGGAGAAAGGGGTTCATGATAACGGTTGAGAGTCAAAAGAGGCCAGAATATAAGGTCAAAGGGAGGCCTGATCCTGAGGAGGATAATTGACTATTCGTGCGTGGGAGACGGGAGGGTTGAGGCAAATGTTGGAGACAAAGGCAGTTGGGAAAGGGCGATGTATTGTAGGAGGGGTGCGCACTAGAATCCCAATGAAAATACCAGGAACTTTCTACCTAGAAGTAAGGTTGAGAGTGCGTGCAGGAGGTATACACACATATCAGACTAGAATAAGAACAAGACACATGTCACAACTCCTCTCCCGGTGCAAGTTCCTGGAAAAGCAGGAGCTTTCCAGGTAAACAGGATAGGAAGAGGTGATGAAAAGGTAGGTGGGAATGTAAGAATGAGACCTGAGTTAGGTCTGCAAGCGAGAGGAGAGAATGCTTCCAGGGGATTGAGAAAGACGGGAAGGACCAAACTTGATGATGACGATTAAGGATTGAGACGTACGGAAAAAGATGTAGACAGATATAAAAAAGAGGGTTTGGATTTCAAAACAGATGAAAAGGGTTGGGGAAGCCGGAGTTTTTCAGACTTTGCGTTTGGCACATATTTCTACCAATTTGACCATCCCCTGATTCAGTGATTCGCGATAGATCGATCTCATTGCACACAGAGTGGACGGTGTGCTACATTATATTCTGTGCTCTCTTGGAGCTTATTACCATAGCTTCCGACCATTGAAAATCCGTTCGGAGGGCAGTTTCTTGCCCGAAAAGGAGGGCAAATCAACGCAAAAAGAGGGCAATATTCTACAAAACAGTGGCGACCTTTTTTTTTTTTTTGGTCGCCGCCTAAAAATGCAATCCGAGATAGTGCTTGTTAGGTGTATTTTCACCAATCATGGGTGTATTTCAGGAGCTTAAGGTGTATTTTAGGTGGATTCAGTAGAAGTGTATTTACAAAATCAATCCGAGATAGTGCTTAATGGGTGTATTTTCAGAGTCCAGAGTGTATTTCGGGAACTTAAGGTGTATTTTAGGTGAATTCAGTAAAAGTGTATTTACAAAATCAATCCGAGATAGTGCTTAATGGGTGTATTTTCACCAATCATGGGTGTATTTCAGGAGCTTAAGGTGTATTTTAGGTGAATTCAGTAGAAGTGTATTTACAAAATCAATCCGAGATAGTGCTTAATTGATGTATTTTCAGAGTCCAGAGTGTATTTCGGGAACTTAAGGTGTATTTTAGGTGAATTCAGTAAAAGTGTATTTACAAAATCAATCCGAGATAGTGCTTAATGGGTGTATTTTCAGAGTCCAGAGTGTATTTCGGGAACTTAAGGTGTATTTTAGGTGAATTCAGTAAAAGTGTATTTACAAAATCAATCCGAGATAGTGCTTAATGGGTGTATTTTCAGAGTCCAGAGTGTATTTCGGGAACTTAAGGTGTATTTTAGGTGAATTCAGTAAAAGTGTATTTACAAAATCAATCCGAGATGGTGCTTGTTAGGTGTATTTTCACAATTATGGGTCCATTTCAGGAACTTAAGGTGTATTTTAGGTGAACTCAGTAAAGTGTATCCGAGATAGTGCTTATTGGGTGTATTTCATGAACTTGATGCGTCTGTCAGGTGCAAATTTACTAAAAGTAGATTTCCAAAATCAATCGGAGCTAGTGTTTGTTAAGTGTATTTCCGAAATATATGGTCGACCTTTTTTTTTTTTTTTTTTTTTTTTTTTTTTTTTTTTTTTTTTTTTTTTTTTTTTGGAAACCGCCCAGAAAGACCTATTTAAGGCCATATATGTTAGGTGTATTTTGGGATGGGTCAAAAAGGAGGGCAAATTGGGCCTAAGAGAGGGCAAAAAAGAGGGCTCGGAGGGCAAGACCCAAAAAGGAGGGCAAAAAGAGGGCATGAGAGGGCGCCCTCTCAAAAAGAGGGCAGTTCGGAAGCTATGCTTATTACAAATTCATAAAAATAATGGATTATACTTCACTTTCCTTAGCTTGATATGATATTTTACATGTTACATTTACATGCTACAAATTGCAACGCCTTATGTATAATGTATGTACATAAGAACATAAGCAATGTAAGGGCTGGCAATATAAATTATTAGCCTGGGCATAGAATGATATTGTATCTGCTGGATCCGTGATCTGTATTGAAACAAACGATCTTAATTTCTTGAAAGCAGGATGTAACATGGTTAATGGTTGTTTGAACTTTTGAAACATTTGCAGATGAATATTCATCATTATTATAATCGGATCACATATTCGAGCAATGTAAACGATCCGTGCTGAATCTTTGCTGTAGCAAACCAGAAAATGATTTTTCATCAAAAGTGATCATCCACAAGAACAATGCAGTGGCTGTGAATTCACAACCGAAGTGTTACAACACAAGGAAGACAGAAAAAATAAAAAGGTAGAAAGGGACGAAAGGAAAGAAGGGAAAAGGAAAGAAAGGAAAAAAGAAGAACTAAAAAAGGAAAAAAGAATGAAAGGAAAAAAGGGAAGAATGGAAATGAAGTAAGAAAGAAGCTGTAGTTTTTTTTTCTAAAACTCCCCCACCTTGTTAGTGTAGATGTAGAGCATATCCCCACCCTCAGTATGAGTGAGGAGTAACCAGATCTTCCTCCAACAGAGATCACTGGCTTTCTCCGTCAGCAGACTGACGGATCCCGCCCGGATGATGTTGCTGCTACACAACGCCTGTCCGTTCACGTCACTCCACTGAAGGAGGGAGAGGCGTTAGGGGCGGGTACCATTTTAACAACCGATTCAAAAAGGTTTATCGATTTAAGATTAAAGAGTAAAGACGGTTAACCGAATATTTGATTTTTAGTAAAAGTAAATGGATTTTTCCATTTTCTCCAGATAAGACTACAACAGCTCAATTTTAACCTGTGTTTTCCCAAAGACCAGGTCTTTGAATTGCTTGAGTTTGCTGCTCTTGTTATCAGGACTTGCAGCACGTTTCGTCCGAGCACTTGAGTTCTTCCGTAGCTCCGGTTTGAGCCAACCGGTATCCGGACTCGAAGTGGGCCCGGAAACCTAGGAAATGGGGTTATTTAGGAAACCTAGGGAGAAGGAGGTTGTTTTACAGACAATAGACTTGTTATTAATAACTTGTAAATTATAAGGTATGGGGAGGCCAGAAATTGGGTGGTGAACTTTGTAAATTTCATAGATATCTAATCATGTGCAACTTTTCACGCATTCAATTCGTAAATTTTCGGTGAAGCGTGAACTGTTCCTGAGTACGTGGGTACCCCTGAGTACGGGGTAAGCTATTGCTGTGCGTGACCAAAATACATTCTATTTGTGACTTGGCGTCCTTACAACCTTCTGATGGCTGCGTGCAGAGCAATAAATCCTATCAAAATGCGCACGAGGATCGAGTACTAAATCCAATAATCACAATTCATATAATCACTTCATACACACAACTTATTGAGCTTAGTTGATGACGTATCAGAATTGAATTGTAAACAGTAAAATCAAAACTGAGTTTAAATAAAATCCTTAACGGACCATACACCTGATGCATGCTTTAGGATTACCGACTACTTAGACGTAATGGTTTGCTATTGCCTATCTCTCCCAGAGCCTCGCTGCTCAGCACTACCTCCCAACCCACACACAAACACACACACAAAGACCATAGGCTGGAGATCTGACCGACAAATGGCAAAGGATTCCCCAACCTGGGAGAAGCCTTAACATCCCAGGACAAGTCTCCCGGACAGAATTGAAATTTCCCACAGAAAATATGCAAAAAAAGCCTGCGAACATTTCGTAACACGGCTGGTATAATACGTTGTGTATATATTGCTATTTTCTACATCAAATTTGTCAGAAGCCCCGCACGCGCATTTCAAAGATTTCAAATTATTTGCACTTAATTTTGGCAAGGCAATACAACATGCGCGCATTAGATCGTAATTGCGGTAATTATCAACCAGGAAACGGCGATGTGTCAGCCAAACGGGAGAGCTTGGTGATGCATGCTATCGGCTAACTAAACTCAGGGAATGTTTATGTTGTCGTACGTGAAATATCCTAGTTGCGTTGAATGGAAGATGCAAGCTTCAGATAGTGCATTTGGTTAGTGCCCTACGGTTTTTTACAAGAAAATCTTTTACTTCTAAGTTCTAACACATTCTAGATCTTTTAAAACAGGGCCTTCGGAACTTGAATTTTAAATGATAAATTTCAAGCTGTCCAATTGTCTAGCAATAACTAAATTTCCAAATTTCATAATATCGGAATTTTAAAGTACATAGATTTATCCTTTGAATCATATCGTGGCTTCTCCTTCAGTAACAATAAAACCATATGCATTTTGCTTCTAAAACGTTTTTGCATAATTAGAAAGCTTGTGTTTCAGTCAAAAAATTTACCTTATAATAATTCTGCATTTTCTTAATTCATTATCAATTAATTTGATTTTTATATGATGAATGAGTATTATCGGCACAGTTTAAATAACTTTAAAAACTTAAAACAACAGACTTCAAATTTGGTCCTTAAATTTGAATTATGAAAAGTTTTAAGTTAAATAAAACTGACTTTGTAACCTTATCCTATAATGGTACCCACTGCAAGGTGAATTCACTGATTAGATTAAGCATTGATTGTGCAACAAAATTTAAAAAATTTCACACAATTTTGTACAGCTTACCGGGCTACATTTTTAGGATTCTTCTCTACTCCTCAAAATTAATTGCGCTCAAAAATTGTACTCATCAATCTTTCTAGAATCACTACAAAAATTAAAATCATTATTAGAATTTACTTTCTATCACCAATGTGTAATCATTTAGGTGTATGCAATATTAGAGCATTCCTGTAGGTACATTCCAGAAAAGTACGCATTCACAACACATCCCAATTATACGACGGATTATATTGGCAGTAGTTGTATCATCCCAAGCAATTCCACTGCCAAACCTGCTAACTATCAAGGAAATCAGAAATGATACTGCTAAATACACTTCTGTAAAAAGCCGGTAAATTGTCGAATCTTTCAAGGAATTGCAATTTTGTGCTTATTTTCAGGGAATTTCCACTAGTACCAACTACTGAACTAATTTCTTGAACTACGAGGAAACTCTAGTGTCATTCACTGCTGATAATCTAGGAATTTCGATAGTGAGATGCGCTGATTCGGGGAATTGTGAAATGCGCTGACAGTCAGAGATTTGCGCCGATAATCAGGAAAATATTTGTCAGTTTGTTTGTATGTTTGTCCGTCTGTTTGTATGCTCACCTTCAAGGAATTTGTCCAGGAACTGTGACTGAGTGATGGGAGGAGGTAAGCTGTGGTCCCGCATGAACAGGTGCACGTTGTGGGCCAGGTGGTAGGCCGCGTGCCGACTGTGGAACTCGCAGAACTTCGATACCTGGGGTAATAACAGGGGTCTAGAGGGGTTGCTGATACAGTCTGGGGTAATAACAGGGGTCATTAAGGTTACTGATACCTGGAGTTGTAACAGAGGTCAGATGGGTTACTAATACAGGGGAAAAACAGGGATTACTGATACCTAAGGGTCAGAAGGGAAACAACTGGTGTAAAAACAGGGTCTGTAATCAGTGGGTTACTGATAACTGGGGTGAGGGATCAGTGGTTAACTGATGCCTGGGTCAAAACGGGACAGTTTTACGGGTCACTGATAGGGTGATCAACGCCCGGTCAGAAATTACGGGGATATCAACGTTAGGTAAAATTAAGTTGAGGTATTGAATCGGGTTCCGAGCGGTTTTGGCAGCAGTAAAAAGTGTAAATCGTAAGTCGAGTGAAGCTGATGACCCCAGACTTATAATGATTTGGCAGTACTTCAATGTACCTTTACGGTCTCAGGGAAACTCGCGGGTAAACTTAACGATATTTCCTGGAAAAAGAACAAAATATACATTCAATCCGGGAAACGTCAGCATTAATCTGGTATAGGCGATACTAAAACTGTAAACAAAAAAGCAACTGACAATAACATCGTAAACAACTGGAACTGTCTCAATCACCTTAACTTCCTGAATGATCTGGCCTATCATGGGTTCCGTGTAAACATTGCAATACTCCGTTATCCTTTCCACCAGGACCGAGTTCTTGTTCTTCCTTCCACCCCGGCCAGAAGGGCGTCTGAGCAGCTCGCTGGCAGTGATTGTGTTCCGTCTCTTTGGGGGTCGGCGGGGACTTATCTTCGATCTTGGAGGACACGGACGAGGTCCTGGTCCTCGGCTCTGACGGGGACCGGTCAGGGGCACACTTCGACGAGACGGAAGTGGAGCGAGACCGAGAGTTGGGGGCGTTGTTACACGTCCCCCCGTCCATATCGCTGTGAACGATCCCTCCCTTGCAAAGGAGATGCCAAATCATGCAGCAAGAAGGCAGCAATAAGAGAGGCGAGCGAGGCGTGGAAGTTGGCAGTACAGGAAAGTGGGATTGGGATAGGAGAGCTTTGATCAGTGACAGATGGGGAGACCTTACAAGTTCCTGAGTCGTAAGGATTTGCCTTGTACTAACTGCTGATATAAGTTACATTCCGACACCTTGTCCGACGACTTAACGCACCCCACTGATAATAAAGAGATATGTACACAGGGAGCAGGGTGTTTTCCGAGCAGCTCACGGTCTTGCAGATGAAAAGGGCGCAACACTAAACCCGCACAAGGAGAGGCTCTCGTGGCCAGGGAAGAGAGAGAAGTAGAAATGAGTATATATAACATATGGGGAGGTAGGTAGTTATATTCCCATTTAAAACACATGTAAAATTAGGCTGGCGGATGAGGGAGTAGCTGCTGATGACAGGTCACACCCAGCCCACATTCCGGCAGCTCTCTCTCTCAGCCTCTAGCGGCTACAGCTATCAGCCTCTCCCTTTCTTATAGCCTCTAATGGCTAGAGCGCAGCCTCGCTCTAGCAGCTAGAGACACCTACATCCCCCTTCTGCTATTAAAGATCAGTCTCTAACGGCTTCTAGCGGCTGGAGCGCAGTCTGTCCCAGCCTCTAAAGGCTACAACGTAGCCTTATTAAGAGGCTATATTGTAGCCTCTAGGGGCTAGAACGTAGCCTTTAGCGGCTAGAACGTAGCTTTTAGCAGCTAGAACGTAGCCTTTAGTGGCTAGAACGTAGCTTAAAGCGGCTAGACCGTAGCCTCTAGCGGCTAAAACCCAGCCTGTAGTGGCTAAAACGTAGTCTCTAGCAGCTAGAACGTAGCTCTTAATAACGGCTAGAGCGTAGCCTATAGCGGCTAGAGCATAGCCTCTAGCAGCTATATCGTAGCCTTAAGCGGCTAGATCGTAGCCTGTTTCAGCTTCTAGCGGCTAGAGCGTAATCTTTCTCAGCCAATAGCAGCTAGAGCGGTAGAGCGCAGTCTCTGACAGTCTCTTACGACTAGAGCGCAGCCTCTCTATGCCTCCAGCAGCTAGTGCGAATTCTGCAGCGGCTAGAAGGTAGCCTCTAGCGGCGGATAGATCGTAACCCGTTTCATCTTCTAACGGCTAGAGCGCAGTCTTTCTCAGCCAATGGCTAGATCATAGCTCGTTTCTATGCCTCAGCGGCTAACTCGTTTAGTACTTTAGTAGATATAGCTAATTATTTCTCAGCCAATAGCAGCTAGAGCGGTAGAGCGCAGTCTTTGACGGCTATTAGAGACTAGATCACAGTCTTTCTTAGCCTCTAGTTGCTAGAACGTAGCCTCTAGCGGCTAGAACGAATTCTGTTGCAGCTAGAGCGTAGTCTCTAGCGGCTAGAACGTAGCCCGTTTTAGCTTGCAGCGGTTAGAGCGCAGTCCTTCTCAGCCTATGACTGCTAGAACGCAGTCTCTGAAAGCCTCTAGCTGCTAGAGCGTAGCTTCTATTGGTGTTGGTAGATCCCACAATCTAGCTGTCCCGCCTCGCTGCAGCCGGCTACAGCTAATAGTAATATCGCACAGCCACAAACTGCTGGAATGAGCAGGTTCAGTCTTTGGCGGTAGGAGGTCGTAACAGACTGTAGTGGCTAGAGCCTCTTCCGAGCACACCTTCAGAGCTCAGATATCTGCCAAGTAATCTTGTTCAGGAACTAGTTAAGAGATCCGGAGAGATCCACTTATCTAATTCTCCTGGATGACTCTCCCAGTCTCTAGCTAGGCAGTCTGGTAGTGAAGAACCTGGCAGTCTGGTAGTGAAGAACCTGGCAGCTGTGAGAAGCATGCCGCTGAGCGCTCTCATTACACAGGCGAAACACGCGAGGTTCCTCCCAATGCTGGTCACGTGACTAGACTGGGTTAGTGAGGTTACCTCACCCTCCTGTCACGTGACATGGGTTAGGTAACTTCAGCAGCTGTTATAACTGCAAGCAGCACGACCTGCCGCCGCACAGCTGAGACACTGAGACGGAGGGAGGTGGGAAAAGTTAATAACAAAGACACAAAGTCTTTGGGTTAAGCGCGGAACTTTAGAACACGTTGTAGACATCCGTTCCTCCTTTTTCACCCGAACATCACCCAGAGTGTGTATAGTTTAGTTTAATAGGGGTTTTTACACAGGTTATCTCAGGTATGAGTGTGTGGCTGTGTGTGTAAGTGTGTGGCTGTGAGTGTAAGTGTGTGGCTGTGACAGAAAGAGGAGAGTCAGCTCAGTGTGCTGTAGCCGCCACGGCGCCTCCACGACAGAAGTGACGATGTAAAACATATTCCGTTTCATGGTGCTCGAATATGTATGAAATATATGCTGCCAAAGCTGCCAGGGATGACAAGTGTTGTCTGAAATGTGGCGTAACACACACATATATACATATATATCATCCACCCAGTGACAGTACATCAGAAGCACATCACGATCATATGGTAATATTTATATGACACCAGTTTCCAACCATACTGGGCAGTTTTGAGTGACGTCATTATTATAGCTTCAAATGCCGAACTGGTGACAAGGAACCGGCTATGTTGCGTACAGGGTTTGTTATAACACTGGAAGATCTCAAGATGGTGACTGGGTACCCGCCCCAACCGGAATTACAAAGCAGGAGACGGCAGGACTTAGAGGGAACCAGTTTATGGGGAATGAAGAATGAAGGTATGTACTGCTGCTCAAAAGAGGGGGAGAGGGAGGCAACGCCCTTGCAAAGTTATAACGAGAAATTATCACCTTTCCCACGGTAAGTGGTCATGATGGGTTAACGGATTTTCTGGTTATTGCTCCTTAATAATACGCAGTGTAGCAGACGAATATGATGAATATTTCCAATGATGTGCGGTATTTGTGCGGCATTTTAGATATTTCCACCTGACATTATAGTAGGTTTCTTCAACTTAGAAATGACGCAACTTCGGCAAACATACATATAGGACGATACGTTACTTCAGACCAGGGTTTGTAATGGAAATGACAAGTGGATTAATTCATCTCCGTCATGATAAGAATATCACAACCAAATGATATGTTTTTCATCTAATCTTGGTGGTAAAATACCGCACGAAACTAAAGAGGGATACTTGTACTGTACTGCATCATGAATGACCGACATGCAGTCACATCTAATCTGTCATGTTGGTTATCATTTACACATACACCTTTATACATACACCTTTTTACGATACACCTTTATAGATAAAACTCCGGATCGGCAGTAGAACTACCAACCTGCCAAATGCTATGACAGGCAGATATGGGCACAAAGGAGTTAGAGCTTATTGACGCACATTTCTAGACCACTATAATGACATAAAGTTCTATAATCTCACCGGCTGTAGAGCAACTCCGTTATTACACGTGCATGTTTAGGCCACAAACCAGGTGGTTGAGAGCCATTGTCATCTGTAAGATGGTTCCCGGATGACATGTTCAAAGTGCGTATTGCTCCATCACAGCACATGCGCTTTGAGCTCTGGATATGATATTACTGTGGTGGCACAGGCCACAGCAAGTTTCAATTACTTAACTGATGCCCATACTTTATAACTGGACAGAAGGGTCGTTAAATACGTGCAAGAATCGTGAAAAGTACGGCTTATTGGCTCCTGGAGAAAATACGCGTTTTTCAAAAAGTACGCGACAAGAAATGCCAGCAGCAGGTTTTTAATAGGGTGTTAAATACGCGGAAAAGTACGCGCGCGGTGCGATAACGAATAAAATTTTGATATCTTCAACATTTAGGTTGCGCGGGCGACGTTCTTGCACACATGGCTATCAAATAAATCATAAAAGCTTAACGACGCATTTTGACTGATTGATTGCGCCCAAAAAGTACGGCGATTTTCGGGAAAAAGAAAAAATACGTATAGTATTTCTTGCCGTTTTTTTTCAAAAATTTAAACCCGTATTTTTTGGGGGAAAAGGGCAGCTTTTGGGAAAAAAAAAAAAAAAAAAAAAAAAAAAAAGGGGGGGGGGGGGGGGGGGGGGGGGGGGGGGGTTAAAATTTAAATTGTCAAGGGGCCCCCCCCTTTTGGGCCCCGAAATTCCTTATTATTTTTTTAAAACCTTTTTATTTTCCCGGGGGCCCCGGGAAACCCCTTTTTGGGGGTTTTAAAAAAAAGGATTGGTTTTTTAAGGGGAAACCCCAAAAATTTTAAGCAATGTTTCCAAGCCCCCCTTTTTGGGACGGAGAGGGAAAAGCGACACACACAGACCGAGGGTTAAGTGCGGAACTTTAGAACGTGGTAGACATCCCGCTCCTCCTTCTTCACCCAAACATCACCCAGAGTGTGTATAGTTTAGTTTAATAGAGGTTTTTACACAGGTTATCTCAGGTATGAGTGTGTGGCTGTGGGTGTAAGTGTGTGGCTGTGACAGAAAGAGGAGAGCCAGCTCAGTGTGCTGTAGCCGCCACGGCGCCTCCACGACAGAAGTGACGATATAAAACATATTCCGTTTCATGGTGCTCGAATATGTATGAAATATATGCTGCCAAAGCTGCCAGGGATGACAAGTGTTGTCTGAAATGTGGCGTAACACACACATATATATACATATATCATCCACCCAGTGACAGTACATCAGAAGCACATCACGATCATATGATAATATTTATATGACAGCGCTTTCCACCTATTCTGGGCAGTTGGGAGAGTGACGTCATTATTAGAGCTTCAAATGCCGAACTGGTGACAAGGAACCGGCTATGTTGCGTACAGGGTTTGTTATAACACTGGAAGCTCCCAAGATGGTGACTGGGTACCCGCCCCAACCGGAATTACAAAGCAGGAGACGGCAGGACTTAGAGGGAACCAGTTTATGGGGAATGGAGAGTGAAGGTATGTACTGCTGCTCAAAAGAGGGGGGAGGCAACGCCCTTGCAAAGTTATAACGAGGAATTATCACCTTTCCCACGGTAAGTGGTCATGATGGGTTAACGGATTTTCTGATTATTGCTCCTTAATATACTCTGTAGCAGACGTGAGACGAAAATGATAAATATTTCCAATGATGTGCGGCATTTCAGATATTTCCACCTGACATTACAAGTAGGTTTCTTCGACTTAGAAATGACGCAACTTCGGCAAACATACATACAGCACAATACGTTAATTCGGAGGTCAGGGTTGTGAAATGGAAATGGAGTGAACATTAAGATCAATTTATCTCCGTGATGATAAGAATATCACAACCAAATAATATGTTTTTCATCTAGACCTGGTCGTAAAGTACCGCACGAAACTAGAGCTAGAGGGATACTTGTACTTAATGAATAATGAACAACCGACATACAGTCACATCAAACTTTAATCTGTCATGTCGGTCATAACATACATACACCTTTATAGATAAAACTCTGGATTGGTAGTAGGACTACCAAATTGTCATATGCTATGAAAGGCAGGGAGTCTTAAGTGAGTCTATAATAGATAATATGAGCACTAGGCCATAGCTGCCAAATTTTGAAAAAACCGTCGCAGGGCAAGATTTTTGACGAAAAGAAGGGCAAAAAGAAGGGCAATAGGTACCTTTTTGCGGAGCAAAATTGGTCATTTTAGCAGGCAAATCACCTGATGAACGCATGCTACCATAGGCTTTTAGGTACCTTTTTGAACACCAGCTACACCAACCAATTATGGGTACCTTTTCGAACATACAGTTACACCAATCAATTATGGGTACCTTTCTGAACCACCAGTTACACCAACTAATTATGGGTACCTTTCTGAACCACCATTTATGCTAACCAATTATGGGTACCTTTCTGAGCCACCAGATTCACTAATCAATTATGGGTACCCTTCTGAACCACCAGTTACACTCACCAATTATGGGTACCTTTCTGAACCACCAGTTACACCAACCAATTATGGGTACCTTTTTGAACCACCAGTTACACCAACCAATTATGGGCAGTAAAATTTTCTGAACCACCAGTTGCACTAAGCAATTATGGGTACCTTTCAATAACCAGTTGTTCCAGTTACCAATTATGGGTACTTTTCTGAACCACCAGTTACACCAACCAATTATGGGTACCTTTTGAACCACACCAGTTACACCAACCAATTATGGGTACTTTTGAACCACCAGTTACACCAACCAATTATGGGTACCTTTCAATAACCAGTTACACCAGTTACCAATTATGGGTACCTTTCTGAACTACCAGTTACATTAACCAATTATGGGTACCTTTCTGAGCAACCAGTTTCGCCACCAATTACACCAACCAATTATGGGTACCTTTCTGAACCACCAGTAACACTAACAATTATGGGTACCCTTTTGAACCACCAGTTACACTAAACAATTATGGGTACCTTTCTGAACCACTAGTTACACCAACCAATTATGGGTACATTTCTGAACCACCAGTTACACCAACCAATTATGGGTACCTTTCTAAAGTCTGAACCACCAGTTACACTAACCAATTATGGGTACCTTTGTAAACCACTAGTTACACCAACCAATTATGGGTACCTTTCAATAACCAGTTACACCAGTTACTAATTATGGGTACTTTTCTGAACCACCAGTTGAACCAACCAATTATGGGTACCTTTTTGAACCACCAGTTACACCAACCAATTATGGGTACCTTTCAATAACCAGTTACACCAGTTACCAATTATGGACCGTACCTTTCTGAACCACCAGTTACACAAACCAATTATGGGTACCTTTTTGAACCACCAGTTACACCAACCAATTATGGGTACCCTTCTGAACCACCAGTTACACTAACAAATTATGGGTACCCTTTTGAACCACCAGTTACACTTAACAATTATGGGTACCATTCTGAACCACTAGTTACACCAACCAATTATGGGTACATTTCTGAACCACCAGTTACCAATTATGGGTACTTTTTTGAACCACCAGTTACACCAACCAATTATGGGTACCTTTGTAAACCACTAGTTACACCAACCAATTATGGGTACCTTTCTAAAGTCTGAACCACCAGTTACACTAACCAATTATGGGTACCTTTGTAAACCACTAGTTACACCAACCAATTATGGGTACATTTCTGAACCACCAGTTACACTAACCAATTATGGGTACCTTTCAATAACCAGTTACACCAGTTACCAATTATGGGTACTTTTCTGAACCACCAGTTACACCAACCAATTATGGGTACCTTTTTGAACCACCAGTTACACCAACCAATTATGGGTACCTTTCAATAACCAGCTCCACCAGTTACCAATTATGGGTACCTTTCTGAACCACCAGTTACACCAACCAATTATGGGTACCTTTTGAACCACCAGTTACACCAACCAATTATGGGTACCCTTCTGAACCACCAGTTACACTAACAAATTATGGGTACCCTTTTGAACCACCAGTTACACTAAACAATTATGGGTACCTTTCTGAACCACTAGTTACACCAACCAATTATGGGTACATTTCTGAACCACCAGTTACACCAACCAATTATGGGTACCTTTCTAAAGTCTGAACCACCAGTTACACTAACCAATTATGGGTACCTTTGTAAACCACTAGTTACACCAACCAATTATGGGTACATTTCTGAACCACCAGTTACACTAACCAATTATGGGTACCTTTCAATAACCAGTTACACCAGTTACCAATTATGGGTACTTTTCTGAACCACCAGCTCACCAGTTACACCAACCAATTATGGGTACCTTTTTGAACCACCAGTTACACCAACCAATAATGGGTACCTTTCAATAACCAGTTACACCAGTTACCAATTTTGGGTACCTTTCTGAACCACCAGTTACACCAACCAATTATGGGTACCTTTCTGAACCACCAGTTACACTGAGCAATTATGGGTACCTTTCAATAACCAGTTACACCAGTTACCAATTACGGGTACTTTTCAGAACCACCAGTTACACCAACCAATTATGGGTACCTTTTGAACCACCAGTTACACCAACCAATTATGGGTACCTTTTGAACCACCAGTTACACCAACCAATTATGGGTACCTTTCAACCACCAGTTACACCAGTTACCAATTATGGGTACCTTTCTGAACTACCAGTTACAATTACCAATTATGGGTACCTTTCTGAGCAACCAGTTTCGCCACCAATTACACCAACGAATTATGGGTACCTTTCTGAACCACCAGTAACACTAACTATTATGGGTACTTTTCTGAACCGCCAGGTAAACTAAACAATTATGGGTACCCTTCTGAACCACCAGTTACACTCACCAATTATGGGTACCTTTCTGAACCACCAGTTACACCAACCAATTATGGGTACCTTTTTGAACCACCAGTTTCACCAATCAATTATGGGTACCTTTCTGAACCACCAGTTACACTGAGCAATTATGGGTACCTTTCAATAACCAGTTACACCAGTTACCAATTACGGGTACTTTTCAGAACCACCAGTTACACCAACCAATTATGGGTACCTTTTTGAACCACCAGTTACACCAACCAATTATGGGTACCTTTTTGAACCACCAGTTACACCAACCAATTATGGGTACCTTTCAATAACTAGTTACACCAGTTACCAATTATGGGTACCTTTCTGAACTACCAGTTACAATTACCAATTATGGGTACCTTTCTGAGCAACCAGTTTCGCCACCAATTACACCAACCAATTATGGGTACCTTTCTGAACCACCAGTAACACTAACTATTATGGGTACTTTTCTGAACCGCCAGGTAAACTAAACAATTATGGGTACCTTTCTGAACCACCAGTTTCACCAACCAATTATGGGTACCTTTTCGAACAACCAGTTTCACCAACCAATTATGGGTACCTTTCTGAACCACCAGTTACACTAACCAATTATGGGTAGGTACCTTTCTGAACCACCAGTTACATCAACCAATTATGGTTACCTTTCTCAACCACCAGTTACACTAAACAATTATGGGTACCATTCTGAACCACCAGTTACACAGCAATTATGGGTACCTTTTCGAACCACCAGTTACACTGAGCAATTATGGGTACCTCTTCGAATAACCAGGTAACTTTGGGTATTGGGTATTTTTGACACTTATGCTCATCCTGCTAAGTATACTTTTTTTTAACTGCACTACGTCCATACCAATATAAGTACTTTTAAAAATTGAAATAGTGCCGATACCATCTTCAGCATTTCTGTGTTCCACAAAATACACAACTTTGCAGAAATTCGATAAACCCATCGATGAAGATGCTTGTAATCCAAATGATGATTGATGAATCACTGATTCAGGCTACAGGTATACTAATCAATTAGTGTGTTTTTATTTTCCAACTCACCGATTTTAAAATCTTATTCCTATGATACAGGAAAATATAGGTACCTTTCGGACTGATTTGCCCTGCTAAAGCAGGGCTCGGTTTGCAAGGCAGGGCAAAAAGAAGGGCAAAGCAGGGCACCCTGCGAAAGAAGGGCAAATTGGCAGCTATGCACTAGGCAGTTCGAGCTTATTGACGCACCTTTGTAGACCATGATAATGGTATAACCTACAACCTACAATACCCGGGTACGTTTTCTGACCTCAGGTCGTAGAGCAACTCCGTTATCACACGTGCAGGTATAGTCCACACACACAAACCAGGTGGTTGAGAGTGATGTCATTTTCATGCTGTAAGATGGTTCCCGGATGACATGTTCAAAGCGCGTATTGCTCCTTCACAGCACATACATAGCATAGCTATTAGCTCTGGATATGATATAACTGTGGTGGCACAGGCCACAGCAAGTGTCAATTACTTAACTGATGCCCATACTTTATAACTGGACAGAAGGGTCGTTAAATACGTGCAAGAATCGTGGAAAGTACGGCTTATTGGCTCCTGGAGAAAAATACGCGTTTTTCTAAAAAGTACGCGACAAGAAATGCCAGCAGCAGGTTTTAATAGGGGTGTTAGATACGCGGAAAAGTACGCGCGCGGTGCGATAACGAATAAAATTTTGATATCTTCAACATTTAGGTTGCGCGGGCGACGTTCTTGCACACATGGATATCAAAATAAATCATAAAAGCTTAACGACGCATTTTGACTGATTATTGCACGCCCAAAAAGTACGGCGATTTTCAGGAAAAAAGAAAAAATACGTATAGTATTTCTTGCCGTGCTTTTCAAAAATACGTATTGAACAGGCAGCTGGGGACGTTACAGTTGTCAAGGCATGCCCGATGCCCATATTTTACTGGACGGCTGGGGACTGTACAGATGTCAAGACAATAAGATATGCCCGATGACCATACTTTACTGGGCAGCTGGGCACGGTACTGTTGTCAAGGCATGCCCGATGCCCATACATTACTGGACAGCTGGGGACGGTTCAGTTGTCAAGGTATGCCTGATGCCCATTCATTACAGGACAGCTGGGGACGGATTCAGTTGTCAAGGCATGCCCGATGCCCATACTTTACTGGACAGCTGGGGACGGTACAGTTGTCAAGGCATGCCCGATGCCCATGCTCCCACTTTGTGTGTTCTCTGCCGCTAATTGAGACACGATTATCCTCATTAACATTTATGTAACGTATCGTTAGAATGCTATGTTATGAAAGACGCTGAGCAGTTTAATTGCAGCCCTGGACATGCGCTAATTGTCCCTATTTCCCTTTGCTCTTTTGTGATAGAGCAACAGGCGCGATGATTTGAGGAGAAAAGACAGGGACGCCGAGTGTGGCCTTTTCTGAAGGTTTTGAGCCAGTTTGGCGCCCAAAATTTAATTTTACATTTGCACATGAAGCCTGTACTGATACAAAACGATTCACCCTCGTTCCTCAAAGGAAATTCTAGTGGCTTTTTGGCAACATGAGCGTTTCCCCTCTCAATACCTCAATACATACTTTGTATATAGCTGCGTTTGCCGTTTTTGTTTCTTTTCGAGTTTGTTGACTGTACAGGTGTGTACTAAGTGAAGTGTGTACTAAGTACAGTGTACACTGCAGAGTGCTCCTGGCAGTTGCAGCCCGTTGGGCGTGGTTCAAGAAACATCCAGCACAGAGCAGCACAGCGGCAAATTGCACTTCAAAAGTTTTGGATGTTTCGGGAACATAATATAATATATTATTATTATTGACTCATCTTTGTGGAAGTCCACGGCTTTGATTAATTACAGCAGTGCAGTATTATACAGAACTGCTGAAAGGAACTTGCTATGCAGTTCCTCCCACCAAATAAAGATGCAAGTTCATACCAGATGTTACTGTTAAAAATCTGAGGAAGCCGGAAAAGGAAATATATTTTCAAGAAAAAGAAGCCTGAGGAACGTTACTGCTTTGGGATAAATTCATGATACCAAGCTATCATGACATAAGCTTTTTAATCATAATAAGATAATATATGAATATGAAAATTGACAACAGATTCGAGTGATAGTGACATCAATCTAAATTGCCTCTTTTAGCTTTTTAGCAATAATATTTCTAAATACAATCATCAGATCGAACACACGTGATGCCACAATCATGGAATAATATTAGACGCGCTGATTAGTGATTATTAATTGCTTATAATGAGTTAGTCAGCAAATCGTTTTAATAAATTTTGATCAGTGGAATAAGTGATTCATATCTTGATCAAATACGATAAGTAAATTAGTAAATCATCAAAAAATAAAGTATCTTATTAAATATCTGATGTAACGCCAATATGTTAATTATCTAATATTAGCCAATTATCTGATACGTTAATTATCTTTGCAATGTATTAGGGCGTTCGGAAATGATTGTCACTAGAGGCATAAAATGACAAATATGACCGAATATGTCAAAATTTCGACATATTCGAGTACAAGGGTCTCTACCAGACTGAATTGCAAATTTTCAGCGTTAACGAAGATTTTTGAGTGGGTCATCTAGCTAGTTTTTTGATTGTTTTCAGGTGCTCCGCTGTATGGCGAATTCTACATCTTCTAGGCCATGTTTTTATGGTCCGATTTCACTATTCAGGACATATTCAGGGCGTTCAGGTCCAAAACTAAAGGATAGGATGATTGGTTGACATTCGGGGCAAATTTCTGTACAATTTAACCCTGTATGATTGATCAAGATTAGAGCTAAATATGGCAAATTTAACAGTTCAGTAACCGATAATTCAGTACACATCTTGCACACACGTTTCTGAAGTTAAGACAATAAGTCAAAATCTTAAAAATGGTTGTCCCGTGTACGGAAGGGTCTGAACTAATAGCCTAATACGATAACCGAATGTATCAAGTTATTTAAATGTTATATTTCTGGGCAATTGTCAGAGCAAAAGTTGCAACTGCCCTATCTGGGGCATATCCTTTTTGAGGTCAAAGCACCCCCTTAGGGATATTTTGACTCAACGAAAAACGGTTCATTTGTTCCAGTAAGCATCCACGTGTGCTGCAACAGCCTCATTTTGATTATCTCACACTTCCTGGGTCCGTTGATAGCGTGTTTTCTTTGACAACGAAATTTGTGGTCAGTTTCGTACAGCGGAGCAAAAAATTAGAAATTTGAATCCGCCGTAGAATGGGCTAAGAAAACTTAGTTATCGGTAAAACCCGATTATCTTGATCCAAAAATGTCTGAAAAAAACGAATATCACTTCAAAAAGTCACTCCCGGCAGCCGTTTCTCCAGAAAATTGCAAGTGACAATCTTTTCCGAACGCACTATTATGTTAAAATTAGTCAATTATCTAATAAATTAATTAGGTTATCATCTGACACATTATTTAGTTAATTATTTAATTTAGTTAATTGTTTAATTCAATTCAATATATTAATTAGGTAATCACCTCCTCCGCGCAGACAGTCATCCTGTTCAGGGAGTTGTTGTTGGGGGAGTGAGGGGAACGGGAACTACGGGCACTCCGTGATGAATGCGTCTGAAGGGAGACTCACGTTAAAATGGGGGAGTGGGGAAATGAGGGGGGAGTGGGAGTGAGGGAGTGGGGGTGAGGGAGTAGGGAGGTGAGGGGAGTAGGGAGTGAGGGGAGTAGGGAGTGGGGGGAGTAGGGAGTGAGGGGAACGGGAACTACGGGCACTCCGTGATGAATGCGTCTGAAGGGAGACTCACGTTAACATGAGGGAGTGGGGGTGAGGGAATGAGGCAAGTGATGAGAGGGGGAGTTGGAGTAAAAGGAGAGTGGGAGGAGGAAAGAAGGGAGTGGGGGAGTAGGGGTGAGGGGAGTAGGAGTGAGGGAGTAGGGAGGTGAGGGGAGTAGGGAGTGGGGGAGTAGGGAGTGAGGGGAGCGGGAACTTCGGGCACTCCGTGATGAATGCGTTTGAAGGGAGAGTCACGTTAAAATGAGGGAGTGGGAGTGAGGGGAGTGGGGGAATAGATAGGAGCGGGAATGAGGGGTGCAGCCCGGAGTGAGGAAGGAAGGGGAGTGATGAGAGGGGGAGTAGGGGAAGAAGGGGAGTAATTGAGAGGGGGAGTGGGGGAAGACGGGGATTGAGGGAGAGGGAGTGAGAGAGGGGAGTGAATTCTAAGTTGTGTAGTCGTGTATGCCGTATAACATCTATACATCATGATCATTGTATCAACTTTGGAAGGCTAATTAAGATCAGCAGATAAAATTCCTTCAGCGCGCATATTATGTCGACATGACCATCATTTCATACGTTGCAAAAAGGGTCGAGGGAGATACTCAAATCATTATCAGTGTGATTATCAAACTTACAACACCTTCGGACCCCACCTCCCCAACATACACCCCTGATTCTATAATAATGTGAACAAGTTATTATCCGACCCCGTGAAGTGGCTCTGGTATTTTTGTAATTTTATATTTCTTCTATGATATACGAGCACTGAACAACATGCCGGTGCTTTGTTTTCAGTGAGATAACGTTTTGCCGGCATGTCACTGTTCTTATCTAAATTACGGTGCTGCCCCATGGGAACCGTGAGCTGGATGTAAATACGTTTATTCCTCCCCTCCCCCGGTGATTTGCAGTAATATATTATGTAATTATGTAAGTTGTTATATGTACTGTAAAACACCGTACCAATGTGAACTTTATCCTGGAACAATATTTTTCAAAAAATGTTGATAAAATAGGGCTCGGGGGTAATTAGCAATGGAGGAACCTATAGAGAGACAGGAAGACTGCGAATTTGACCTTAATTTTTGAATATTTTATGTGATAACAGTTCATCAAATTGTGGCCAGGTGAAGCGGGGCGTTATTACCCGATATTATATTATATTTCATAAAGTTATGCGAGCAATTTCTTTAACGTTGCTCTGTGAGATATGGATAATTAGGTAATTAAGGTTAATTAATAAAGTCTTTGAACTTTGATCGGTTCTGCAGTTCTTTCATGAGGGCACTCCGTGGGAATTTTTTGAAGCCAAGGGGGGCAGCTCCATTTTGTCCGGCCTATTTGAGTTCCAAACGTAAATCAGTTAGTTCAATCGATTAATTGTTCACCTTCTTTTCTGTGGCCCACTATAATTAGTACCTTGTATCAGAAAATGTCCCCCTCAGGTTCAACACCTTCACTTAGGATTATGGAGAGAAGTATGTGCGCCGAGAAAGATTCTTACAGTTGATATGACACTTGAAGTCTAGAATTACAAAATGAGATATTATTTCGAACTTCAAGTGAACTTGCCTTGTCATCTTCAATGAAAAACCTGGACACGCCGAACAAGAAATATGAAAAAATTATTAATTCGTATTAAATTATTAATTCGTCATTACCTAAGCGAGGAATCAGAACTTTAGAAGGGTCGGTTGATGAGACAAGCAACAAAACACACGGACACCAAACTAAAACTGGGCAGCAAGGAAAGGTGGCAGTATTTGTGAAGGAGCAGCAATAGGAGGAGAGAGAGCGCGAAGAGAAGGACGGTGGTGATCTCAGCTCCGTGCGAACAATTCATTATGCTGCATACATATATAATATATACGTGTTATCACGGGATCCAAATATGGTGTGAAGTTGGTGTCATGCGTTAATGTGCGCGGGGCCCACCCCAACATAACAACATACACCCACACACACACACATACACACAAGGATACTCAGTGGCCACCCAAGTGAGGGAAGAGTGTTAGATCAACGTTAACAACCATTGTCTAGGAATTAGGTGACGGATTGGTCATATATATTATCATACGGGAATTAAGCAGGAATTGATGTGGCTGGAGGTGCGATCATGTTCGGAGACTACTGTCTACTTTCAAAGTTCATCATCAGTGAAAACTGAAAAGCAGCTCGCTGTATTTGCTACTTTTGGCCGGAAGAGGGTTGAAGCTAGGTACTGTAATCATTGATTACAAAATACTGTATTTCATTTACGAAATAATTAATTAACTTAAATTCTCTGATCAGCCATGTTTATTGAGGAATTCAACTAAATTCCTCTGAATTCCTTCAACGTAGTTACCTAAAATCCTCTTAATTCCTTAAACGTAGTTACCTTGATAGGAAGGTGAGCTGGTCGAGGGTAATTCTGGTCTTCAGATCGGAACACTGGCACCATCGCAAAACAACATTCTGAAATAGCAAGTGTGAGGGGCGCAAAACAACATTCTGAAAAAGCAAGTGTTAGGGGCGCAAAACAACATTCTGAAAAAGCAAGTGTTAGGGGCGCAAAACAACATTCTGAAATAGCAAGTGTTAGGGGCGCAAAACAACATTCTGAAATAGCAGTTGTCAGGGGGTGCAAAACAACATTCTGAAATAGCAGGTGTTAGCAGCATTCTGAAGTTCTGAAATAACACGTCCAGCCGAGTTTTTATTTTATTTCTGAGATTCTGAAATACCAAGTTTAGTTCATATTATCAAGATTTTGCGTATCTTTGGAACTTTGCAACCCACTCCAACCCTGCGAAATGTTAATTTTGTGGTAATTGGTAACAGGGGAACACGAAAGAAGGGGAGGAAATCGGATGTATGGATGATCATGAACACTCTGCAATAATACTGCCCAAAGCAAGTTGAACTTTTTCAAACATTTTTTAAACCATTTTTTTTTACTTTTTTTAATTTTTTTAACCACTTTTTACTTATCTAAGCTATATTTAGGTGCTCAGTACTCAGCAGGAGTTTGATTGCTTACAGGTTTTATTTATTCTTAATCAGTCCGGACTGTTCTTAATTCACACTCATTGGGGGGGTTCCAAACAAAAAACCCTTTCCCAAGAATTGGAAAAGTAGGGCGGAATTTGGTGTTTTTGGGCTACAACAACCCCCAACTCTTTAGTCCGGGTTGAGTTTCTGTACTGCAAATAATTAACTGCTTCAACTCTTCAAGGTCATTATGCCCTCTCAAATTCATTATCACCACGTATCATTGATAACAGAACTCGAAAATAAATGTGATTTAAGCTTCAAAGTAATGAAATTACAGTATACTTGTTATGAACTAATTAAGCCGTGGGAATTGTGAGTAACTTATTAAAAAGGGGCTCATTCAACCAGAAAGGTTGTAAGCTGCACGTAACGATACCAAAGTGTTTTCAGACTTCCTCACAGTAAAAAGACCTATTGCTGTAGCTTCATAGCGCCCCTATGACAATTAAAAGTTAACTTATAAGCGTATTACATGGAGTTAAGAAATCAAGAATTTCGACCTCAATTATGTGCTCCTTAATGCCCTTGATGATTAATTTAAGGGGACGGTTTATTATTTTCACCCTATAAATCTTGCGTACCTTAAAATTATAACCTTTGTTTCATGATCTTATTTAAATCTATGCCCCCGTGTTGCATGATCCGTGAACAGTGAATGTAACATTGAGTGCAACTGCTGTGATTGCGAATACCTCACCGTGCTTTTTCTAACGATTACTTGGGGATCGTTAACATATTACGTAATCAATTTTTGGCCGATTTTAACCGCCCCTCCCCCTCATTATCTAGTTTACTGCAGTTGTATTTGTTACAATAACATGTAACGTAATCATTCGGAAATTGCCCCCCTCCCCCTGGGTGATTATGTAATATTTGAACGATCCCTTGGAAGATTTGACGGATTATACCGGATGAAAATCATGACTTTTAACGACAGGCGTTATACTCGTAAAAGTCCCCTCCAGTGAATCATGTAAAAGTTGAAAGGAAGTACGTAAAAACTAGACGGTGTGATCGAACGGGATTCGGCCAGACTATAGTTGTGACAAGATGATATATAAGGTTATCAAGACAGGCCAAGCTGTTAGTAAATTTCAAGTTTACATTACATATCAGATCTATCTAAAACAGTAGCTAAATCCTTGAATCTTGCTGCCTGTGAGTCAGTGAACATCGCTCTTGGAGCTCCATTAAATGAAATAGCACATTCCTCATTACTATAATAGTACTGAGGGAACGTTCTATTTTTAAAAGCAGGCTTATATAAATATTTTGGTTAATATCAACAAGTCGAGTTCTCGTGTCCACACCGTTTTTAAAACTATTTCTCTCCCTTCTGCGACTACTGACGTATTATACTTGTATAAATACAGGTTCCTACTGAGACCCTACTTCCTTACTACAACTTGTAGCCACCATAGGATGATACATTTAGACGAAGCACGTACTTGATGTCTTACTAATCAAAATGAAGAAAGTTATGCGTCCCCAATCCACCCAGGGGCGTAGTCAGGTGGGAGGGGTCGCCTATTCTAAATATTGATTTAAATATTGTGTGCAGTTTGCACTGTAGACACCCTTAAATCCATATGCGCACAAACTAAATCTGATGATAACGCACCTTAATCCTGAAAGAATTGTGAAAATCCTGAATGATAACCCGCCACACCCCGAATGAGAATGTGTACACGCAGAATCTTGATAAGGATGCGCGCATCCTGATTCCTGATAAGGATGCGCAGTGTGCACACCCTGAATACTGATAAGGATGCGCACATCATGATTCCTGATAAGAATTTGCACATCATGAATCCTGATTAAAGAATGCACAAACCCTGAATACTGAAAATAATTTGTGCACAGGGCATAGCCTGAATCCTCATAACAATGTGCCCATGCAGAGTTGAAAGGTGCATAAAAATGTATACTTTCACGATCGTTTTATTGAAAATTTAATTGGTATTCGCAAGGCAACTCACTTTTCGTTACCTAGTCACCGAGTCACTGATTAAAATTTTTGAAAAATTAGTCAAAACCGTGACTCGACATCTTTGAACTAATATAATAATAACTAATAACTAACAACTCATCCATCGCCCGTTTAGTAGTACTGTGGCACACTCACTCGCCTGCGCTCAATCACACGACACTCCCGCAAGGCTGGCTCAGGCATCGTGTTTTACGTAGTAAATACACGGAATATAGCCACAGATTCAGGTGCCAAACATCGGGAAACACGCAATTCTCAGTAGTTTAACATGAATATATATAATGCCAGGCATAAGGAATGTTACAACAAATCATATGTAAAGTAGGAAGTTGTCGGAAGTATACTTACTTAGTACATAAACGGAGTTGTGAGGCATTGTACAACGAAAGGAAGAGTGCGGTAACAAGGTTGTCTTGTAGAGAGAGGGGAGAGAGAGAGATAGAGAACTCTTGGTAATCCTAGCCGTGCGATTGTCAGTAAAGTAACTGAGAAACTGTCAGCACCCCCACTCGAGCGGCCAATCAGCGCTTGTGCCTAACTTGTCACGTGTCTGGCACAATGCCAATTACCAAGTTAGGACAAATCACGTGACGAAAGGCAAAAAGCACGTGGCGAAATGCAGAGGAGAAGTGAGTACCATGTGCAACCTACCCTCCAATGGCTGTCATTTTAGTCGAAGAACAGAAATAAAGTTGTTAAGTACTCTCCCGAAATGATATAGTAGTGCTAAGCTACGGACTACATGCTCTGCTCTGGATGAATGGTCCGTGCTGCACTCTCGGAGCACTGCTACAGCTAATGCAGTCTATTAGTCTAAATTCTTGGGAAGCCAAAAAGGATGACTAAATTTCTCTTCCTACCCGACTTCTTACGTACGTAGTGTGTATAGCTCTCATTCCGTATCCGACTAAATCATAGTACCTGCACTTTTCTAGCATGTCAGAGTGCCAGGAAAGCCACAGAGTGTACTCCGTAAACCACTAGCACACGAACTGTACACTCCGAATATATGTCTAAGCCTCCCTGGAGCTGTCTAACGACAAATTTCTAAATTTCAGTAGCAACAAATATATGTTATAGGCTTCCTTTCCGGGATTTACTGATTTGACAGCGGGTTACGAGTAGCTACTTTTATTTGCAGGTCCGAAGTCGTGGCTGCTGTAGCATGTGCTGGAAGTTGCAATGAAACTGACCCTCGGAGAAAACTAAACCCCCTCAATAATTAAACTGGCCCCAAAATTATGAATGAGAATCAAATCCCCTTGGTTACCCCTTCCAACGATGATTTGAACAATTCGCACGGCACGTGCAAAGGATGCTACGACAAGGTCCATACCCCTTACAGCGTACAATAACATACCAAACGCCAAACACAGCGATACGGTATTACACAAAGCAGCATGCCCGTCAGCGGTACAATAAACTAATAGTAAAAAGCTTAGATAATACGAACGTAATTAATTAGGAAAATAATTCGGATTCAAATAACGGCCGGGCACATATTATTACGTATAATATCTGACATTATATTATTATATGCGACTAATGCACGTATCGATAGATCTCGTGAACGAGTTCCGGAACCCAGTTCACTAGTTACTAAGGATTATATACCTAGATAGATTAACACCAACTCAGATCTATACTCGGCTATAATGAATTACATAATCTATTATAGGAGTGTGTTCAGCTGTAGGGAGCGGGGAGCAACACAAAAACCTCAAACACGACGAAGGTAAAATGAGAAAGGGAGCTGAGCTTACTGTGCCGGTTGCTTCACCACCGGTAATTTGGTTAAATGTGGCCATTGAATGGAGACCAAATAGTATCGGGTTGCGGTGGCGAGCTTTTTGTGAAGGTCGTGGAATAAATATAGCTGTCCTGTGTATAATATCAGCCGCTACAACGCATGCTCAGGGAGAGCGGCACTGCCCACAGAAGAGCTGCTATCAGAGAGGGTGTTTGGTGTGATGAAGCAGGTATTTCGCAGTTTGTCGTCTTTTTATTGCATTTAGACTAGACTTAACAAGGCCAGGAAGCATGCTTTGCAGGCTGAATGAGTGTCAGGTGATACTGTATATTTATATAATTTTTGAAGTCAGCACGAGTCTCCCGGGTCTGCGACTTACAAGCACGTTCTGATAAAATGTCTACGGATACCGTTAGAAAGTTAGAAAGTACCGTATCTAATCAGACGATGGTACGTACAAGCTTCAGTGTCTAAAATCAGTCCACTCCTGTCCTAGGCTTCGAATAATGCGAAGGTCAGGTGAATGACAAGAAACAAGTGTAGGAAACAAGAGGTATCCACCGCAAGATAAAGTCAAGGAATTTGTAGGTGACAAGCCTAATTGCAACGTTGGCGGCAAGTAATTTCAGTCAGAGATATTTTCTAATATATATTATACGTATGTATATATATTATATAACATGTTTTGCAGCCCTGAGAATCCTGTGAAACCTCAGTTAAATTTCCGGTGGAAACCATCAGCGGCCGCGAACGGACACGAGAATAACATGTGTAAGGGGATATTTCTGGTATTATATTTTGTATCACATATTTATATATGATGGGGGTGACCTTGACTTAACCCGAGATAATATTCCCTTGAGATTAAGACAGTGTTTTAAAATCATCATTACCATAACAAAATTACATAGATACATAACTAAACATAGTGTATACCTAGGCCATCAATACATGCTACTCATCTAAGCGACTAATAAATAATCTGCTAAATGGGGGACTTGAAAAGAGGATACAAAAATATAAGCGTGATGGATTTATAAAAATACCAATTGAAATTTACTACAAATAGTTTTACCGGGCGTAAAGAATATGTCAGGGCATCGAATAAAGGAATATATCAATAAAGAGAACAGTACGACAGTTTGATGTTCCCATCCCTGCTCACATGGCAGTTACATGTCCCACACACTATCACGATAAAACAGACATGAAGCTCCACCAAATCCTAAAGGATGGCTCAGGCAAAGACCAAAGTGTAAGTGCTTCGTACTTTCACTGATTAGCATAGCCAGAATCATGTGCCAGGCTCAACGAGGAAACTCGGACAGTTACAAAGGTTAAAGTAGGCTACAAGTAAACAGGTCCTCCACACAGTAGCTTATCAAACAAGCAATAACAAAGTATATTCAATACTCAAGTAAAGCTACTGTACAGGAAATTTGAGTCGATAAGAACAGTAATAACATTAAAGCAAATTATATGAAAAACTAAAAAGTCGTATCATATTCAAGACTAGCATTTAAACTTCTAAATTGATGTTACAAATTATTGCTATTGGTACGGCTTGGTAACTAAACTATGTGTATTTGATCGAGAGGCCGTGAAATGTTATTAAAAAATTTGAATTAGATCTAGAGATGATTAACACGAAATTTAGTTCTTTCATTTTAGTAAATTTTCAAACATACACAATGAGAAAAGGTGGGCCTGTCCAATGAAAAATTGAAAAATAACTTTGGTCATTTTTATCCGTGGCCACCCAGACGTTTTAAATTCATCTGTTATGGTAGCATCAGTTGACCTTATATAAATTGTATCTTGAATTGTATTTTTGATCGATTCCAATCCACTAATTACTAAACCAATTCCTTGTTTACCTTTGTTTAGTTACCAAGATAGTCTGCCTACCACTCAGATGTCCTTTTCATATCTAATTCACCAAATTTTTGAGAGCCATCAAAAATTTCAATTTAATTCAATTATCAATTTTTACAGCACAGCAATTAAATTATATAGAAAACTAGAAAGGCCCGTTTGGCCTGCTAGATAATTCAGGACCAAATAATAAGCTCTCAAAAATTTTATGAAGGAGCAGAATTTACCATTATTCCTAGGCTACTTTCAGTTATGCTGGACCGTGCAAGTTTTGATCATTATAATTTGCTTGTATGATGAATTTAAATCTGAAAATTAAAACCGAGTATCGTACTCATACTGAACGTTGAATCAAAGCATTGATTTACGCCAAGAGCAGTATTCCAAAATCGCAATGTGCTATGCCCAAATTCGATTCAATTTGATTTTGATTTTGTTCAATTCTAATTTACTGTAAAGTCACATTTTTCCGTTACCATTAACTGAGCATTGATTTAAATCAACCGACGTCTGTCACAGATTTATGAAGAAATGCTAACGGAAATAGCCTCCACGATGCCAGCCATACCCGTTCTCTATTTCCAGATCTTGAATTTCAAATGAAAAACAGTAAACACGTCTTTCTTTCAAACGCTAAACCGCAGCAATCAACAACGTATCAGAAAGCACTCGCATAGAACTGATCATAATCTGCACGTGCAGAATACCTGTATCCATAGCAACGGCGCGACTTAGCCCAGCTTAGCCTTCGTTTCTCTTGATATCATCTTGGCAAGCTCAAATTTAATTGTATACGGCGGCACAAACATTATTCACGTGTGAATTCATTTTATATTAAAGATTTCTCCTCAGGACACCAGTCTTGAAACACCCGGTTCTTATGGAAGTATCCTACCTAAGAACTTAGAAGTTAGTATCAAAGCAGTATGAACTGCAACCCAGGTTACAAACTTCCATAAACCACAAAAGTTTTGATATTTTCCATGCCTGCTTTGGTGGTGTTTAATTAATTGAGATGTGTCCCTTTAAAAAAGAGGAATATTCCAACAGAAACAGCACCATTTCAGGAAAGGCCAAAAATTTTTCAACAAAAAATGGGTCGTATGAAAGTATACCAATGACCCTCTACTGACCCCCTGCTGACCCCCTACTGAAACCCTGCTGACCCCCTGCTGACCCCCTGGTGAACCCCTACTGACCCCCTGCTGACCCCCTACTGACCCCCTGCTGACCCCCTACTGAACCCCTACTGACCACCTGGTGAACCCCTACTGATCCCCTGGTGAACCCCTACTGACTACTTTCCGATCATTGTTTCAATTCTTATCATGAGTGATTTTTAACATCTAATAGCACTTTAGCAGCAGGGGATCAGTAGGGGGTCATTGGTATATTTTCATATGACCAAAAAATGTGCCATAGTAGATAAATTAAACCTTCCATGCGCCAATTTTCAAAATTAGGGTCCATTAGGTTAGCCTCCACCTTAATATATCACTCATCTTATTGTCCCAATTCACTCTTTTGAATCCAATTTGTCTCATTTTCTCTGTCCCAAATGTCCTATTCAATTCTGTCCAATTCAATTTTTCTTGAGTTTTGGGACAATTTGGACAGTGGCACACCCCACAATAGAAATACATAAAAATATAAGTGTAACTATAAAGCTATAAATGGAAAGTAACACTCACGTTCTCAGTAACAGTAATCCTTCCTCAAATGATGTGGTATTAGTTGATTGTAAATATGTTATCGGTTAATTGATCATGTCTAAATCCTATAGAATTAAGATAACATTGCTCACAAAAGAAGATTACATTGCTTGAACGGGGTTCCTATTCTCTCTCAGGTGAGCAAAATTTAATGTGACATGCCCCCAGTAATAAATGTTAGTCCTGAAAATCATAACAATCTTGCCAACTTCTATAATGCTTCTGGATGACACCAGGAAAAAAATCAAATAACAATAATAATATTTAACAATTAAAAGAAAAATGATCAATTGGTCAAAATTGCATTTTATCTGAACAATTGGCTGTTTGACCCCCTCCCAAACATGCAATGGTATGACCTTGCATGGTAGTCTACCATAGCTAAGCAAGCATTGTCTACACCATAAAACATCCCTCATGTTATGGATCCTTCCCATTCCTGGGCACTCATCCACTTTGACATTTATCTATCTCAATCCACAGGAGACCTCTGCCACACCTACATCTTCATCAGGTACAATTCAGGCACCCCTCATTCATCAAGGCAAGGGAACTGAGCAGAGTAATCTGATCCTTCACCAGATGACCTGACAACATCTGCTGTGCCCTCCAATTCTCTGCAAGACAAGAAAATTTTGTTTCATTCTGAAAATTTTGTTTTATTCCGATTCCACCCGAATCAAATCCATACAGAACATCATCTGATGGCATGATCAACAATACACACCCAATTGGATCAAACCAGTGCATTGTGCAAATTTCTGACCACGATGAAGACCTCTTCTCCCCTGCAATCCCAATAAAAGCACCTGTAACAACTGCCCTACCGTGTACAATGGACAGACCTTTAGACCTATAGCATGACTTGGTTGATGACTTAGTTGATAACTCATTATAAATGCACCAATGGCCAAAAATACCATGTTGTCAAGTTCATAATTTCTGACAAAGAAGGTTTAAACAGCTTTGTTTTCACAAGTTTTTGATTCAATATAATTATTATTGTAATGAAATACCAAGTAAAAGTAAACTTTATTTAGTACAAATAAAATTTTGAGTTTTAGAAACCAGAATCAATTTAAATTTCTCACCTTTTACAGTAAGTAATAAAATATTCATTTAAGTAAATATTCATGTAAATGAATCTTTCTGACACCCTACAGTAGCTAAGCAAACCATAAAAAGGTAAGCATATTTTAAGTGATTCTTGTTTCTTCGAAACACAACATTTTATTTTTACCAAATTAAGTTAATTTTTAATTAAAATTTATAGTAGCCCAATTGGCACCAATTAAACCAATTATTCCACATTCTAAGATTACAGCGTCAATTGGAAATTCTTAGTTAGAACAGCAAATTTAAATGAAATCAGGTTAAATAGTGTTTGGGACCAGGGCAAAGTTGTATCAAGGTAAAATGGCATCAGGATAAAGTGGTGTTAGTGTAAAGTGGTGTTAGTATGAAGTGGTGTCAAGGTATAGTTATGCAAGGGTAGAGTGGTTTCATGGAAAATTGGTGTCATGGGAAAGTGGTGCCATGGGAAAGTTTTGTCATGGGAAAGTGATGTCATGCGAAAGTGGTGTCATGCGAAAGTGGTGTCATGCGAAAGTGGTGTCATGCGAAAGTGGCATCAAGGTACAGTAGTGCCAGAGTGAATTCGTGCCAGGATAAGGTGGTGTAAGGATAAACTGGTGTCAGTGGTGTCAAGGTCTGGGTGGTGTCTGGAAAATGGTGTTGCAGTGAAGAAGTGCCAGGGAAAAGGGGTGCCAGGGTGAATACTGAATTCATGCCAGGAATTCAGGATAAAATGAAGCAAGGGTGATGTCATCTCAGGATTTCAGGTGTCAGGGTTAGAATCCTCAGTGGTGTCAGCGTCTGAGTGGTGCCAGGTTAAAGTGGTGTCAGAATTGATGGTGCAACTTGCAAGCTTAATGTGGTATCAGGGTGAATTAATCTCAGGGTTGTGAGGTGTTAGGGTGAAGTTGTGCCAGGATTAAGTGGTGTCAGGGTTAGATTGGTACCAGGGTTAAGTGGTGTCAGGTTAAAGTGGTGTTAGGGTAAAGTGCAGTCAAGGTTAAGTGATGCCAGAGAAATGTGATGTTTGGTGAAGTCGTACAACGAAACAATGGTGTCAGGGTTAGAGTGGTCAGTGATCAGGGTCTGAGTGGCGTCAATGAAGATGGTGACATGATGTCAGTTGATGGTGTCAGGAGTAAAGTGGTACTAGGGTAAAGTAATGCCATGGTTAAGTGATGTTAGGGTCACTGTGAAGTCCTACCAGGGTTAAGTGGTGTCAAGATTTGAATGGTAAGTGAATAACGTGGTGTCAGAGTGAAGTGATTCTTGGTGAAGTCATGCCAGGATAAAGTGGTGTCAGGGTAAGAGTGGTGTCAGTGAAAATGGTGTCACAGTTGATGATATCAGTGATGTCAATGGGAAAATATTGCTAAGATAAAGTGATGTCAGGGTAAAGTAATGCCAGGGTTAAGTGATGACAGGATGACCATGAAGTCCTGCCACAATAAAGTGGTGTCAGGGTTTGATTATATTGGACAGATTGGTAATTGGGTAAAGTGGTTTACAAGGTTTACAAGGTTTACAAGGTTTAATATAAAATATTAACCAACTAACGTTGGTTGTTATATTGTACAATAACAAAAACAACAAACATCCTTTATTTCATGTAAAAGTCTTTCCTGTCTCACATATTTTCATATTTGATAATATCCTGATAACAAAAATTAAAATCTCACAATATTTTCGTTGTTCACATCGGTTATGATAGACAAAAGTCGCGCAAATTGTCAATAGCTATTTGAAATCCATTTCATCAGTTCACAGTTATCACTTCCTAGCAATTTGAAACCTCATGTTTCTTTCGACGTTAGATAATGAGTGTAAAGTGGTGTCAGAGTTAAGTGATACAGTTTAAAGTGGTGTCAGGGTGAATTGATTCCAGGTGAAGTCATG
The DNA here is from genome assembly GCA_011033025.1 of Beroe forskalii. Classification (NCBI taxonomy): domain Eukaryota; kingdom Metazoa; phylum Ctenophora; class Nuda; order Beroida; family Beroidae; genus Beroe; species Beroe forskalii. The sequence goes on along the minus strand of WFMF01000108.1, from coordinate 277,674 downwards.
ACAGGATAAAGTAGTGTCAGGGTAAAGTGATGTCAGGGCGAAGTTCGAAATTATGTATTACTAGCTGGCCCGTTCGGCACTGCTACGCAGTGTCTCGTCCGCAAATTTCGGACCTATACAGTTCAAATTAATGAAAATCTTTTTACCGCATCGAAAAATTCGAATCAGAACCAAAATTGAACCAGTGGAGTAGCGTAACAGAACCAGCAAAAGCTAGAAATGAAATTCACTCCAACACCTCATATAACCATAGCAACGCAAGCATTTCCCACTATCTGCACGTGCATGCCGACACAAATCCATACACACATCGACACAGTGCCCATACACACGGTTTTCCCATTCTAATCTATGATGCCGACACAATGACCCATACACACGCCGACACAAAAATCCACACGCCGACACAGTGTCCATACACACGGTATTCCCATTCTAATCTATGATGCCGACACAATAATCCACACACACGCCGACACAAAATCCATACACTCTTACCAAATTATAATTAAAGATTGATGTCAGGTGAAGTAGTGCCAGGATAAAGTGGAGTCAGAATTAAGTGATTTCAATTTAAAGTGATGTCAGGGTGAAGTGGTCTTGCCAGGATAAACAAGTGCCATGGTTAGTGTGGTCATGGTGTCAGAGTGGGGTCAGTGAAAATGGTGTCACAGTTGATGGTTTCAAGTTAAACTTGTGTCAGTGGGTGGTCTCGTCTCTGACACATCTTGTGTCACGAGGCAGCCAGCAAAGTCCTGTTCCAACCTTCAGCAGCTTCAGTCTGCTAGGTGCACCCTGGGTAACACTGAGCTGACTCTCATCTAGCTCAGTGCCACCACACCTCATTTTCTGACCCCCCTGTTATCACCCTCCTCACCTTACTTCACACCATGCTCCCCTTTCCTTGGCTCATTTCTTCTGGCTATTGTTGCCTCTTTTTTCTCCAGTTCCCTTGGATCCCCTTTCTTGCTTGCAGTTTTGCTACTTTCCTCTGACTCTTCACCCTTCAGGCATCTCCCAGAGACCCAATGAACTCCAGATAGCAATTTGATATTCAATTTCAAATTCAGATATCTTCTATTGTGATGGAGAGACATAAGGCAAATCCCAGTGATCTGACACACAGTGATCTGAAACACTGCTTAACACAACCTGTATACTATGAGTCACAACTCCACTTTGATCACAAACAGATGCAAACGAACACACCCAGATCCTACCAAATTACACCTATTCAAATCATTTTTGAACTTATCAAGAGTGTGGCGCATGTGCATGCAGTGCATGCACATGCTGTGTGCCGTGCAGCTTATCAGTTATGTTACCATAAAAGTCTCAATGAGCAACCCTTTTGGGAAACTTTTCAGCAACCCTTTCAGGTCTGCTCCCAACTAGGTACAATTTATCATGTCCCCTGTGCAGTGTGCAGGCCATCCCTCTACAACTGTGTGTAGGCACTGGCCAATGGAGAACCTGTGTGCAGCACTACCATTTTGAATGCATTGTTGCAGGAGTTGTGGATTAACTGAACACTGGATCCAGTCCACATCCTACCTGGTTTCAGGAGACAGGGCCAATTGCATTCATCACATCCATATCTCTGTACTAGAGCTATGCTAATGCAGAGACATACTCACTAGAGTACTTCATATGATTTCTGCCTGCATACCACTAAGGAACCATGTCGGCCAATGCTTCCAGAAGGGTGTGGTCAGGCATATATGTCCTCCAATCCTGTGTTGGGGGCACAAGGGGGGCTTTAGTAAGCCTTCTGTCAACTATCTATCTATCTATTTATCTATGGTCAATGGCCAGTTGGTTACACAGTCAATAAAAATGAAAAAGATCAGGATTGTGTCTTACAGCAAAGATTCTAGAAAAACTTTGCATGAACTCATACACAGACTTAGCACATATTATTTGCTAAGAAAGTAAAAGACAAACAACAAATTTGAGCAGGTAGATGTATGTCCAATGACACCCCTTATGGGAGGGATGTTGAAGTGATCTACAGCCAAGACAGCTTGAATCAAGGAGCCAATCATCTCTTAGTACTACTTTTTGTTATCTTTGTTATCTTTACTATCTTTGAATTGCAGATATCTTCAGCATGGGTTCTATCTGGGAATCAATTCAAACTGAGATAGCTATATCTTCAAATCACATTGCAGCAATTATTGGACAGTTAAAAAAATGTGAGTTTTGTGAAGCTGAAGCAAAAGTTAGACAAGGATAAAATGGAAAAGTTAATATTGGAATCCGTGAAAAGGACAGTGTTGAGAAGAGTTATTAAGAAAAGCTACTGGTAAAGTTGAATGAAACCAGAAGGAAAGTAAGGCAGCTGGGAACAGAATCATCCAGTTACAAGATAAATAAGTTCCAGTTTGAATTTGAAACTTGATAATATTATAGTTGACAATAAGCTCAAAGAAACTATCAAAACAGAGCTGAAGAGCTTCAGTAATGTAGTAAAGAAAGATGCCAGGCAGACATTCATCATAAGGTACATTGAGACTGCCAAAAAGATATTGTCAAGAAGGGGTCTCAGGAGAGGGACAAAAACTTGAAACTTTTGCTGCTCCTGAAGGATAAGGTAAATAAGATATTCAATAGCATATATGTCAAGCATAGGTTTGATGCAGCTCACTTTAGTAGAGTTGAAGAAGAGAAACCTATATGTGTAACAGTGGACAATACTGAAACTGTATTTGAGGTGCTGGAAGTGGCAAGAACCTGTTGCAGGACTGGCTGTATAGAAGTGTCTTTATCAGCCTGGACAAGAGCCAGAAGGATGTGCTGAGAGGAGGATGTTGGTGCAGCAGTTGAAAAATAATGCTGAAAACCCAAATAATACATTCTTGGGAGGAAATTTTTTGTAAAACAATGTAAAATGATGTATGGCCAACTGAACAGGGAAAACAGACATCTGGGATCGAAATAAAACACCAGTGGAGGCTCCTTATTTCAAAAAACCACCAGCTAGACAGCCTATTAAATTTTAGTCTTCAATAGAGAGTTCAGGGAATTGAAAGTAATTTTCACAAAAACTTTTCATTGAAAACTGAACTAGTTTAATGATGCCAATACAATAGAATAAAAGAGAGTAGGAAATTTTGCCATGAAGCAACTCAATGAGTGATCTACCGACCACGAACTATTTGTCTGTATTGTGAGGAGGCGTCTTTTAACATAGAAGGGTGCCTTCTTCCTAAGCCCGCATAGGTGTGTGTACGCGCCGCGCGCTTCCCTACGCGCGCTTCCTTTTCTAGAGTGAGGCGAGGCCGAGAAGGCGTTGCCTGACCCCTTCGCCGGGCGCGCAACGCGACGCATACAGGGATATATCACCAGGCAATGGGCTTAGTAAAGGTGTGTATGTGCGCAGCGCTTCCCTACTGGGGATGTCCACTGCGCCGCGCAACGCGAACAGGGATATACGTGTTTAGCAAAAATGGAATGCGCGCGGCGGTGTAGCTCTTTCGACGCACCTATTTCCGGATCCGCGGTGTCTCGACCTTTTAGGGCGCGGCGTATTACGGCATTACGCCGCGCTTGGGTACTTTTTGCGGCGCGTGATTGGTGATGGCGCGCAAAGTACTTTCAAAATCAAATTGAAAGTACTTTGCGGCTCATAACGGTGGCGTGTCGAACTCAATGCGCGGCGTAATAGTGCGCGCTTGCTGCCTGTAATTAACAGGCAGCGAGCCGCGCACATATGAGTTTGACACGCCCCTGTTAGGTCGAGAAACCACGGTTACTATAATCTTTGATAACACGTAATATAGAGGGAGAGGAGCTGTTTCTCGGGCTACCCAACTTCGGGTCAGTCTCCCATATAAACGGGAGCCTTCATCATATATGACAATGACGTCACTCAGAAAAATATAATTAAGCGCATCTAGCGCTTTAAGCAGTAAGTTTAGGGTTCTGGTTAGGGTCAGGATTCGTTAGGTTTAGGATAAGGATTAAGGGAAGGGTTTTGGTTAGGGCAATGGTTAGGTTTAGGATACAGAAAAATTGACGTTTGGATTTGTGACGTCACTCAGAGCCGTTTATATGGGAGACATACCCAACTTCGTCTTAGCATTCTAGCAGACAATCAAAGACATGTCATAAATAAGAAACATTTCTCTGATAGAATGAGTGTTAAAACAACTGTCAAATATCACAAAACATAACATTGGTTTAACAGCGACAAATACCCTGAATTTGATGAATTTATGGAGCTCATTTCAAAATCGATATTCAATAATTCAAATCATTCTCAGTTCGAGAAATGAGAAGCATTCTGGAATCTCCAAGTCGAACGACACAGTGTAGTACATGTACCGGTACGAGCGTGAATAAACTGTAATTGAAAAATCAGTATCACGTGCGTACAAATGGTGGTCGAGTGGAAATTGCAGAAAGCGATCGAAGAACTCGCGACATCTCGGTTAAAGTTTAAATATCTCTGCACAACTGCCGACTTAAAAGTTAAAAAGAGACCCGCGCTCTAAACAAAGACACCAAATATTCAAAAATTCAATTCGTCGATTTCCGCATTGGCAATTTGTGCCCCAACTGTACTTGCACATTTGCGTAACAAACTTCAATAAGCTACAAAATACATGATACAAACTGAAACAGAACTCAATCCCACGTCAATAAGTTAAAGCTTAAAATGATAAAATAAACCTAAAATTCAAAGAAATGAGGATCTAATACTATCTGGTGAACTTCTGTTTCTTGTTTTTCTGTTTAAACTTATCACTGTACGATTTGTTCTGACGTTTGTTACTACTGTTCACCGTTAAATTCACTGCCGGCGGTACTTGGAAACCGAATGATTTGGCAACGAGCGCTAAGTCCAGATCATCGACTGAGAAGACGGTTTTGAGGGAGTGAGATGCGTACGCCTGAATGTATCCTCGATACGCTTCTTTGGCACTTTTGAAGAGGTAGAAGTTCTTTGTGATCAACTTTTCCAACTGCGATGAAGGGAGAGGGTTAGGTGAGACCATTTTCATTCATATCACAGATTTCTAGAGTTCAAGAAATGAGAATAATTGTGAAATTTCTGAGACGCGCGGCACCGAATTCCACATGTACGTACGTGTTAAAAAAGCAGTATCACGTACGTACAGATGGCGGTCGTGTGGAAATTTCAGAGCTCGCCATATCTACGTTTAATAGGTCACACTCACAGTGAAGTATTGTTCACTGCGTACATATAATTATACTGTACATTTCACACCTTATAACTCTAAAGATCTCTTAATAGACTCTATAGGTCTCCTAGACAATAGATCCATGCTATATTGCAACATACACACTGCGCCCTGATGATTGCAACACCATAGGACACATTACCAGATGATTTACTAATTGTCTATATGTAGCAGTATATAACTATACTCTCTCTCCAGATGTTTATATTCGACTAAACGCCGCGCACGAGAAATAGGCGGGCAGGAAGACGTCATTATCATAGCTCAATGTATTGAGTTGATGACGCTGAACCGCCTATTTCTCACGCGCAGCGTATAGTAGTAGATCTCCTCGGCTATACACAAAGTACTGGCACTTGCAGTGCTAGCAGAACACACAGTGCCGATTACTTACCTGAGCTTGTACATTTGCTATCTTGTTGTTGCTGAAGTTGTATTCGTTGAGCGGTACCTGCAAATAAATACATTGTTAGATAGTTCATACAGTATACACAGTAGTAAGATACATGGTAGTTAGATGGTACATACATACGATGTTCATATACATACATTGTAGTTAGATGGTACTGTATTAAAAGTAGTTAGATGGTACATACATACGAAATACATACATTGTAGTTAGATGGTACTATGATGCATACATAGTAGTAAGTTGTTACAAACATAGTAGTAAGATGGTACATACATACGATATACATACATTGTAGTTAGATGGTACTGCATTCAAGTAGTTAGATGGTACATTCGCACTGGATGTGGTACTTAATTTTAATAGACTTGTAGAAATACGTGCATCAAAGTCAATAATTCCGCCTAACTAACATTCATTCCCACCTGCCCACCTAGCTATAATGCGTCACAGTTCACCCGCATGGGAATTGGCAAACAAATATTACACACAAATCTACACACCCGTCACACCACCCCCGTAACCCGATATCCACCCCCATTACCCACTACTCTGCAACCCCATTATCCAATACCTTGCAACACCCATTATCCAATACTCTGCAACCCCCATTACCAAATACTCTGCAACCCCCATTATCCACTACTCTGCAACCCCCATTACCCAATACTCTGCAACCCCCATTACCCAATACTCTGCAACCCCCATTACCCAATACTCTGCAACCCTCATTACCCAATACTCTGCAACCCCATTACCCAATACTCGCAACCCCCCATTACCCAATACTCTGCAACCCCCATTACCCAATACTCTGCAACCCTCATTACCCAATACTCTGCAACCCTCATTACCCAATACTCTGCAACCCCCATTACCTACTCTGCAACCCCTCATTACCCAATACTCTGCACCCCATTACCCAATACCCTGCAACCCTCATTACCCAATACTCTGCAACCCCCATTACCCAATACTCTGCACCCCATTACCCAATACTCTGCAACCCCCATTACCCAATACTCTGCAACCCCCATTACCCATTACCCAGTAACCACCCATTACCCAATACTCTGCAACCCCCATTACCCAATACTCTGCAACCCCCATTACCCATTACCCAGTAACCACCCATTACCCAATACTCTGCAACCCCCATTACCCAATACTCTGCAACCCCCATTACCCAATACTCTGCAACCCCCATTACCCAATACTCTGCAACCCTCATTACCCAATACTCTGCAACCCTCATTACCCAATACTCTGCAACCCCCATTACCCAATACTCTGCAACCCTCATTACCCAATACTCTGCACCCCATTACCCAATACCCTGCAACCCTCATTACCCAATACTCTGCAACCCCCATTACCCAATACTCTGCACCCCATTACCCAATACTCTGCAACCCCATTACCCAATACTCTGCAACCCCCATTACCCATTACCCAGTAACCACCCATTACCCAATACTCTGCAACCCCATTACCCAATACTCTGCAACCCCCATTACCCATTACCCAGTAACCACCCATTACCCAATACTCTGCAACCCCCATTACCCAATACTCTGCAACCCCCATATCCAATACCCAATACCCACCCCCATTACCCACCTTGGCATGTTTGAGGTATCTGAGGAAGGCTATCTCTTTGGGTAGCAGGAAGAGTAGGGCGTTGCCTGCTCCACCTGCCCTCGCTGTCCGTCCCACCCGGTGGATGTACTCCTTTGGATCGTCAGGTGGATCGAACTGGATGATCCAGTCCACTGCCGGAATATCCAGACCTCGAGCTGCAACGTCCGTACAGAACAACACGCCGCTCTTAGCGTTACAGAACTCAAAGAACGTGGTGGTGCGCTTCTGCTGCTTTTGTTTGCCCTGAGAATATGGGAATATTATGCACATAATTTAGTTAGGCTGTCTTAGTCATGGGGTTTGTGTAACGGTCTGTTGCGTTTACTTTGACTGTTCTACACTCTTATTCAGTTGTTTTAATCACTTCAATTCATTGTAAACAGTTCCCATCTTCATAAAAGCATTGAAATTGAAAAAAAACTCTATTCAGTATTTTTCTGTTATGAAAATAATCTAGTAAAATCAAAATGGTTTAACTTTATCTAAATGAAAGCCTAAATGAGCATCATACTTGAGCTATATACAGTACATGAATACATGATAAATTCCCCTCGTGCTTTACAGACATTAAACACGACCAGATCAAATAAACTGTTACATATAAAACGGTACAAATATGGTCAAATCACGGCAGCTCGACTTCCTCCACTTACATGAATGTCTTTAACGGGGATGTCAATGTAGTTGAAGAGCTCTGCATGGTACTTGACGGAGTTGCAGCTCGAGAAGAAGACCATGCACTTCTTGTCCTTGTTCTTCTTGACAAAGGTGAAGAGAAGCATGAACCGCTTGTCACTCGGGCATACTACGTAACCCTAGGATATGGGAGGGTGAGAAGGGTAGAGAAACAAACATACTACGTATCCCTGAGGTTACGGGAGGGTGAGAGGGACCAACAAAAAGAGAAACAAACAAACGAACAAACCTGAGCCCAAACCGGCCCGACATATATTAAGATTAAAGAACCACACGAAAAAGTCAGGAGGATGCGTACACACGAAAGATAGCGGATAGATATCCGTTTAAACCAAGAGAGACGAGCATCCAGTGAGAGATCATGGGGTCCTTTCCTCAGCAGACTAAAGTCAAAAATTTCAATTGTGAATGTATACTCCAATTTTGACTTATATTAAGTCTGTTTTTGACTCAAGTGTGTTTCGGAAAGAACACCCAGGCAAACAAGGAACTCTCGGAAGAGCGCTAACCTGTTCGAGCCCCTCCACAGTGCTGTTATCCTTCTCATCGTCCACTCCAACATAAAGAGGGGACTGCTGGAGAGAGATCCGGGCCAGGTCCTCCACGTTCCTCGTCTGAGTGGCAGAGAAGAGCATGCTCTGCCGCTTGACAGGAACTAGACGCACTATCTGCTTCATTTCCTCCTCGAACCCTACCTGTGAAGGGATAGAGAAAAATTAAAGATTTGTCGAAAGTTTTCAGTGAAAATATTTGACTCAGTTCCGACTTCGAAGGAAAGATCTACTTTACAGGGACTAAATATCAATTGAAATTTCAATTCATATGGCGAATGCGCTAGGAACGTGCTTCAACACACCACTACGAAGGTGTCAAGGGTTCTGAGAACACGCCTTCTGAAATTGCCATATTAAAGCCATTTTTACGTGCGTGATATTGGTTTTACGGTATATCCACGTACGTACGTGCCACCGCGCGTCTCAGAAATTTCAGAATGATTCTCATCTCTGGTACCACCTATTAAATAGTAACCTACCTCTAGTATCCTGTCCGCCTCATCTATCACCAAACACTTGATATTCCTGAACACAAAGTTCTTAGTGTTCTGGAGGTGATCCAGCAGTCTACCGGGTGTTGCTATCAGCAGGTTTACTCCTTTACCAAGCTTCTCAACCTCTGTTTTCCGGTTAGCTCCCCCCATGATGATACCGAAGGTGTGGCTGTGGTACTTGAGGAGGTCCCGGGCTACGCCGTATATCTGGAGGGGAAGAGTGAAGGGTTTGCTTAACCCTACAACTGCAGGGGGAAGGGTTTGTTTAACCCAACATGGGGCACTGGGCTAAGGGGGAATACAAATTATACGATCAAATTACAGTGATTACACGGTGATTAGACCTTGGAAGGAGGAGGGTTTGAGGAAAAGAGAACTTTGTATCTTGGAATTGTATCCTGGAATTGGAAGAATTGACTGCCAGACTGTGTTAAAAAATGTTCAATGTTCAGAGTCCCTTTTACCATATCAGATTCTCGTTCAGTCTGAAGTTTAAATGAAGGCTCACCGCTCAATACTTATTCGGAAAGTTACTAAATTTTGAACTGAGCACATTAATTATCAAAAACCGTTAACCCAGTTTTTTACCATGTCCTAAGTCCTTATTCTAATGAAATTACACAAGCAAATTTTGATTTCAGCTTCATGAAACGATATGTGCATAAAACTCTTATCTGTAAGATAAGAAACAGCATATTCAAATAAACTTAATATTTTGCTGATAATATTATCAAGTGTATTTGAATATTATGTACTGTTTTTGAGTGTAACATAATATCATGTTGCACTCAAAAGGGGGTAAAAATCAGCTTTTTTGGTACACTGCTTAAAAACTGCTGCTTTTCAATGGAAAAACCATGAACAAATTCTCGCATCAATACCCAATCCACAACCCAGTTAAAGCGATGTAAGTGCACACAGATAGTAAATGTAATGTAATGTATATTGTATACCGTATGAAGCGGATCAAGATACACTACAAACAATTAGCAGTCAGAGCTCAGACTGGAGTGTTTAATGAGTGTTGTTATAGAGCACTCACTTCAGGTACAAGTTAGTATAGTTTAAATTTAGATTAGCGCATGTTCCCGGTCAGTTCAAGGTTTTGTTGTTCTAGTCACTCAAACATACTCAAGGTACAATTCTATTCCTTGGTCCCTCCCCGACTTCTTTCTAACGAGATATGAATACACCCAACACACGTGTCGCTCATTCAACAAGATCTCTAAGTATCATGTTTCAGTGTGTTGCAATAGGTGCAACACGTGATATCTCACAACGTCGCACTTTGAAATACTTCACAGTGTGCAGCTGTGAATAGTGTCAAGCCTTCATCACATCATATCATCACACTCCCGTTCAGAACACCTTGGCTTTTAGAATTAAGAGTGACTTCTATTTTTTTGTGCTTTGGTTTTTGGGGTTCAGAGAACCTTGCTTTTTACAGTTCGGAGTACCTTGCACTTTAATTCAAAATAAAACATAACCACTTGTGATGTGCTATTCGATGCCTATGAAGCCACCGGGGTGACTTCATAATGTAGAAATAGTGAGGTTATCAAATTAAAGTTCCACAATAAATACTTCAAGATAGTGCAGCTGTTTTCGAATTAGTTTTCTATTTGTGTCACTGTTCTATCATTTGCAAGGAACACAATATCGACATAGGTAGGATAAAACCTTCATATCATGACATTTTTCTACTTTGATAGATACTAAATGTTTGATGAATAACTTTGTTGCCGTTGTATCAACAGTAATTCCATCAAAAAGTTGTTGAGGCGGCTAAAATTTACTGCACAGCTGCGTACTGAAAGTTTCATGCAAATGGCCAAATTCTCAGATTCTTCCCGCGGACATGAACACCGTGACAGAGTGGTACGTAGGGGCTAAAGACGAATATTTCCTGAGCGGCTTGTAATTGTACATTCTTGATTAAGCGTATTCGTGAACGTATTACGAAAGTATTCTTGAAACTCGCTTTGTTAATTGTAATTGAATGTGTGTTTTCATTCTTGATAAGCGTTTCTATGGAAAATGGAAGAATACCAGTGATGTAATTAAGTTTATAATTAATGACTTACAATTACGCGTTGGGGCTGAATGTAAACGTCGCTGCAAAATATTGTGTTCCGTGTTTACAGTTGCAATATGAAACCGTTTTCTTTCATCGATAACTTTAAATTTATCACCTGTATCCATCTCATCATTCATCTTCGTCATCGTCATCGTCGTCTTCATCTTCATCATCTTCGTCTTCATCTTCGTCATCGTCGTCTTCATCTTCGTCATCGTCGTCTTCATCTTCGTCGTCTTCATCTTCGTCATCTTCATCTTCGTCGTCCTCATCTTCGTCGTCTTTTTTATAACAATAACAATATCTGTATTCCGTATGTTCTTCTTCATCGTCATCTTCATCGTCTTCTCCTTCTTCATATTCATCTTCAAAATCCTCATCCTCTTCATCTTCATCGTACCCGATCAACAAATGTGGCGGAATCCCCATTGTCAATGAAGATTTTCGTCTCTGACCACTGACTTTTGAAGCTCCCAAATAACATACTTCACAGTAATTTTCTGAAACATTACTACTGAACGGCTCGAACATGTTATCCATCCCTTGCCGATCCATCTTCGTTTTCCGTAGAAACGCCCAGAACTTTGAGGTCTCAAGCCCCGGGTGGGGCTCTAATCCTAAGAGCTAAGCGCTTCCTGGTTTCGCTTAACCCCGATAATCATTGCTTGCTTCGGGGATATTATTGCCATGAACCTCGTGACTCAAATAAGAGGGTTAATTGGAAAAGTGAAATCTTGAAAAGTCGTAATTTAAAAAAAAATACACCATAAAATTACCCAAAAATCAGATGAAAAGTAATTTTCCTCGCTGGCAGAGTATTCAAAAGCAAGGTCTCAAATACAGGTGATAAATTTAAAGTTATCGATGAAAGAAATCGGTTTCATATTGCAACTGTAAACACGGAACACAATATTTTGCAGCGACGTTTACATTCAGCCCCAACGCGTAATTGTAAGTCAATAATTATCAACTTAATTACATCACTGGTATTCTTCAATTTTCCATCGAAACGCTTATCAACAATGAAAAACTGATAAAATTGCGAGCTAGATCACATTCAATTACAATTAACAAAGCGAGTTTCAAGAATGTACAATTATAAGCCGCTCAGGAAATATTCGTCTTTAGCCCCTATGTACCACTCTGTCACGGTATTCATGTCCGCGGGAAGAATCTGAGAATTTGGCCATTTGCATGAAACTTTCAGTACGCAGCTGTGCAGTAAATTTTAGCCGCCTCAACAGCTTTTTGATGGAATTACTGTTGATACAACGGCAACAAAGTTATTCATCAAACATTTAGTATCTATCAAAGTAGAAAAATGTCATGATATGAAGGTTTTATCCTACCTATGTCGATATTATGTTCCTTGCAAATGATAGAACCGTGACACAAATAGAAAACTAATTCGAAAACAGCCGCACTATCTTGAAGTATTAATTGTGGAACTTTAATTTGATAACCTCACTATTTCTACATTATGAAGTCACACCGGTGGCTTCATAGGCATCGAATAGCACATCACAATTGGTTATGTTTTATTTTGAACGAGAAAACCCGTTGGGTTTTCTCTTTAATTGGACGTATATATTCAGTTGGACGTACAATAAATTGAACGAAGTCATTAATGCAATTTTTTGTTAATGGGGGTAGGGGTGCAACGTAACGAAATTACGAAATATTAACATAGGATTTGAATTTGAGTCAAAATACATTGCAGATTTTGCGATTTAATGTCAATTGTCAAGGACACATAACAGTAAATAAGAAGAACTCAAGAACAATGGTTTTATAATCCAAAGTTCTGATTCGGAGAAAAGATGGGCAACAAATTTGAATCCAATCTCATTGAAATCAAAATTGTACATATTTTCATCTGTTTTTAACCCACTCTAACTTTAATTGGACGTATAGTCAGTTGGACGAACAATAAATTGAACGAAGTCATTGATGCAATTTTTGTTGCTGGGGGTAGGGGTGCAACGTAACGAAATTACAAAATATTTACATAGGATTTGAATATAAATAAAAATGTTGCAGATTTTGCGATTGTAAATTAATGTCGAGGACACAACATTAAATAAGAAAAACTCAAGAACAATGACCGTTTTCTAATCCAAAGTTCAGATTCGGAGAAAAGATGGGTAACAAATTTGAATCCAAGATCATTGAAATCAAAATAGTCCGCATTTTCATCTGTTTAGAACCCACTTCTAACTTGAGTAATTATAAATTCCTCCTTCTGTCGAATCCTCACAGCCAACCATAGAAACTACAAATATCTTCATATGAAACAATTATCGCTGATTTTCACAATGGAACAAATTGTTCAACTCTTACCTTTTCTCCTACAATAGTGATTAGAGTTGATATGCTTCTGTCGTAAACTTTTTACCAAACTCGAAAATTCCATTGAGAACGTAAATGCGTAAATTATGACTTTAAACAGTTGAAACGTTTCCAAAGTACAAAGTAACGCAATGGCAGAGTCTTCGTTAAAATGCACGTGCAGTTTAGCGCGCGCAATCACCAATCACCATAGCGACGCGCGCAACTGGTGAATTTAACCTAGAACGCGATCTTCTTTTTAAGGTGGATTTTTCGGACTTTCGACGTTAGTTACGAAAAATCTAAAGCCTAAACCAAAATTATGGCCATGCTATCTTTTAAGTTTAGACATTTTCTACCGCCTCGCAAAAAATCGCGGCATTTTAGCTCCATTTGGGTCAGTTATTCACATACAAACGTAGAAGTGCCTCTTTCCTTTATATTAAAGATGTAGGTTCAAGGTACTCCGAACTGTGAAAAGCAGGGTACTTTGAACTCCAAAAACCAAAGCACTATCAACTCTAAAAGCGCCATTAACTCTAAAAAAACTCTAATAATTCTTAAACCCAAGGTGTTCTAAACGGGAGTGTGAGGATATGATGTGATGAAGGCTTGACACTTTTCACAACTGCACACTGAAGTATTTCATAGAGCGAGGTTGTGAGATATCACGTGTTTTCCAACAATTGCAACACACTGAAACATGATACTTTGAGATCTTGTTGAATGAGCGACACGTGTGTTGGGTGTATTCATATCTCGTTAGAAAGAAGTCGGGGAGGGACCAAGGAATAGAATTGTACCTCGAGTATGTTTGAGTGACTAGAACAACAAAACCTATAACTGACCGGGAACATACGCGACGCTAATCTAAATTTAAACTATGCTAACTTATACCTGTAGTGAGTGCTCTATTACAGCACTCATTAAACACTCCAGTCTGAGCTCTGACTGCTAATTGTTTGTAGTGTATATTGGTCGGCTTCATACAGTATACAATATACATTTATATTGCATACATTTACTATCTGTGTGCACTTACATCGCTTTAAGAATTTGTTCATGGGTTTTCCATTGAAAAGCAGCAGTTTTTAAGCAGTGTACCAAAAAAGCTGATTTTTACCCCCTTTTGAGTGCAACATGATATTATGTTACACTCAAAAACAGTACATAATATTCAAATACACTTGATAATATTATCAGCAAAATACTAAGTTAATTTGAATATGCTGTTTCTTATCTTACAGATAAGATTTTATTATGCACATATCGTTTCATGAAGCTGAAATCAAAATTGCTTGTATAATTTCATTAGAATAAGTACATGGTAAAAAATTGGGTTAAATGTTCTTGATAAATATGCTCATTTCAACATTTGGTAGCTTTCCGAATAAGTATTGAGCCTTCATTTAAACTTCAGACGAAACGAGAATCTGATATGGTGATAGGTACTCTGAACAGTGAATAATAAATATGCTCTTATCATATAGAGCAGATTGAAGGGTTTAGTAACGAGTAAAAGTTACTAAACGTAATATTACACACGAGGGCCGAAGGCCCGAGTGTGTAATATGGCATTGAAAAACCGAGGCCGAAGGCCGAGGTTTTTTAATGCTGAGTTTAGTAACTTTTACGAGTTATTAAACTGAATTATGCACCGTAATTACTCGAAAAAAATGACAATATTTTCAAACACAAGGAAATGTTTTAAATCAAGATTTGAAGGTACTGTTTGCTCAACTGTGTGAAATAAATTGTTAAGCACTGTTCTACTGCACCATAATAAATTATTATGACCTACAGTGCGTAATAAATCCGGATTTCGGCACTACAGTGTGTAATAATTTATTGCGCACGGTACCCTGGTGCCTATAGGGTTTTTGAATACATAGCATAAACATGCCTGGAAGGTGCATAATGTAAAATTATTCTCAGTCTGGCAGTCAATTCTTCCAATTCCAGGATGCAAAGTTCACTTTTCTTCAAACCCTTCCTGGTCTATTCACCGTAATTTGATCGTATAATTTGTACCCCTTAGTCCAGTGCCCCATGTTGGGTTAAACAAAACCTCTTCCCCCCGCTGATGTTGGGTTAAACAAAACCTCTTCCCCTCCAGATATACGGCGTAGCCCGGGACCTGCTGAAGTACCACAGCCACACCTTCGGTATCATCATGGGGGGAGCTAACAGGAAAACGGAGGTTGAGAAGCTTGGTAAAGGAGTAAACCTGCTGATAGCAACCCCCGGTAGACTGCTCGATCACCTCCAGAACACCAAGAACTTTGTCTTCAGGAACATCAAGTGTTTGGTGATTGATGAGGCGGACAGGATTCTAGAGGTAGGTTTCGAGAGGTGGTGCGCTTTATTTATTTAGACAAACTCGTGACAGCTGCGCAGTACGTTATTATGATCATGTGCTGAAGTACGTTGATTCGTAGGGCATTCGCTCTGTGAATTATAATTTCATCTGATATTCAATCCCTGCAAATTAGACTTTTCCTTCGAACAAAATCTGTAATATTTTCTCTTCCCCCTTCACAGGTAGGTTTCGAGGAGGAGATGAAGCAGATAGTGCGTCTAGTTCCTGTCAAGCGACAGAGCATGCTCTTCTCTGCCACTCAGACGAGGAACGTAGAGGACCTGGCCCGGATCTCCCTCCAGCAGTCCCCTCTCTACGTCGGGGTGGATGATGAGAAGGATAACAGCACTGTGGAGGGACTCGAACAGGTCAGTGGAGGGACTCGAACAGGTCAGTGGCTCGAACAGGTCAGTGGCTTGAACAGGTCAGTGGAGGGGCTCGAACAGGTCAGTGGAGGGGCTCGAACAGGTCAGTGGAGGGGCTCGAACAGGTCAGTGGAGGAGCTCGAACAGCACTGTGGAGGGGCTCGAACAGGTCAGTGGAGGGAACAGGTCAGTGGAGGGGCTCGAACAGGTCAGTGGAGGAGCTCGAACAGGTCAGTGGAGGGGCTCAAACAGGTCAGTGGAAGGGATCGAACAGGTCAGTGGACTAGTGGAGGGGCTCGAACAGGTCAATGGAGGGAACAGGTCAGTGGAGGGGCTCGAACAGGTCAGTGGAGGGGCTTGAACAGGTCAGTGGAGGGGCTCGAACAGGTCAGTGGAGGGGCTCGAACAGGTCAGTGCAGGGGCTCGAACAGGTCAGTGGAGGGGCTCGAACAGGTCAGTGGAGGGGCTCGAACAGGTCAGTGGAGGGGCTCGAATAGGTCAGTGGAGGGGCTCGAACAGGTCAGTGGAGGGGCTCGAACAGGTCAGTGGAGGGAACAGGTCAGTGGAGGGGCTCGAACAGGTCAGTGGAGGAGCTCGAACAGGTCAGTGGAGGGGCTCAAACAGGTCAGTGGAAGGGATCGAACAGGTCAGTGGACTAGTGGAGGGGCTCGAACAGGTCAATGGAGGAACAGGTCAGTGGAGGGGCTCAGACAGGTCAGTGGAGGGGCTCGAACAGGTCAGTGGAGAGGCTCGAACAGGTCAGTGGAGGGGCTCGAACAGGTCAGTGGAGAGGCTCGAACAGGTCAGTGGAGGGGCTCGAACAGGTCAGTTGAGGGGCTCGAACAGGTCAGTGGCTCGAACAGGTCAGTGGAGGGAACAGGTCAGTTGAGGGGCTCGAACAGGTCAGTGGAACTGTAGGGCTCGAACAGGTCAGTGGAACTGGAGGGCTCGAAAAGGTCAGTGGAGGGGCTCGAACAGGTAGTGGAGGGGCTCGAACAGGTCAGTGGAGGGGCTCGAACAGGTCAGTGGAGGGGCTCGAATAGGTCAGTGGAGGAGATCGAACAGGTCATTGGAGGGGCTCGAACAGGTCAGTGGAGGGGCTCGAACAGGTCAGTGGAGGGGCTCGAACAGGTCAGTGGAGGGGCTCGAACAGGTCAGTGGAGGGGCTCGAACAGGTCAGTAGAGGAGAGGCTTGAACAGGTCAGTGGCTCGAACAGGTCAGTGGAGGGGCTCGGACAGGTCAATGGAGGGGCTCGAACAGGTCAGTGGAGGAGATGCTCGAACAGGTCAGTGGGGGGGCTCGGACTGGTCAGTGGAGGGGCTCGGACAGGTCAATGGAGGGGCTCGAACAGGTCAGTGGAGGGGCTCGAACAGGTCAGTGGAGGGGCTCGAACAGGTCAGTGGAGGGGCTCGAACAGGTCAGTGGAGAGGCTCGGGCAGGTCAATGGAGGGGCTCGAACAGGTCAGTGGAGGGGCTCGGACAGGTCAATGGAGGGGCTCGAACAGGTCAGTGGAGTGGCTCGAACAGGTCAGTGGAGGGGCTCGAACAGGTCAGTGGAGAGGCTCGAACAGGTCAGTGGAGGAGCTCGAACAGGTCAGTGGCTCGAACAGGTCAGTGGAGGGGCTCGAACAGGTCACTGCAGGGGCTCGAACAGGTCAGTGGAGGGGCTCGAACAGGTCAGTGGAGGGGCTCGAACAGGTCAGTGGAGGGGCTCGAACAGGTCAGGGGAGGGTATCGAACAGGTCAGTGGAGGGGCTCGAACAGGTCAGTGGAGGGGCTCGAACAGGTCAGTGGAGGGGCTCGAACAGGTCAGTGGAGGGGCTCGAACAGGTCAGTGGAGGGGCTCGAACAGGTTAGTGGAGGGGCTCGAACAGGTCAGTGGAGGGGCTCGAACAGGTCAGTGGGGGGGCTCGAACAGGTCTGTGGAGGGGCTCTAACAGGTCAGTAGAGGTTTCTTGTTACTTTGTGTGCCTGATATCTCACTGGATGATCGTGTCATTACTGGAGATTTATACCCCATCGAGCTATACATCCTCCAGACTTAGTGTGGTATTTGTATTGTATGTCGGACCGGTTAGGGCTCAGGTTTGTTCGTTTGTTTGTTCCTTTTTTTGTTTGTCCCTCTCGCACTTCCATATCGAAAGCGGTATGTTTGTTTGTTTCTCTAACTCTCACATATCTCATTAGGGATACGTAGTATGCCCGAGTGACAAGCGTTTCATGCTTCTCTTCACCTTTGTCAAGAAGAACAAGGACAAGAAGTGCATGGTCTTCTTCTCGAGCTGCAACTCCGTCAAGTACCATGCAGAGCTCTTCAACTACATTGACATCCCCGTTAAAGACATTCATGTAAGTGGAGGAAGTCGAGCTGCCGTGATTTGACCATATTTGTACCGTTTTATATGTAACAGTTTATTTGATCTGGTCGTGTTTAATGTCTGTAAAGCATGAGGGGAATTTATCATGTATTCATGTACTGTATATAGCTCAAGTATGATGCTCATTTAGGCTTTCATTTAGATAAAGTTATACCATTTTGATTTTACTAGATTATTTTTATAACAGAAAAATACTGAAAATTTTTTCTTTCAATTTCGATGCTTTTATGAAGATGGGAACTGTTTACACTGAATTGAAGTGATTAAAACAACTGAATAAGAGTGTAGAACAGTCAAAGTAAACGCAACAGACCGTTACACCAACCCCATGACTAAGGCAGCCTAACTGAATTATGTGCATAATATTCCCATATTCTCAGGGCAAACAAAAGCAGCAGAAGCGCACCACCACGTTCTTTGAGTTCTGTAACGCTAAGAGCGGCGTGTTGTTCTGTACGGACGTTGCTGCTCGAGGTCTGGATATTCCGGCAGTGGACTGGATCATCCAGTTCGATCCACCGGACGATCCAAAGGAGTACATCCACCGGGTGGGACGGACAGCCAGGGCAGGTGGGGCGGGCAACGCCCTCCTCTTCCTGCTACCAAAAGAAATAGCCTTCCTCAGATACCTTAAGCATGCCAAGGTGGGTAATGGGGGTGGGTATTTGGTGATGGGGGTGGGGTGGGTAATGGGTATTGGGTAATGGGGGTTGCAGAGTATTGGGTAATGGGGGTGGTTAATTGGGGTGTAGATATGTGTGTAAGATTTGTTTGCAAATTCCCATGCGGGTGAACTGTGACGCATGATAGCTAGGTGAGCAGGTGGGAACGAATTGTTTAACTGCAATGTTAGTTAGGCGGAATTATTGACTTAGTGAGAAATTTTAGGTTCGATTCAACCTGGGTGTGTCCATGTTCAATACGCTAGGTTTTTAAGGTTTATTGATGCGCTTATTTCTACAAGTCTATTAAAATTAAGTACCAAATCCATTGCAAATGTACCATCTTACTACTTGTAATGCAGTATAATCTAACTACAATGTATGTTTATCGTATGTATGTACCATCCAACTACTATGTATGTACCATCAGAACTACTGGTAATGCAGTACAATCTAACTACAATGTATGTATATCGTATGAATGTACCATCTAACTACTTTCAATACAGTACCATCTAACTACTAGGTATGTATTTGCAGGTACCACTCAACGAGTACAACTTCAGCAACAACAAGATAGCAAATGTACAAGCTCAGGTAAGTAATCGATATGTGTTCTGCTAGCACTGCAAGTGCCAGTACTTTGTGTATAGCCGAGGAGATCTACTACTATACGCCACGCGTGAGAAATAGGCGGTTCAACGTCATCAACTCACTACATTGAGCTATGATAATGACTCCATCCTACCCGCCTCTTCCTCGTGCGCAGCGTTTAGTCGAATATAAACATCTGGAGAGAGAGTATAGTTATATATACTGCTACATATAGGCAATTAGTAAATCATCTGGTAATGTGTCCTATGGTGTTGCAATCATCAGGGCGCAGTGTGTATGTTGCAATATGGATCTATTGTCTAGGAGATCTATAGAGTCTATAAAGAGATCTATAGAGTTAAAAGGTGTGAAATGTACAGTATTTCCGTCCTGGCAAGGACGGCAACCCCCTCACAGTAAGAAAAAAAAAACTTGCGTTTGAAAATAGTGAAGGAAGCATCTGAGAGCTTCGAAACCTATCTTAAACGATTCCTCGTCAAATTTTACGTAGAAGTCGACCCCTCTCGAGTGAATGCGTATACCAAGCACGAGGCGAAGCCGAGTGCAATAATTTGGGTTATCGTCACGAGGCGAAGCCGAGTGTGATAACTCTAGTTATTGCACGAGGCGAAGCCGAGTGCAATAACTGTAATTAGCGTATCCCAAGCCATGCTCTTAGTGTATTAGCCAATGTGAGGAAAACGATATTAAAACTTATTTGCATGAGCATTTTAATTGCAAAATGCTGTATTATAAATTATTGCACTTTGATTCAACTTATTTGCATGAGCATTTTAATTGCAAAATGCTCTATTATAAATTATTGCACTTTCGATGAAAACCTATTGTTCGTCAATTTGACTTATGAAAAGGTGAATCAGCTGCTATATGATAAAGTTGGTCACGTGACGCGCAGTGACAGCTGTTACCGTGTGTTACAAATAAGTCTAAAATTCATTACGATACGCCTTTTAAAATTAAACAATTTGTTAACTAAAGGAACGAAAAAATGGAAATTATGATACAAATAAAAATTATGATACAAATAATCACTGAAGGAGAAGGATGGTTTATGAACAGAAATAATTGATAATTTAATGAGTTAAAAATGAGTGTCTCAAAGAGCACTATTGTACGATTACAAATGCAACAACAAAAACAATATCGATCAAAGAATCAATACAACAAAAACAATATTAACGAATAAGGGCATTGCGATATAATCTGCAGGGCATGCAAAAGAGGTAAATGGACTTTCTCGCCGTGTAAACAGATAAGAAGAGCCAGAACGGCAAAACTCAACAGAAACTGTGAATGAGAGAATGAGAAACCGTTTGCTGAAGGATAGTGCTCCGAAAGCAGTGGCACGTGCGCGCGCAACACGTGACCTTGATTTGGTACAGTAACAGTGGCACGTGTGCGAGTCACGTGGGACGGTAATTACATGTTTAGAGAGATTCTCGCGGGAACGAAACATTTGCATTTGATTTGGTACACATTTGCTAGTAAGAGTGCGTGTTGTTTGAAAGGAGTACATTACACTGAAACTATGTGGTAGAGACAGTGAATGTATTCGATAGAGGGATTCTGGCAGCATGTCTATCGCTCTATTTTTTATCCCCTCCCGCTGACTGAATCCTCACGCAATAACCCAGACGAATCTATGTATAAAAAGCATAGACACACGCCTATCGGGTCCATTTTGGGATGCTTCCAGAGAGCGTTAGCCCGAGGGATGTATCCGGTTTTGGCCCGAGCCTGTAGGGCGAGGGTCTAACCCAATATGGACCCGATCAGGCAAGTCTCTATATATTACAGAAAACGTCAGAGGGTTCTATAATCATCATCCCATAACTATTCAGAGCATAATTTTTAGAAGTGCAATAATACAACTTATTTGCATGAGCATTTTAATTGCAAAATGCTCTATTATAAATTATTGCACTTTCGAACAACTTATTTGCATGAGCATTTTAATTGCAAAATGCACTATCATTAGTTATTGCACGATGAGCAGAAATGATGCCAAAACAAACAATCAAATCGGTCATGCACTGTTACAAATTATTGCACGCTTATAAGTACCCTCAAAATTGGCTAATATATAACTAATCAACGGATGGTCCAATTCAAATTTTCCTTGAATAATAATAAGCCCCTTAATTGGGAGAAGATTTTCCCGAAAAAAACGATCAAAAATATCAAATGCACTTCTTAAATAGTCATTTTACACAGACAGACAGATGCACGAACACTCTGAAATTATTAATATAGATATATATATCATGATCGTTAGGAGCAAATTTAAAACGATGAGATGTCAAGAACGGGAAATGGTAGAGCCATGATCGAGGTCAGGTTTTGTTGATCTAAGATGGGAAAATGTTATAGGCTATAAGAGAAGTTCTGGTGACGTCATTTTCACGTCACTATGACGTCATCAACTTAGCGAAATTTTGTTTCTTTTTAGCGAAAATAGGCTAATTTCGAGCGCATTTTTCACCAAGAAGGAAAGGAGATATGGTCTGATTTTTCGGAACAATTTTTAGCAAATTTAAAGAGCTTTCAGAAAATCATACGGATTATTGGGCTATCTCGATTTTCATCGAGATATACGCGATTTTCTAAGGTACGGTGAAAATCGATTTCCAAATTATAGGAAAAAAGTTAAATGAGTGAGGTGTCAAGAACTGCAACTTATCTTGAGATGAGACCGGTCAAAGTATGTTGTACTAAGGTGGAATTGTCTTATAGGCTATATGGGAAGTTGGTTTGAGTCTATTTGGGTGCTGTGATGACGTCATCAAAATCGCGTAAAACCACTAAAATAGCGTATTTTGCGATAGAACGCTATTTTGCGCTACTTTGGACATCTCTAACTCAAAGAGTTTTCATCGGATTATGTTTTACTTTGATATGCTGCTTTTAAGACCTTAAGATTTAGCTATAAAACGAGTTTCAGGGCGATCGGTCGAAGATTGTTGTCGTGGGAGGCTTCTAAAAAATTGAACTGCAAATTGATTGAAATTACGTTTATGACGAAAAATTGTACTGTAATCCTATTCTGTGATACGATGGTCTACTGATAATGGTTTCTCCATGTCTTGCAGTGAATAGGGATGGGAAATATACGATGAACTAGTGGAGCACGTGAGTTGACGCGGATGTTTTGTAGAAATTAGGGGATTTAAAGAAATTGATATTTACACGGGATTTTCGACTTGATTACGTTGAAATGAGTTTAAATACGACTAATGCACGTGAAATTAGATCTAGTTGCCATATTTCAGCACGTGAGTACACACGGACGTTTTGTAGAAATTAGGGGATTTGAAGAAATTTATGTTTACACGGGATTTTCGACTTGATTATGTTGAAATGAGTTTAAATACGACTAACGGGGGTCTGAATAACGGGGTTCTGAATAACGGGGTTCTGAATAACGGGGTTCTGAATAACGGGGGTCCGAATGACGGGGGTCCGAATAACGGGGGTCCGAATAACAGGGGTCCGCATAACGGGGCCCGAATGACGGGAGTCCGAATAACGGGGGTCCGAATAACGGGGGTCCGAATAACTGGGGTCCGAGTAACATGGGTTTAAACTACATACATCTGTCAAGATATCACCACCAAAACCGTTGGACGGTTGGTCTAGTAACCCCCCCCCCGCGGGTTTGGATGTGACAACGGAACCTGAAAAGAGACAAAATGGGCTGATCACATCCAAACCAGCGGGGGGTTACTAGACCAACCGTCCAACGGTTTTGGTGGTATATACTTATAGACGTGATAATTTAGGACCCAATTTGTGTCAGGGTAAACGCGAAAACCATAAAAGATACAGACATGATCGAGTGCGGGTTTTTTTCTGCTAAGATGGGAGATTGTTATAGGCTATGTAAGAAGTTTCAAAGATCGATTTTTTCGCTGTTATGACGTCATCAAAATCGATAAAATCACGATTTTAGCGAAAAAACGTAATTTTGGACCACTTTGAAGCACTGTATCGGAAAATTTTTCTACCGCGTCATGATTTCCCGACTCATGTAGCATCTAAACCTCGAGTTTTAGCCACTAGAGAAGTTTCATGGTGATTGGTGAAAAAATGAGGTCGTGGGAGGCCTCCAAAAATCGATGATCCTTGCTAGGCCAAAATATGGCGACTTTGAGCATCTATATCTCAGCTCACGAACATTGCTCCATCTTTTCCAGGCGTATTGATGTTCTTTCTCAGCCAAATATCAAGGGTAAAAAGTTTCAAGTCGTCCCGATTTAAGGGAAAGGTGTGGTGGTCCTCAAAACGTAAATTTGAGCCACTTTGAAAAAAGTCGAAAATTTGGCTGTCCAATTTCAGGCCGAATTCCAAAAGTGCAGGGCTGTTGTACTATACGATAGTGACTGAAAAAACATTTTAACTTACTTGGTACTTGAATAAAACAAGAAATGGCCGATAGAAATGAAGTGCACGTGAGTTCACGTAGACGTTTTGTAGAAATTAGGGAAATCACTATTTCAAGGATTTAAACCAATTATTTCTACGTTTGACGCTTAATAACGTATGTTCAGATCATGATAACCTCTTACAATTAAAAAGCGGCGCCCCTGTGACTCTGTGAGGGGGTTGCTATGACAGCCGCTTGCGGTTTTGTCTGTGGTAATTATATGTACGCAGTGAACAATACATCACTGTGAGTGTGACTCATTAAACGTAGATATGGCGAGTTCTGAAAATTTCCACACGACCCCCATGTGTACGTACGTGACACTGCTTTTTTAACACGCACGCACATGTGGAATTCGGTGCCGCGCGTCTCAGAAATTTCGGAATTATTTTCATTTTTCGAACTTGCGACACCTAACCTTCTCACCTAACCCTCTCTCTTTATCGCAGTTGGAAAAGTTGATCACAAAGAACTTCTACCTCTTCAAAAGTGCCAAAGAAGCGTATCGAGGATACATTCAGGCGTACGCATCTCCCCTCAAAACCGTCTTCTCAGTCGATGATCTGGACTTAGCTCGTTGCCAAATCATTCGGTTTCCAAGTACCGCCGGCAGTGAATTTAACGGTGAACAGTAGTAACAAACGTCAGAACAAATCGTACAGTGATAAGTTTAAACAGAAAAACAAGAAACAGAAGTTCACCAGATAGTAGATCCTGTTTTTTTTTAATTTTAGGTTTATTTTATCATTTTAAGCTTTAACTTATTGACGTGGGATTGAGTTCTGTTTGTATCATGTATTTTGTAACTTATTGAAGTTTGTTACGCATATGTGCAAGTACAGTTGGGGCACAAATTGCCAATGCGAAAATCGACGGATTGAATTTTTGAATATTTGGTGTCTTTGTTTAGAGCGCGGGTCTCTTTTTAACTTTTAAGTCGGCAGTTGTGCAGAGATATTTAAACTTTATCCGAGATGTCGTGGACAGTGATTATATGAAAATCGTCTCAAACCATCGCCAAATTTCATTTTCGCCTATAACTTTCTTCCTGAGAATTTCAGGGCACATGTTTATCCCTTTACTCTTTTATCAGCAAGTCGTACAGAATAAACATGGCCATTGCGCACATTTTCCGCCCAAGATGAACTCTCTACAACCTTCCTGGACTGAGATACAAAATTGGCCTAAATCAGGTCTTGTGTTGGCCCAAAAAATCAGTTTTTCACCCGTTATTCCGTTCCTTAGCATTTTAGGGCATATTTTTGTGAAAAATTGTATATAAACATGGCCATTGCGCACATTTTCCGCCCAAGATGAAGTCTCTACGACCTTCCTGGACTGAGATACAAAATTCGCCTTTTGCAGGTCTTTGGCGCCTGCCCAAAAATCTGTTTTCGCCCGTAACTCCATTCCTGAGCATTTTAGGGCATATTTTTGTTGACAATTGTATATAAACATGCTCATTGCGCACATTTTCCGCCCAAGATGAAGTCTCTACTACCTTCCTGGACTGAGATAGAAAATTCGCCTTATGCAGGTCTTGCGCCTGCCCAAAAAATCTGTTTTTCGCCCGTTACTCCGTTCCTGAGCATTTTAGGGCATATTTTTGTCAACAATTGTATATAAACATGGCCATTGCGCACATTTTCCGCCTGAGATGAAGTTTCTACGACCATCCAAGACAGAGATACAAATTTCTCCTTAAGCAGGTCTTGCGCCTGCCCAAAAAATCTGTTTTTCGCCCGTAACTCCATTCCTGAGCATTTTAGGGCATATTTTTGTTGACAATTGTATATAAACATGGCCATTGCGCACATTTTCCGCCCAACATGAAGTCTCTACGACCTTCCTGGACTGAGATAAAAAAATTCGCCTAAATCAGGTCTTGCGTCTGCCGGAAAAAGCAGTTTTTCGCCCGTTACTCCGTTCCTTAGCATTTTAGGGCATATTTTTGTGAACAATTGTATATAAACATGGCCATTGCGCACATTTTCCGCCCAAGATGAAGTCTTTACGACCTTCCTGGACTGAGATACAAAATTCGCCTTATGCAGGTCTTGCGCCTGCCCAAAAAATCTGTTTTTCGCCTGTAACTCCGTTCCTGAGCATTTTAGGGCATATTTTTGTCAACAATTGTATATAAACATGGCCATTGCGCACATTTTCCGCCTAAGATGAAGTTTCTACGACCATCCAAGACAGAGATACAAAATTCTCCTTAAGCAGGTCTTGCGCCTGCCCAAAAAATCTGTTTTTCGCCCGTAACTCCATTCCTGAGCATTTTAGGGCATATTTTTTGTTGACAATTGTATATAAACATGCTCATTGCGCACACTTTCCGCCCAAGATGAAGTCTCTACGACCTTCCTGAGCCGAGATACGATTTTTTACATATCAGTCGGCTGCGCCTCAGCTAAAAATCGATTTTTCGGCACTTTCCACACTCCGGAGAGGTGTGGAAAGTTGTTAGATCGATTTTTCATGCAAAAAACCATAGAATCCATGCAAAATCGCTTGGTGTAGAATTTGTCCACTTTTTACCCCTTTTTGAGGCAGATTTGACTGTATTAATGATATTTCTATAATTTGAAGTGATGATCAGTGTCATTTTCTGAAGATGTTATTAAGTAATTTACCATCTATGAAGCTTAATTTTCAAATAATAAATATACCTATTACTGCCCACTGGCCATTCTCGATCATACCCGAGGGCGGAGGGAGGTGGGATCGATTGAAACGCATCTCGAGATAATATGTGTATACCGTTATATAGTAGTCTCACGACAAGTTTTGATATTAAGAGCTAGATATAAGCAACATCTCAGTGAAGTTTAGATTCATTTTTGAGCTCCAGAAGCGGAGTAATGACCGAAAAGCCACTTATTAAGCGGGAACTTTAAAACAAAACACCAGTTTATTTGTCATATCTCAATTTCTGGAGGTCAACATTGTTAGCTACTCCAGGATTATATTGGTCATATCTTGCCCGTAATATCCTGAAAGTTTGATCAAAATTGCTCAAAAAACGGCTGAGTTATGCGCTTTTTTGTTTTGTGTAAACAAGCATTTTTTATTATTATGTTACAGGGTGTGTCTTGTGTACACCGTTCGACTACTATAGTACTTTAGAGGCTCGAACTCACCGCAGAAATATGATTTAGAGCACTCGGCTCAGCTTCGCTTCGCCTCGCACTTAAATCATTTAAATGTCTCCAGCTTCGCTGTCGACATTTGGGGATATTATAGAGCTGCTCGCGCAGGGCTCTATATTGTCTGCGTGTTCGTCTTACGCCTCTAAAGTACATATAATATATAGTCGTTGATAATTTTGACGATGATCGTCCGTCTAAAGAAGTTTGATCAGTTACTGTAGTCGCCTTATGATGAGTTTCGTCCAGATCCTTCTAAACTCGTTTAAACAACATACAATAAGTACGGGAAACATAAGAGAATATTTTTGGTTTGAACGAACTGAAATGTCCCAGACTTTCGCATGGATTTGACAATCAGTAACTCTAATCACTCTTCCAACCGTCAGGAAATTAGGACTTGTAAACGTACGAAACACTCCCGTACATATTAATTTCCCCCCGTTCGGCGTGCGTGTATTTTATATCTCTTTTATATTTTGTATTTTATATTCGTCTTGCTTTTTATATATTTTTTATTTTATGTACGTCTTGCTTTTTATAATTGTATGTTTTGTATTCTATACGTGTCTGATGGTAATACACGCAGCAGTTCTTTGTGATATTATAAGATGCTATACCAAACCGTTCAAATAATTACGTGACGACGAAGCAGCTTCTTCCCGGATTGCATAATATTCTATATGATAAATCTGAAAGCGTTTATCTAATCATAATATATGTGATGTGAGTGATATTATATATATGGCATAGAAAATGTTATCCTGGCAGAATTGTAAGCCGGATGTTTGAACCAGGTCCAGATGGTCTCACTGAAACGTTCAAATTGGTTAAAAGTCGTTTAAAGGTTAAACTGGCCAAGTGCCAGAAATTTGAGCGAATTTGCAACTTCTGATAGGTGTTGTTAATCTTTAGATTATTACTTTAAAGTCGTTTAATTAATGTTAATTTAACCCTTTCCTGTGATCCCTGGTTGTGTAATCTCACTTGTACCTTGAACCGCCTCGAACCTTAGCGTACACTCCATCATCCATGGAATGCATAAGATGGCATAAGTATTTAAATACTGCGTTGTACGTTCTGGTGTTTATTGCTCTCTCAGTCGTTACGAATACATTCATTGTGAATGTACAATGAATGTTAAATGCTGTGAATGTACAATGAAATGTAGTAAGTAGTACTTAACCTGCTTAAGAGGTACATAACTAATGCTACGTTATGTACATTTCATAAATAACAAGTCAATAATACAATTTGCATACTTTCAGGAAAACAAGAAGCTGAAGACATTCAGTGACTTGGTTGACCTTGAGGACATTCAGTTACTGCGGATAACCAACGTGGAAACCGGACAGGTAGTATTCCTGAGCTGCTGTTTAGCCTTATCAGACTTTAGCCTTATTAAGGTTTAGCCTTATCAGGGTTTAGCCTTATCAGACTTTAGCCTTATTAAGGTTTAGCCTTATCAGGGTTTAGCCTTATCAGAGTTTAGCCTAATCAAGGTTTAGCCTTATATCAAGGTTTAGCCTTATCAGAGTTTAGCCTTATCAGACTTTAGCCTTATTAAGGTTTAGCCTTATCAGGGTTTAGCCTTATCAGAGTTTAGCCTAATCAAGGTTTAGCCTTATATCAAGGTTTAGCCTTATCAGAGTTTAGCCTTATCAAGGTTTAGCCTAATCAAGGTTTAGCTTTATCAGAGTTTAGCCTTATCAGAGTTTAGCCTTATTAAGGTTTAGCCTTATCAGGGTTTAGCCTTATCAGAGTTTAGCCTAATCAAGGTTTAGCATTATCAAGGTTTAGCCTTATCAAGGTTCAGCCTTATCAAGGTTTAGCTTTATCAAGGTTTAGCCTTATCAAGGTTTAACGTTATCCAGGTTTAGCCTTATCAGAGTTTAGCCTTATCAAGGTTTAGCCTTATCAAGGTTTAGCGTTGTCAAGGTTTAGCCTTTTCAAGGTTTAGCCTTATCAAGGTTTAGCCTTATTAAAGTATTAAGGTTTAGCCTTATCAGGGTTTAGCCTCATCAAGGTTTAGCCTTATATCAAGGTTTAGCCTAATCAAGGTTTAGCCTTATCCAGGTTTAGCCTTATCAAGGATTAGCCTTATCAAGATTTCAATCTTGATAAGGCTCATCCTTGATAAGGCTTAACCTGGATAAGCCTAAACCTTATAAACCTGGATAAAAAGCCTTATCCAGGTTTAGCCTTATAAGACCACACTCCCATTCATTATTTAATCACTCGATAGGTATATCTCAGCAATGAACTTGTTTATTTATTATCAATGTATGCTGAAACGAATTCGGATGTTAAGCTATTACCATTCAAAATCCAAATAAATATCATACAATTTTAAACTTTAATTTGTGCCCACCATTGTATGTATATGCCAGTTTATAACTAGTATTTTCGCTTCATGATAGCAAAAGGGGGCAGATTCATGGTTAATACACATCCACATAGCAACCCACAAATTACATAATTTGTGAGAACAATTAGAAATCTAATTGATATATCTGTTTCGTGGTTATACTTTTTCTATCTTATCACTAACTTAGTAGTTCATTACTGACATGCGTTGATCAGATTGCAGCAGTTCTTTACTGTGGTTTGTTGATAATAATAGATTGTACAATCGACATGCTAAAAGTACATGGCTGTGCAGATTTTATACAAATACTGTTCAGACGTTATATCGAGAACTGTAATTGTTTTGTTTATAGTAAGGTCATTTTCCAGTAAATATTAAAATTACATGCTCCATAGTTATTAGCCCATTTTATCTGGCCTGCTCACAGATCACGTATACACGATTATAAGATTGCGATGAGTATTGTACATATGAGACAGATAGTCGAGCATTTTGTGGCAGAGACATGTAGTTGATGTTTGAACGCAACAGTTTTACCCACGAATAACGAGTGTACGAAATTTCATCTCACGGCATTTCATCCCAGGACACTTCATCTCCCTGTCCTGACCCTAACCATAACCCTAAACGTAACCGGAACACTAACTCTTAGTCTCTTACTCATACCCAAACTCTCAACCCTAACCCAGACCCTAACCTTTGCGTAGAGTTGACATATTGCGAGATAAAGTGACGTGAGATGAAGTGTCGTGAGATGAAATGTCCGTTCCCCCGAATAACACCGTCTCTTCAGTACGAAGAGCTAGTTCCTTCCGAGCTCTTCTCCACCTTCGAAGACGCGAGGAAGGTCTTCAAAGCGGGCTCCAAGTTCACGGAGAACGCGATCAAGTACTACAACTTCGATGAGTATGTCACTGACTTCGTCGAGATCAAGCAGGTGATTGGGGTTTTTAATTATTGGGGGTTAAGCGATCATTCCGGGGTTAAGTGATCATTCCGGGGTTAAGTGATCATTGGGGTTTTAGCAGACTTATTGATTACTAGGGTTTTAGCAGACTTATTGATTACTAGGGTTTTAGCAGACTTATTGATTACTAGGGTTTTAGCAGACTTATCGATTACTAGGTTTTAGCAGACTTATTGATTACTAGGTTTTTAGTAGTGACTTATTGATTACTAGGGTTTTAGCAGACTTTATTGATTAGTACTAGGTTTTAGCAGACTTATTGATTACTAGGTTTAGCAGACTTTTATTATTAGGTTTAGCAGTATTGATTACTAGGGTTTTAGCAGACTTATTGATTACTAGGGTTTTAGCAGACTTATTGATTACTAGGGTTTTAGCAGACTTATTGATTACTAGGGTTTTAGCAGACTTATTGATTACTAGGGTTTTAGCAGACTTATTGATTACTAGGGTTTTAGCAGACTTATTGATTACTAGGTTTTAGCAGACTTATTGATTACTAGGGTTTAGACTTATTGATTACTTGGTTTAGCAGACTTATTGATTATCAATCTATTACATAAAGTAAAGTCACACGTGAATAATGTTTGTCTGTAATTCCGTATACAATTAAATTTGAGCTTGCCAAGAAAATATCAAGAGAGACGAATGCAAAAGGGAGAAATGAGGCGCCGTTGCTATGGAAACAAATTTTTGCGCACGTGCAGATTATAATCAGTGCTATGCGAGAGCTTTTTATTACGCTACAACTGTTAAATGCTGTGCTGACATAGTTTTTGAAAATTTGACGTTGTTTTACATCAAATTCAAGATCTCTCAAGATGGAGAATGGACATAACTTGAACAACGGAGGATATTTCAGATGAATTGTTTTCTGTGGCAGAGTTTGGCAGATAATCAATGCTGAGTCGGTGATAACAATAGTAACTATAGTTTCGAAATTAGCCGTTTAGTTTACAAAAGTGTACAATTCAATCGAGTCGAATATAGGTGTACCAGATTACGAAGACAGTTCCTGGCCTGGATTAATTATGTAAACAAAACGGTCCAATGTCAGTATCAGTATGAGAATTGACATAGACTTCTTGAAATGAAAACGTAACGCTGGAATAAAACTCACATGGTTTAGCATAACTAAGAATAACCGACGCCGTTCTATTTTCCACTCTGCTCCTTCATAAAATTGAATAATGATTTAATTGATTGCGTTACAAATAACTAATGATCTAATTAGAATTTTTGATGCGGTAATAAGTATCCAATCAATTTGAATGGTAGTTTTTGAAATTTGCGAACGAGGTGCTGCGTAGCTGTGTGATCTGTGTATATGCAGACCCAACGGGCCAGCTAGTTGTATATAAACATGGCCATTGCGCACATTTTCCGCCCAAGATGAAGTCTCTGCGACCTTCCTGGACTGAGATACAAAATTCGCCTTATGCAGGTCTTGCGCCTGCCCAAAAAAATCTGTTTTTCGCCTGTAACTCCGTTCCTGAGCATTTTAGGGCATATTTTTGTTGACAATTGTATATAAACAAGCTCATTGCGCACACTTTCCGCCCAAGATGAAGTCTCTACGACCTTCCTGAGCCGAGATACGATTTTTTACATATCAGTCAGCTGCGCCTCAGCTAAAAATCGATTTTTCGGCACTTTCCACACTCCGGAGGGGTGTGGAAAGTTGTAAGATCGATTTTTCATGCAAAAAACTATAGAATCCATGCAAAATCGCTTGGTGTAGAATTTGTCCACTTTTAAATCCAATTTTGACTGTATTACATAGATATTTACTTCCCAGACACTGCCGGAGCTTGCAGTACAGCAACTGTTTATCTTAGAATTATCATCCTGACTAGACGTCTACAGTATTTATGCGGAATGTATTGGTCGCACGCAAATGACAAGCGATAGTGTGACGTCATTATCAAAGTTTAAAGTAACAAACTGATGACGTCACACCGCCTATCTTCCAGGTTCAGCACCTATGTAATATGTATGTATGTGTGTTGGATAACAATGACTCGGTTACAGCAGACTGTTATGCCATATTACACGCGCGCATACCTTGCCAATTATGTGCTTACTGTATATTGAACATATATATGTTATATCATTTACTAGGCAACCACCATCCACCATTTCTGCCAGGAACTTATTATATGTGTGTTCTGTGCACTGTCTGGTGATCGAATATATGTGTATATGATATATTCGAAAAATAGTTCATATGATAAATGGAATGATTTTGGTTGACTGGTTGGATGGGAATTGGGATTTGGGAATGAGCAAGAAAATATCATTACCGATTCATCTTCATCTTCATTTTTCTTCTCTTCCGTTTCTTTCTTTTCCTCTCCCTCGCCTTCCTTCTTTTCTTCATTCTTCTTCTCTTCCTCCCCTTCCTTCTTCTCCTCTTCCTCCTCTTTCACCTTATCTTCCTCATCCTCAAACGTGTTCTTCATCTC
Source organism: Beroe forskalii (assembly GCA_011033025.1). Classification (NCBI taxonomy): domain Eukaryota; kingdom Metazoa; phylum Ctenophora; class Nuda; order Beroida; family Beroidae; genus Beroe; species Beroe forskalii. Next base: position 244,516 of record WFMF01000108.1, on the reverse strand, counting down.
CGTTATTTTGGACACTTTCTCCGTTAGATCACTCTCCTCCATGTCTGTCACAGAGTCCTTCAGGATGTGCACGCAGTACTTAGTCCAGCACCGCTCAATGTCAGCTCGTGTTTTCAGGATCTGCACAAGTTATTTTGTTAATTATCAATATGTATTGTGTACCTATTATATGAAATCATAAGCTGATAACTGCAGGTTCAGCCATCATTAAAATACTGATGCCTCATATCAATACGAAGAAATTGAATAAATTACACGAATAAAATTCGAATTTCGACAGAAAATAAATACACGAATATTCGCCAACTTGAGCTCGCACCTTTTCATTGTCGTAAGACTCGTCCGAATACCCTGAGCCCGAGCTTTCCTCGACATTACTGATGACACTGCTAGCACAAGCTAAAGTGTGCCTGGCGGTCACGTAGTTGTTCATTGTCAGGTAATATTGGGATAGGGTGGCGCAGTTCAAACTCCAGTCCAAGGGATCAAACTCCTGAGATATTTGCTGTATAATTTTGTATGTTATCTGTTTACTTTTCAAGGTGTATCAAAGATATTTGACTGTGTGAAAAACGATAAAAAGCAAATGTAAGTTTCGATTGGCACCGAATAAAAACATCGCCCCGAAGTCGGATGAGACACTCACATCAGCTTCGAGTTGTCTCTGGAGGGTGATGTGGCAGTGAGCAGCCGCCTGCTTGTTGTCTCCCTTCACTCCGTACACTTGGGCAAGGTAGAAGAGGGTGTTCGTGTACAACTTCTCAAACATAACGTTCCTTTCCTCAGGTGAAAACTTCTGAGAAGTATGAAGTTGTTATCATCATTAATTATCAAAATGTAATTTATTTATTATTTATTAATTATCAAATGTAGTTTTACAAGTTAACATCTGAGGTAAAGTTCGAGTATATGCCATTTGCCACATTAAGAGTTTTTTAAAGCATCAAAAATTCCGCCTTGGTTGGTATAGTTATTTCACTCACCTCGTCCATGAATAGCTCATCAAATGCTCTAGGGGGTTCTTCCTTCTTATGGAGATACCCAGCATGGAGTTCCTTTGCTTTTTCCAATAACTCATAGGCTTTATTGTGGTCTCCACGACCACTCCAAACAGTTGCTGGAAATGACATAGATATTTATTTAATCAATGAATAAATGAGTGTGATATTATCATATTATTGTGTTCAGGTGCTTTTGCAAAGAGTGAGATTGAGATATTTGAACAGATGATTTCATAATTTGCACAATTACAGCAGAATTTATTTTGATCTTTTGTGAACTATGTCACAATTTAACTATCAACCACTGTTTTATATACTAATTTTGAATCAATTGCACTCACCCAGAATATTGTGAACATTAAGACGAAGACTGATGTTGTATTTGTTAACAGGTTCTAAAGCCAAAATATCAAGAGCAGATTGGAAGCTCTTTTCAGCTTCTCTTGGTTCTTCCACGTCCACATTCACCTGCCCTGAAACAAGTCGAAACTAGGAAAATATAGTTAAATAGATTAGCTGATGATCTATGGGGAGAGGGAACAGGGAGGAATTGATAAATGATGATCTGCCCACATCATACAAGCAAAATACTCACCAATATAATAATTGATAGTGGCTTGAGTAAGGCGAATTCTTGATTTCTCCTGATCAGTAGATGGCTCAAAGCTCTGGGCTCTCTTCAGGGCTGAAGTAAGCATGTTTCGACCAGCATACTTTGACTTGAAAGGCTCAGTTGGTGGATCATCTTTAGAAAGATCTTCAATTACTCTTCTAGAGTCAGCAATATGAGCACATATTGACAAAAACCATTCATTTATACTTTGAGGAGCACTGGCTATCTCTTCCAATGTAGGCATTATAAGTGGAACTTGCCCTGACTAAAATAGAAAAATATCTTATTGAAAGTATGCAATTGGAAGAATGAAATTACTAATTCATGAGTGCTATGTTAAGTACTATATTGTATGAACACTTGGCAAGAGCTTGAATTTGATATATTGTCAATGACTTCTTCATCATCAGCATTCAGTTAAAAGATATGTGAACTGGCAAAGCTTATTTGTATACTAACACACATCATCTAAGACATCAATATAGAACAATTTAGCACTCAAGTCAAGCTAATTTAAGCTTTTAATTTCATTGTTCAACCAGTAAGTTAGATACATGTTAACAGTCAAAACAATATTTTTACAGATAGATGTTTCAGAAGCAAACTTTTTCTGAAGTAATTAATTAAATATTGTTCTTACTTCTTGAAAGAGTCACAATTATAATAACAATAAACAGTAGTACTAACATGTTTGAAGTGATTTAAAATGCCCTGGATTAATAACTTCAATGCACTATGTTTACTTTCAATTCAATTTATCAATTTAAGAGCTGTATGATTATGTTAAATGATAAATAAATCAAGTGCTTCACACTGAAATTTTTCATCTATTCGGCAATGACCTTTTCATCACTGTTATTCTTCTTTTCCTAAAGACACTCTTACTAAGGACCATTGCTGGGTTAGGAAGAATTTCATGGGTATATTCAAACCTTATTCTGTTAGACATTATGTATAGTGAAAGTCTTGGGATACAGAGAGTTATATAATTGTCCTCATCAAGTTGCAGCTTCATGACTGCATCTGATAACAAAGATATTCCACTCACAATATCACCACAGAATTGTATACTGTCAATGTGTGGCTTAATATGCCCATCTTCATGAAGATCTAGAACATGTGTGGCTGAGAGACAAGAACCTGGACAGTTAAATACATGTTGCTCAAACCGACTCATGATAGGAATATTTTCACTATTCCAGTCACTTTTCTCTAACTCACGATAAGAAACTATGGCATTATCCCAATGTCCAGTATTATATTTCCGCCTCAGCAGTTTTTTATCGACTTCATTTACTAAATTTCTTTCCTCAGATAGTGAGACAAAATTTTCAACCAGTTTGAAACCCTGGTGAAAATCATTTTCTGATAGTGATGTACTAGCCTGATATGATATTTTCCTGTACTGAACCATGAAGTTGTTGCCTCCCAAAATGGAAGACACATTAATTCTCATGATAGAACATCCAGAAGGTTCACATAAAGGAACCTATGAAGGGAACAAAGTGCAAGCACAGAAAATTAAAATTAGAACACAAATTATTCAGTGATTGAATGATTACATACATAGAACTGGAAACCAGATATTTGAGAATGCAATTGTAAACATGGACACTAACATATGTGTGCAGATCACTTGATTTACACACAGCTCAATAAAGACATGCAGAATTCTATGCATTCAATAAAATCTATGTAGAAAGTTGATGCACAAACAGGTCATCAATATTCTTACTAAATTAAACCATATTGACATTAAGACGAAAAATTAGCCAATGCAATAATGTCTTATTCAATTTAACTTATTCATGATCTCAGGAAGGACGAAGGTGCTTATCCCCAAATGGAGTTTTCTGAAGACGATAAGTAATATAATCAGTTTCAATGTTGTATTCTCGAAACTTGCAGTAAAACAGTGGTATATAGTAGATATGATTTGAATCCATTTTTGCATTTTAGCTCTAACTATAAGCAATCAAATTCAACATTTCTTATTTGATGTTATAAATAAAAATATATGAACAATTTTAATTTTGCAATAAATACAACACAACTATATCATCCTCATTCTTCAGCATCCTTCTTAATCATGATGTACAAAGTACTCTCAATATTCAAGTGAAAATAAAGCATGAAATTGCACTCTGTTATAGTGCCCTGACAAAGTGACAAAAGTGAGTTGGAATAGTGCCCTGGCAAAAGTGAGTTAGAATATTCTAAGGGCAACATTTCCTAGGCCCGCACAGGTGTGTGAACGCGCGCGGCGTTTCCCTACGGAGGAAGCGTTCCGCGCAACGCAAACAAGGGTATACGGGTTTAGCAATGTTAAATATGGAGAAGAATGGCGATAAAAAACGCGCACGAGCACGTGAACGCGAACTTTGCTAAACAAGTATATCCCTGTTTGCATTGTTTGGCGCGCTTCCTCAGAACAGGAAGCGCGCGGCGCGTACACACACCTTGCTAAACACGTACATCCCTGTCTGCGTACGCACACCTATGCGGGCTTAGGAAACACACACCTTTGCGGGCCCAGGAAACATGAACTGCACATGTAGCTGTTTTGCGCATATTACTGGGACACTTCATGTTCCCCTAACCAGGGGTGTCGCGAAACGACACCCCTATTTCTGGCGAAGCTTTTTACTGTACGTGCGCTCGCGACCATTTCCGCGCGAACGACACAGTTTTTTAGATGTCGCGGTTTCCTGCTACGTGATTGCATGACGTCATCGCATTTATATAGCCGACTCATGTTAATATGAAGGACTAAATGTATACAACCAAATCAGTGTAATTCAACAATTTGTTTGAATGATCAAATGTACAATCAATTCGATTTATACTCGTAGAGAAAAATAGTTTCAACTGAATTTAAAACACTAAGATTAAGCTCATCGGTCGAGGTCGTAGCAAATACTGCACCTGCAAGGCTGTTGCTTAAAATAGATTAGGTCTTCTTCTTAACTGCTAAAATAATGTGCTTTATTCAAGGTTATTTTCATGGCGCTTTCCAGACTTGTATAAATTGGGAAAATTTGTGACAATTGGCAATCCAAACTTATCCAACATCCAACTGTTAACAGGTATCGCTTCGATTGAGAAAAATGAAGTTTGCTGACAGTGAAACAATTTAAACATATCACTAATATCGTCAAAAACCCAACATTTAT